>JAUPTC010000018.1:346533-494329 GCA_030762895.1 Sophora flavescens
CCTAATTTTAACCCAAACCTAATTCTAACCCTATTTTTGACCCAAACCCCCTATTTTAACTCAAAACCTAATTCAAACCCCCAAACTAATTTTGACCAAAAACCCTAATTTTCACCTAAACCCTATTTCAGAAACCCAAATCTAACCCTAAGCCCTAAATTTTGACCCAAAACCCTAATTTTGACCCAAACCCTATTTTTGACCCAAACCCTATTTTTAACTCAAAACCTAATTTAAACTAAAACGCTAATTTTAACCCAAAACCCTAATTTGGACAAAAACCATAATTTTTACAAAAAACCCAAATTTTAACCCCAAACCCAAATTTTAACCCTAAGCTCTAATTTTGACCCAAACCCCTAATTCAAACCCAAATTTAACCCTAAACCCTAATTTGACCAAAACCCTAATTTTGACCAAACCCTAAAAACCCAAAACCCTAATTTTACCCGAAAACCTAATTTTAACTAAAACCCTAATTCTAACCAAAACCCTATTTTAACCCAAAACCCTAATTTTAACCCAAACCCTAATTTTGACCAAACCCTAATTTTACCCAAACCCAAATTTTAACTCAAAACCCTAATTTTAACCCAAACCCTATTTTAACCCAAACCCTAATTTTAACCCAAAACCCTAATTTTAACCAAAACCTAATTTTAACCCAAAACCCTAATTTTGACCCAAAACCCTAATTTTGACCTAAACCCTAAAATTGACCCAAAACCCTAAATTTGGACCAAAAACCTAATTTGGACCCAAAACCTAAATTTGGACCAAAAAACCCAAATTTTAACCCAAAACCTAATTTTGACCGAAACCCTAATTAAAACCCAAACTCCTAAACCCTAAATTTGACCCAAACCCTAATTTTGACCCAAACCTAATTCAAACCCTAATTTTGACCCTAAACTCTAATTTTAAAACCCCATTTTTAACTCAAAACCCAAATTCTAACCCTAAGCCCAATTTTGACCCAAACCCTAATTTTGAACCTAAACCCTAATTTTAACCCAAAACCTAATTCTACCCTATTTTGACCCAAAACCCTATTAAAAACTAAAAACCCTAATTAAAAACCCAAATGCTAATTTTGACCAAAAACCCTAATTTGGACCAAAAACCCTATTTTTAACTCGAAACACAAATTCTAACCCTAAGCCTAAATTTTGACCCAAAACCCTAATTTTGACCCTAAACCCTAAATTTGACCCAAAACCCTAATTTTAACTCAAAACCTATTCAAACCCCAACCTAATTTTGACCCGAAACCCTAATTTGGACCAAAAACCGAAATTTTAACCAAAAACCCAAATTTTAACCCAAAACCTAATTTTAACCCAAAGCTCTAATTTTGACCCAAAACCCTAATTCAAACCCTAATTTTGACCCTAAACCCTTAAATTGACCCAAAACCCTAATTTTGACCGAAAACCTCATTTATAACTCAGCCCAAATTGTTACCCTAATCCCTAATTTTGACCCGAAACCCTAATTTTAACCCAAAACCCTAATACTAACCCTCTTTAAGACCCATAACCATATTTTTAACTAAAAACCCTAATTCAAACCCAAAACCCAAATTAAGAAACCAAACCCAAAATCTAACCCAAAACCCTAAATCTAACCCTATTTTTGACCCAAAACCCTATTTTTAACTCAAAACCCTAATTCAAACTCCAAAAACTAATATTAACCAAAAACCCAAATTAACCAAAACCCTAATTTTAACCCAAACTAATTTTGACCCAAAACCTAATTTTGACCCTAAACCTAAATTTGACCCAAAACCCTAAATTTCGACCAAAAACCCTAATTTTGACCAAATACCCAAATTTTAACCCAAAACCTTAATTGTGACCAAAAACCCAAATTTTAACCCAAAACCCTAATTTTGACCGAAATACCTATTTCAAACCCTAATATTGACCCTAAACTCTATATTTGACACAATACCCTAATTTTGACCCAAAACCCTAATTCATACCCTAATATTGACCCTAAACTCTAATTTTGACAAACCATTTTTAACTCAAAACCCAAATTCTAACCCTAAGCCAATTTTGACCCAAAACCTAATTTTGAACCAAAACCTAATTTTAACCCAAAACCCTAATTCTAACCCTATTTATGACCAAAAAACCTATTTTTATCTCAAAACCCTAATTCAAACCCCAAATGCTAATTTTGAACCAAAACCCTAATTTTCACCATAATCCCTATTTTTAACTCTAAACCCAAATTCTAACCTAACTAATTGAAAATATTTGACACTTTTGACCCAAAACTATATTTATAACTCAAAACCCTAATTCAAACCCCAAACGCTAATTTTGACCCAAAACCCTAATTTGGACCAAAAACCATAATTTTAACCAAAAACCCAAATTTTAACCCAAAACCCTAATTTTAACCCAAAGCTCTAATTTTGACCCAAAACCCTAATTCAAACCCTAATTTTGACCCTAAACCCTAAAATTGACCCAAAACCCTAATTTTGACCGAAAACCCCATTTTTAACTCCGCCCAAATTCTAACCCTAATCCCTAATTTTGACCCGAAACCCTAATTTTAACCCAAAACCCTAATTCTAACCCTCTTTATGACCCATAACCCTATTTTTAACTCAAAACCCTAATTCTAACCCTAATTTTGACCCGAAACCCTAATTTTAACCCAAAACCCTAATTCTAACCCTCTTTATGACCCAAAACCCTATTTTTAACTCAAAACCCTAATTCAAACTCCAAACACTAATTTTAACCAAAAACCCAAATTTTAACCAAAAACCCTAATTTTAACCCAAAGCTCTAATTTTGACCCAAAACCCTAATTTTGACCCAAAACCCTAAAATTGACCCAAAACCCTAAATTTGGACCAAAAACCCTAATTAGGACCCAATAACCTAAATTTGTACCAAAAACCCTAAGTTGGATCAAAAACAATATTTTTTACGAAAAACACTAATTTTGACCTAAAAGCCTAATTCAAACCCTAATATTGACCCTAAACCTAAATTGACCAAGACATTTTGACCCAAACCCTAATTCAAACCCGAATTTTGACCCTAAACCCTAATTTTGACCGAAAACCCCATTTTTAACTCAACACCCAAATTCTAACCCTAAGCCCTAATTTTGTCCCAAAACCCTAATTTTGAACCGAAAACCTAATTTTAACCCAAAACCCTAATTCTAACCCTATTTATGACCCAAAACCCTATTTTTAACTCAAAACTCTAATTCAAACCCCAAATGCTAATTTTGACCCAAAACCCTAATTTTCACCCTAATCCCTATTTTTAACTCCAAACCCAAATTCTAACCCTAATCTTAAATTTTGACCCGAAACCCTAATTTTGACCCGAAACCCTATTTTTGACCCAAAACCCTATTTTTAACTCAAAACCCTAATTCAAACCCCAAACGCTAATTTTGACCCAAAACCTTAATTTGGACCAAAACCATAATTTTAACCAAAACCCAAATTTCAAACCTAATTTTATCCCAAAGCTCTAATTTTGACCCAAAACCCTAATTCAAACCCTAATTTTGACCCTAAACCCTAAAAATGACCCAAAACCCTAATTTTGGCCGAAAACCCCATTTTTAACTCCCCCAAATTCTAACCCTAAGCCCTAATTTTGACCAAACCCTAATTTTAACCAAATAATTCCCTTTTTGACACATAACCTTATTTTTAACTCATATCCCTAATTCAAACCCAAAACACTAATTTTGACCCGAAACCCTAAATCTAACCAAAAACCCTGATTAAAACACTATTTTAGACCCAAAACCCTATTTTAAACTAAAAACACTAATACAAACTCCAAACACTAATTTTAACCAAAAACCCAATTTTAACCAAATCTAATTTTGACCCAAAACCCTAATTTTGACCTAAGACCAAAACCCTAAATTTGGACCAAAACCTAATTTGACCCAAAACCTAAATTTGGACCAAAAACCTAATTTGTATCAAAAAAACATATTTTAACCCAAAACCCTAATTTTGACCTAAATACCTAATTCAAACCCTATTATTGACCCTAAACTCTAAATTTGACCCAAGACCCTAATTTTGACCCAAAACCCTAATTCAAACCCTAATTTGACCCTAAACTCTAATTTTGACAAACCCCATTTTTAACTCAAAACCCAAATTATAACCCTAATTTGACCCAAAACCCTAATTTTGAACCGAAACCCTAATTTTAACCCAAAACCCTAATTCTAACCCTATTTATGACCCAAAACCCTATTTTTAACTCAAAACCCTAATTCAAACCCCAAATGCTAATTTTGACCCAAAACCCTAATTTTCACCCTAAACCCTATTTTTAACACAAAACCCAAATTATAACCCTAACCTAAATTTGAACCCCTATTTTTGACCCAACAACCTATTTTTAACTCAAAACCCTAATTCAAACCCCAAACGCTAATTTTGACCCAAAACCCTAATTTGGACCAAAAACCATAATTTTAACCAAAAACCCAAATTTTAACCCAAAACCCTAATTTTAACCCAAAGCTCTAATTTTGACCCAAAACCCTAATTCAAACCCTAATTTTGACCCTAAACCCTAAAATTGACCCAAAACCCTAATTTTGACCGAAAACCCCATTTTTAACTCAAAACCCAAATTCTAACCCTAAGCCCTAATTTTGACCCAAAACCCTAATTCTAACCCTATTTATGACCCAAAACCCTATTTTTAACTCAAAACCCTAATTCAAACCCAAAACCCTAATTTTGACCGAAATCCTAATTCTAACCCAAAACCTTATTTCTAACCCTATTTATGTCCCAAAACCCTATTTTTAAATCAAAACCCTAATTCAAACCCCAAACACTAATTTTGACCAAAAACCCAAATTTTAACCAAAAACCCTAATTTTAACCCAATGCTCTAATTTTGACCCTAAACCCTAAAATTGACCCAAACCCTAAATTTGGACCAAAAACCCTAAAGTGGACCCAAAACCCGAAATTAGGACCTAAAACCCTAATTTGGATCAAAAACCCAAATTTTAACCCAAAACCCTAATTTTGACCGAAAACCCTAATTAAAACCATAATATTGACCCTAAACCAAATTTGACCCAAGACCCTAATTTAGACCCAAAAACCTAATTCAAACCCTAATTTTGACAATAAACTCTAATTTTGACCGAAAACACCATTATTAACACAAAACCCAAATTCTAACCCTAAGCCAGAATTTTGACCCAAAACCCTAAGTATGAACCGAAACCCTAATTTTAAACCATAACCCTTATTCTAACCCTATTTATGACCCAAACCCTATTTTTAACTCAAACCCTAATTCAAACCCCAAATGTAATTTGATATTTTCAAACCTTTTTAACTCAAACCCAAATTCTAACACTAAGCCCAAATTTTTACCCGAAACCCTATTTTTGACCCGAAACCCTATTTTTGACCTAAAACCCTATTTTTAACTCAAAACCCTAATTCAAACCCCAAACGCTAATTTTGACCCAAACCCTAATTTGGACCAAAAACCCAAATTTTAAACAATAACCCAAATTTTAACCCAAAACCCTAATTTTAACGCAAAGCTCTAATTTTGACCCAAAACCCTAATTCAAACCCTAATTTTGACCCAAAACCCTAAAATTGACCCAAAACCCTAATTTTGAACGAAAACCCCATTTTTAACTCCCATTCTAACCCTAAGCCCTAATTTTGACCAAACCCTAATTTTAACCCAAAACCCTAATTCTAACCTCTTGACCCATAACCCTATTTTTAACTCAAAACCCTAATTCAAACCCAAAACCCTAATTTTGACCAAACCTAAATCTAACCCAAAACCCTAATTCTAACCTATTTGCTTTTTAACTCAAAACCCTAATTCAAACTCCAAACACTAATTTTAACCAAAACCCAATTTTTACCAATAACCCTAATTTTAACCCAATGCTCTAATTTTGACCCAAAACCCTAATTTTGACCCTAAACCCTAAAATTGACCCGTAAACCCTAAATTTGGACCAAAACCTAATTTGGACCCAAAACCTAAATTTGGACCAAAACCTAATTTGGATCAAAACCCAAATTTTAACCCAAAACCCTAATTTTGACCAAAACCCTAATTCAAACCTAATATTGACCCTAAACCTAAATTTGACCCAAGACCTAATTTGACCCAAAACCCTAATTCAAACCCTAATTTTGACCCTAAACTCTAATTTTGACCGAAAACCCCATTTTTAACTCAAAACCCAAAATCTAACCATAATCCCTAATTTTGACCCACAACCCTAATTTTGACCCGAAAACCAAATTTTAACCCAAAACCCTATTTCTAACCCTATTTTTAACTCAAAACCCTAATTCAAACCCCAAATGCTAATTTTGACCCAAAACCCTAATTTTCACCCTAAACCCTATTTTTAACTCGAAACCCAAATTCTAACCCTAAGCCTAAATTTTGACCCAAAACCCTAATTTTGACCCGAAACTCTATTTTTTGACCCAAAACCCTAATTCAAACCCCAAACGCTAATTTTGACCCAAAACCCTAGTTTGGACCAAAAACCCAAATTTTAACCAAAAACCCAAATTTTAACCCAAAACCCTAATTTTAACCCAAAGATCTATTTTTGACCCAAAACCCTAATACAAACCATAATTTTGACCCTAACCCCTAAATTTGTCCCTAAACCCTTATTTTTACCGCTAACCCCTTTTTTATCTCCGGCCAAATTCTAAACCTAAGCCCTAATTTTGACCAACCCTAATTTTAACCCAAACCCTAATTCTAACCTCTTTATGACCCATAACCCAATTTTTAACACAAAACCCGAATTCAAACCCACAACCCTAATTTTGACCCGAATCCCTATATCTAACCCAAAACCCTAATTAGACCCCTATTGTTGACCCAAAACCCTATTTTTAAATCAAAACCCTAATTCAAACTCCAATCACTAATTGTAACCAAAATCCATAATTTTAACCCAAAGCTCTAATGTTGACCCAATTCCCTAATTTTGACCCTATTCCCTAAAATTGACCCAAAACCCTAAATTTGGACCAAAACCTAATTTGGTCCCAAATCCCTAAATTTTGACAAAAAACCCTTATTTGGATAAAAAAAACAAATTTTAACCCAAAACCATAATTTTGACCGTAAACCATAATTCAAACCCTAATATTGACCCTAAACCTAATTTGACCCAAGACCTAATTTTGACCCAAACCCTAATTCAAACCCTAAATTAGACCCAAAACCCTAATTTTGAAAGAAAACCCCATTTTTAACTCAAAACCCAAATTCTAACCCTAATATCTAATTTTGATCCAAAACCCTAATTTTGACCCGAAACCCTAATTTTAACCCAAAACCCTAATTCTAACCCTATTTATGACCCAAAACCCTATTTTTAACTCAAAACCCTAATTCAAACCCCAAACGCAAATTTTGACCCAAAACCCTAATTTTCACCCTAAACCCTATTTTTAACTCGAACCCAAATTCTAACCCTAACCTAATTGGTGCCTATTTTTGACCCAAACCCTATTTTTAACTCAAAACCCTAATTCAAACCCCAAACCTAATTTTGACCCAAAACCCTAATTTGGACCAAAACATAATTTAACCAAAAACCCAAATTTTAACCCAAAACCCTAATTTTAAACCAAAGCTCTAATTTTTACCCAAAAACCTAATTCAAACCCTAATTTTGAACCTAAACCCAAAAATTGACCCAAAACCCTAATTTTGACCGAAAACCCAATTTTTAACTCCCCAATTCTAACCTAACCTTGACCAAACCCTAATTTAACCCAAAACCCTAATTCTAACCCTTATGACCCATAACCCTATTTTTAACTCAAAACCCTAATTCAAACCCAAAACCCTAATTTTGACCCGAAACCCTAAATCTAACCCAAAACCCTAATTCTAACCCTATTTTTGACCCAAAACCCTATTTTTAACTCAAAACCCTAATTCAAACTCCAAACACTAATTTTATCAAAAACCAATTTTAACCAAAACCCTAATTTTAACCCAAACCTAATTTTGACCCAAAACCCTAATTTGACCCTAACCCTAAATGACCCAAAACCCTAAATTTGGACCAAAAACCTAATTTGGACCCAAAACCCTAAAATTGTACCAAAAAACCTAATTTTTATCAAAAACGCTACTTTTAACCCAAAACCCTAATTTTGACCGAAAACCCTAATTCAAACCCTAATATTGACCCTAAACCCTAAATTTGACCCAAGACCCTAATTTTGACCCAAAACCCTAATTCAAACCCTAATTTTGACACTAAACTCTAATTTTGACCGAAAACCCCATTTTTAACTCAAAACCCAAATTCTAACCCTAAGCCCGAATTTTGACCCAAAACCCTAATTTTGAACCGAAACCCTAATTTTAACCCAAAACCCTAATTCTAACCCTATTTATGACCCAAAACCCTATTTTTAACTCAAAACCCTAATTCAAACCCCAAATGCTAATTTTGACCCAAAACCCTAATTTTAACCCTATTTTAACTAAACCCAAATTCTAACCCTAAGCCTTAATTTTGACCCAAAACCCTAATTTTGACCCGAAACCCTATTTTGACCCAAATATTTTTAACTCAAAACCCTAATTTTGACCCAAAACCCTAATTTTGACCCAAAACCCTAATTTGGACCAAAAACCATAATTTTAACCAAAAACCCAAATTTTAACCCAAAACCCTAATTTTAACCCAAAGCTCTAATTTTGACCCAAAACCCTAATTCAAACCCTAATTTTGACCCTAAACCCTAAAATTGACCCAAAACCCTAATTTTGACCGAAAACCCCATTTTTAACTCCCCTTCTAACCCTAACCCTAAGCCCTAATTTTGACCCGAAACCCTAATTCTAACCCTCTTTATGACCCATAACCCTATTTTTAACTCAAAACCCTAATTCAAACCCAAAACCCTAATTTTGACCCGAAACCCTAAATCTAACCCAAAACCCTAATTCTAACCCTATTTTGACCCAAAACCCTATTTTTAACTCAAAACCCTAATTCAAACTCCAAACACTAATTTTAACCAAAACCCAATTTTAACCAAAACCCTAATTTTAACCCAAGCCTAATTTTGACCCAAACCCTAATTTTGACCCTAAACCCTAAAATTGACCCAAAACCCTAAATTTGGATCCAAACCCATTTGGACCAAAACCCTAATTTGGATCAAAACCCAAATTTTAACCCAAAACCCTAATTTTGACCCAAAACCCTAATTCAAACCCTAATATTGACCCTAAACCCTATATTTGACCCAAGACCCTAATTTTGACCCAAAACCTAATTCAAACCTAATTTGACCCTAAACTCTAATTTTGACCAAAACCCCATTTAAAACTAAAACCCAAATTCTAACCCTAAGCCCTAATTTTGACCCAAAACCCTAATTTTGAACCGAAACCCTAATTTTAACCCAAAACCCTAATTCTAACCCTATTTATGACCCAAAACCCTATTTTTAACTCAAAACCCTAATTCAAACCCCAAATGCTAATTTTGACCCAAACCCTAATTTTCACCCAAAACCCTATTTTTAACTCGAAACCCAAATTCTAACCCTAAGCCTAAATTTTGACCCAAACCCTAATTTTGACCCGAAACCCTATTTTTGACCCAAAACCCTATTTTTAACTCAAAACCCTAATTCAAACCCCAAACGCTAATTTTGACCCAAAACCCTAATTTGGACCAAAAACCCAAATTTTAACCAAAAACCAAATTTTAACCCAAAACCCTAATTTTAACCCAAAGATCTAATTTTTAACCAAAACCCTAATTCAAACCCTAATTTTGACCCTAAACCCTAAAATTGACCCAAAACCCTAATTTTGACCTAAACCCCATTTTTAACTCCCATTCTAACCCTAACCTATTTTGACCAAACCCACCCAAAACCCTAATTATAACCCTCTTTATGACCCATTACCCTATTTTTAACTCAAAACCCTAATTCAAACCCAAAACCCTAATTTTGACCCGAAACCCTAATTTTAACCCAAAACCCTAATTCTAACCCTATTTTTGACCCAAAACCCTATTTTTAACTCAAAACCCTAATTCAAACTCCAAACACTAATTTTAACCAAAAACCCAAATTTTAACCAAAAACCCTAAAATTGACCCAAAACCCTAAATTTGGACCAAAAACCCTAATTTGGACCCAAAACCCTAAATTTGGACCCAAAACCCTAATTTGGATCAAAAACCCAAATTTTAACCCAAAACCCTAATTTTGACCGAAAACCCTAATTCAAACCCTAATATTGACCCTAACCCCTAAATTTGACCCAAGACCCTAATTTTGACCCTAAACTCTAATTTTGACCGAAAACCCCATTTTTAACTCAAAACCCAAATTCTAACCCTAATCCCGAATTTTGACCCAAAACCCTAATTTTGAACCGAAAAGCTAATTTTAACCCAAAACCCTAATTGTAACCCTATTTATGACCACCTATTTTAACTAAAACCCTAATTCAAACCCCAAATGCTAATTTTGACCCAAAACCCTAATTTTCACCCTTCTCAAACCCAAATTCTAACCCTAAGCCTAAATTTGACCAAACCCTAATTTGACCAACCCTATTTTTGACCCAAAACCCTATTTTTAACTCAAAACCCTAATTCAAACCCCAAACGCTAATTTTGACCCAAAACCCTAATTTGGACCAATAACCATAATTTTAACCAAAATCCCAAATTTTAACCCAAATCCCTAATTTTAACCCAAAGCTCTAATTTTGAACCAAAACCTAATTCAAACCCTAATTTTGACCCTAAACCTAAAATTGACCCAAAACCCTAATTTTGACCGAAAACCCCATTTTTAACTCCCCCAATTCTAACCCTAAGCCCTAATTTGACCACCCTAATTTTAACCCAAAACCCTAATTCTAACCTCTTATGACCCATAACCCTATTTTTAACTCAAAACCCTAATTCAAACCCAAAACCCTAATTTTGACCACCCTAACTCTAACCCAAAACCCTAATTCTAACCCTATTTTTGACCCAAAACCCTATTTTTAACTCAAAACCCTAATTCAAACTCCAAACACTAATTTTAACCAAAACCCAAATTAAAACCATTTTAACCCAAGCTCTAATTTTGACCCAAACCCTAATTTTGACCCTAAACCTAAAATTGACCCAAAACCTAAATTTGGACCAAAACCTAATTTGGACCCAAAACCCTAAATTTGGACCAAAACCTAATTTGGATCAAAACCAAATTTTAACCCAAAACCCTAATTTTGACCAAAACCCTAATTCAAACCCTAATATTGACCCTAAACCTAAATTTGACCCAAGACCTAATTTGACCCAAAACCCTAATTCAAACCCTAATTTTGACCCTAAACTCTAATTTTGACCGAAAACCCCATTTTTAACTCAAAACCCAAATTCTAACCCTAAGCCAATTTTGACCCAAAACCCTAATTTTGAACCAAACCCTAATTTTAACCCAAAACCCTAATTCTACCTATTTATGACCCAAACCCTATTTTTAACTCAAAACCCTAATTCAAACCCCAAATGCTAATTTTGACCCAAAACCCTAATTTTCACCCTAAACCCTATTTTTAACTCGAAACCCAAATTCTAACCCTAAGCCTAAATTTTGACCCAAAACCCTTAATTTGATCTGAAACCCTATTTCTGACCCAAAACCCTATTTTTAACTCAAAACCCTAATTCTAACCCCAAACGCTAATTTTTACCCAAAACCCTAATTTGGACCAAAACCATAATTTTAACCAAAACCCAAATTTTAACCCAAACCCTAATTTAACCCAAAGCTAATTTTGACCCAAAACCAACCTTAATTTTGACCCTAAACCCTAAAATTGACCCAAAACCCTAATTTTGACCGAAAACCCATCTTTAACTCCGCCCAAATTCTAACCCTAAGCCCTAATTTTAACCCAAAACCCTAATTCTAACCCTCTTTATGACCCATAACCCTATTTTTAACTCAAAACCCTAATTCAAACCCAAAACCCTAATTTTGACCCGAAACCCTAATTCTAACCCTATTTTTGACCCAAAACCCTATTTTTAACTCAAAACCCTAATTCAAACTCCAAACACTAATTTTAACCAAAAACCCAAATTTTAACCCAAAGCTCTAATTTTGACCCAAAACCCTAATTTTGACCCTAAACCCTAAAATTGACCCAAAACCCTAAATTTGGACCAAAAACCCTAATTTGGACCCAAAACCCTAAATTTGGACCAAAAACCCTAATTTGGATCAAAAACCCAAATTTTAACCCAAAACCCTAATTTTGACCGAAAACCCTAATTCAAACCCTAATATTGACCCTAAACCCTAAATTTGACCCAAGACCCTAATTTTGACCCAAAACCCTAATTCAAACCCTAATTTTGACCCTAAACTCTAATTTTGACCGAAAACCCCATTTTTAACTCAAAACCCAAATTCTAACCCTAAGCCCGAATTTTGACCCAAAACCCTAATTTTGAACCGAAACCCTAATTTTAACCCAAAACCCTAATTCTAACCCTATTTATGACCCAAAACCCTATTTTTAACTCAAAACCCTAATTCAAACCCCAAATGCTAATTTTGACCCAAAACCCTAATTTTCACCCTAAACCCTATTTTTAACTCTAAACCCAAATTCTAACCCTAAGCCTAAATTTTGACCCAAAACCCTAATTTTGACCAACCTATTTTTGACCCAAAACCCTTTTTACTCAAACCCTATTCAAACCCAAACGCTAATTTTGACCCAAAACCCTATTGGACCAAAACCATAATTTAACCAAAAATTTTACCCTAATTTTGACCCAAACCCTAATTCAAACCCTAATTTGACCCTAAACCCTAAAATTGACCCAAAACCCTAATTTGACCGAAACCCCATTTTTAACTCCCCCAATTCTAACCCTAAGCCCTAATTTTGACCAAACCCTAATTTTAACCCAAAACCTAATTCTAACCTCTTTTGACCCATAACCCTATTTTTAACTCAAAACCCTAATTCAAACCCAAAACCCTAATTTTGACCCGAAACCCTAAATCTAACCCAAAACCCTAATTCTAACCCTATTTTTGACCCAAAACCCTATTTTTAACTCAAAACCCTAATTCAAACTCCAAACACTAATTTTAACCAAAAACCCTAATTTTAACCAAAAACCCTAATTTTAACCCAATGCCCTAATTTTGACCCTAAACCCTAAAATTGACCCAAAACCCTAAATTTGGACCAAAAACCCTAATTTGGACCCAAAACCCTAAATTTGGACCAAAAACCCTAATTTGGATCAAAAACCCAAATTTTAACCCAAAACCCTAATTTTGACCGAAAACCCTAATTCAAACCCTAATATTGACCCTAGACCCTAATTTTGACCCAAAACCCTAATTCAAACCCTAATTTTGACCCTAAACTCTAATTTTGACCGAAAACCCCATTTCTAACTCAAAACCAATTCTAACCCTAAGCCAATTTTGACCCTAAACCCTAAATTTGACCCTAAACCCTAATTTTAACCCAAACCCCTATTTCTAACCCAATTTATGACCCAAACCCTATTTTTAACTCAAAACCCTAATTCAAACCCCAAACGCTAATTTTGACCCAAAACCCTAATTTTCACCCTAAACCCTATTTTTAACTCGAAATCCAAATTCTAACCCTAAGCCTAAATTTTGACCCAAAACCCTAATTTCGATCCGAAACCCTATTTGTGACCCAAAACCCTAATTTTAACTCAAAACCCTAATTCAAACCCCAAACGCTAATTTTGACCCAAAACCCTAATTTGGACCAAAACCATAATTTACCCACCTATTCTTTTTGACCCAAACCCTAATTCAACCCTAATTTTGACCCTAAACCCTAAAATTGACCCAAATCACTAATTTTGACCGAAACCCCATTTTTAACTCCCCATTCTAACCCTAAGCCCTAATTTTGACCAACCCTAATTTTAACCCAAAACCCTAATTCTAACCTTTATGACCCATAACCCTATTTTTAACTCAAAACCTAATTCAAATCCAAAACGATAATTTTGACCAAACCCTAAATCTAACCCAAAATAATTCTAACCCTTTTTTGACCCAAACTTTTTAACTCAAAACCCTCATTCAAACTCCAAACACTAATATTAACCAAAAACCAAAATTTTAAACCAAAGCTCTAATTTTGACCCAAAACCCTAATTATGACCCTAAACCATAAAATTGACACAAAACCCTAAATATGGACCAAAAACACTAATTTGGAACCAAAAACCTAAATTTGGACCCAAAACCCTAATTTTGATCAAAAACCCAAATTTTAAACCAATACCCTAATTTTGACCGATATACATAATTAAATCCATAATATTGACACTAAACCATAAATTTGACCCAAGACCCTAATTTTTAAACAAAACCCTAATTCAAACCCTAATTTTTACCCTAAACTCTAATTTGGACCGAAAACCCCATTTTTAACTCAAAACCATAATTCTAACCCTAAGCCCTAATTTTTACACAAAACCCTAATTTGGACCAAAAACCCAAATTTTAACCCAAAGCTCTAATTCTAACCCTATTATGACCCAAAACCCTATTTTTAACTCAAAACCCTAATTAAAACGCCAAATGCTAAATTAGAACCAAAAGCCTAATTTCACCTAAACCCTATTTTTCAACCCAAATTCTAACCTAACCTAAATTTCAAATTTTGACCAAACCCTATTTTGACCAATTTTTAACTCAAACCCTAATTCAAACCCCAAACGCTAATTTTGACCCAAAACCCTAATTTGGACCAAAACCTACCATTTAACCCAAAACCCTAATTTTAACCCAAAGCTCTAATTTTGACCCAAAACCATAATTCAAACCGTAAATTGACCCAAAACCCTAAAAGACCCAAAACCCTAATTTTGACCAAACCCCATTTTTAACTCCCCTTCTAACCCTAACCACCCCTAATTTAACCCAAAACCCTAATTCTAACCTTATTTTTGACCCATAGCCCTATTTTTAACTCAAAACCCTAATTCAAACCCAAAACCCTAATTTTGACCCGAAACCCTAAATCTAACCCAAAACCCTAATTCTAACCCTATTTTTGACCCAAAACCCTATTTTTAACTCAAAACCCTAATTCAAACTCCAAACACTAATTTTAACCAAAAACCCTAATTTTAACCCAAAGCTCTAATTTTGACCCAAAACCCTAATTTTGACCCTAAACCCTAAAATTGACCCAAAACCCTAAATTTGGACCAAAAAACCTAATTTGGACCCAAAACCCTAAATTTGGACCAAAACCCTAATTTGGATCAAAAACACAAATTTTAACCCAAAACCCTAATTTTGACCTAAAACCCTAATTCAAACCCTAATATTGACCCTAAACCCTAAATTTGACCCAAGACCCTAATTTTGACCCAAAACCCTAATTCAAACCCTAATTTTGACCCTAAACTCTAATTTTGACCGAAAACCCCATTTTTAACTCAAAACCCAAATTCTAACCCTAAGCCCGAATTTTGAACCGAAACCCTAATTTTAACCCAAAACCCTAATTCTAACCCTATTTATGACCCATTTTTAACTCAAACCCTAATTCAAACCCCAAATGCTAATTTTGACCCAAAACCCTAATTTCACTAAACCCTATTTTTAACTCAAAACCCTAATTCAAACCCCAAATGCTAATTTTGACCCAAAACCCTAATTTTGACCCGAAACCCTATTTTTGACCCAAAACCCTATTTTTAACTCAAAACCCTAATTCAAACCCCAAACGCTAATTTTGACCCAAAACCCTAATTTGGACCAAAAACCATAATTTTAACCAAAAACCCAAATTTTAACCCAAAACCCTAATTTTAACCCAAAGCTCTAATTTTGACCCAAAACCCTAATTCAAACCCTAATTTTGACCCTAAACCCTAAAATTGACCCAAAACCCTAATTTTGACCGAAAACCCCATTTTTAACTCCTCCCAAATTCTAACCCTAAGCCCTAATTTTGACCCGAAACCCTAATTTTAACCCAAAACCCTAATTCTAACCTTTTTAACTCAAAACCCTAATTCAAACCCAAAACCGTAATTTTGACCCGAATCCCTATTTCTAACCCAATACCCTAATTCTATGCATTTTTTTGACCCATATCCCTATTTTTAACTCAATACCCTAATTCAAACTCCAAACACTAATTTTAACCAAAACCCAAATTTTAACCAAAACCTAATTTCTCTATTTTGACCCAAACTATTTTGACCCTAAACACGAAAATTGACCCAAAACCCAAAATATGGACCAAAAACCCTACTTTGGACCAAATACCCGAAATTTGGACCCAAAACCCTAATTTGGATCAAAAACCCAAATTTTTACCCAAAACCCTAATTTTGAACGAAAACCCTAATTCAAACCCTAATATTGACCCTAAACCCTAAATTTGACCCAAGACCCTAATTTTGACCCAAAACCCTAATTCAAACCCTAATTTTGACCCTAAACTCTAATTTTGACCGAAAACCCCATTTTTAACTCAAAACCCAAATTCTAACCCTAAGCCCGAATTTTGACCCAAAACCCTAATTTTGAACCGAAACCCTAATTTTAACCCAAAACCCTAATTCTAACCCTATTTATGACCCAAAACCCTATTTTTAACTCAAAACCCTAATTCAAACCCCAAATGCTAATTTTGACCCAAAACCCTAATTTTCACCCTAAACCCTATTTTTAACTCGAAACCCAAATTCTAACCCAAAGCCTAAATTTTGACCCAAAACCTAATTTTGACCCGAAACCCTAATTGTGACCCTATTTTTAACTAAAAACCCAAATTCAAACCCCAAACCCTAATTTTGACCCAAAACCCTAATTTGGACCAAAAACCATAATTTTAACCAAAAACCCAAATTTTAACCCAAAACCCTAATTTTAACCCAAAGCTCTAATTTTGACCCAAAACCCTAATTCAAACCCTAATTTTGACCCTAAACCCTAAAATTGACCCAAAACCCTAATTTTGACCGAAAACCCATTTTTAACTCCGCCCAAATTCTAACCCTAAGCCCTAATTTTGACCCGAAACCCTAATTTTAACCCAAAACCCTAATTCTAACCCTCTTTATGACCCATAACCCTATTTTTAACTCAAAACCCTAATTCAAACCCAAAACCCTAATTTTGACCCGAAACCCTAAATCTAACCCAAAACCCTAATTCTAACCCTATTTTTGACCCAAAACCCTATTTTTAACTCAAAACCCTAATTCAAACTCCAAACACTAATTTTAACCAAAAACCCTAATTTTAACCAAAAACCCTAATTTTAACCCAATGCTCTAATTTTGACCCAAAACCCTAATTTTGACCCTAAACCCTAAAATTGACCCAAAACCCTAAATTTGGACCAAAAACCCTAATTTGGACCCAAAACCCTAAATTTGGACCCAAAACTTTCAAACCCCCAAAACCCTAATTTGACCGAAAACACTAATTCAAACCCTAATATTGACCCTAAACCCTAAATTTGACCCAATACCCTAATTTTGACCCAAAACCCTAATTCAAACCCTAATTTTGACCCTAAACTCTAATTTTGACCGAAAACCCCATTTTTAACTCAAAACCCAAATTCTAACCCTAAGCCCGAATTTTGACCCAAAACCCTAATTTTGAACCGAAACCCTAATTTTAACCCAAAACCCTAATTCTAACCCTATTTATGACCCAAAACCCTATTTTTAACTCAAAACCCTAATTCAAACCCCAAATGCTAATTTTGACCCAAAACCCTAATTTTCACCCTAAACCCTAAGCCTAAATTTTGACGCAAAACCCTAATTTTGACCCGAAACCCTATTTTTGACCCAAAACCCTATTTTTAACTCAAAACCCTAATTCAAACCCCAAACGCTAATTTTGACCCAAAACCCTAATTTGGACCAAAACCATAATTTTAACCAAAAACCCAAATTTTAACCCAAAACCCTAATTTTAACCCAAAGCTCTAATTTTGACCCAAAACCCTAATTCAAACCCTAATTTTGACCCTAAACCCTAAAATTGACCCAAAACCCTAATTTTGACCGAAAACCCCATTTTTAACTCGTGCCATCATCTAACCCTAAGCCCTAATTTTGACCCGAAACCCTAATTTTAACCCAAAACCCTAATTCTAACCCTCTTTATGACCCATAACCCTATTTTTAACTCAAAACCCTAATTCAAACCCAAAACCCTAATTTTGACCCGAAACCCTAAATCTAACCCAAAACCCTAATTCTAACCCTATTTTTGACCCAAAACCCTATTTTTAACTCAAAACCCTAATTCAAACTCCAAACACTAATTTTAACCAAAAACCCAAATTTTAACCAAAAACCCTAATTTTAACCCAAAGCTCTAATTTTGACCCAAAACCCTAATTTTGACCCTAAACCCTAAAATTGACCCAAAACCCTAAATTTGGACCAAAAACCCTAATTTGGACCCAAAACCCAAATTTTAACCCAAAACCCTAATTTTGACCGAAAACCCTAATTCAAACCCTAATATTGACCCTAAACCCTAAATTTGACCCAAGACCCTAATTTTGACCCAAAACCCTAATTCAAACCCTAATTTTGACCCTAAACTCTAATTTTGACCGAAAACCCCATTTTTAACTCAAAACCCAAATTCTAACCCTAATCCCAATTCTTGACCCAAAACCCTAATTTTGAACAGAAACCCTAATTTTAACCCAAAACCCTAATTCTTGACCCAAAACCCTATTTTTAACTCAAAACCCTAATTCAAACCCCAAACGCTAATTTTGACGCAAAACCCTAATATTCACCCAAACCCTATTTTTAACCTAAGCCAATTTTCAACCTTTGACTATTTTGACCCAAACCCTATTTTAACTCAAAACCTAATTCAAACCCCAAACGCTAATTTTGACCCAAAACCCTAATTTGGACCAAAACCATAATTTAACCAAAACCCAAATTTAACCCAAACCCTAATTTAACCCAAAGCTCTAATTTTGACCCAAAACCTAATTCAAACCTTTTGACCCTAAACCCTAAAATTGACCCAAACCCTAATTTTGACCGAAACCCCATTTTAACTCCCCAAATTCTAACCCTAAGCCCTAATTTGACCAAACCTAATTTTAACCCAAACCCTAATTCCTCCTTTTTAACCCATAACCCTATTTAACCCAAACCCTAATTCCAAACCCTAATTTAACCAAACCCTAACCCTATTTTTGACCAAAACCCTATTTTTAACTCAAACCCTAATTCAAACTCCAAACACTAATTTTAACCAAAACCCAATTTTAACCAAAACCCTAATTTTAACCAATATTCCTAATTTTGACCCTAAACCCTAAATTTGAGCCAAAACCCTAAATTTGGACCAAAACCTAATTTGGACCCAAAACCCTAAATTTGGACCAAAACCCTAATTTGGATCAAAAACCCAAATTTTAACCCAAAACCCTAATTTTACCAAAACCTAATTCAAACCCTAATATTGACCCTAAACCCTAAATTTGACCCAAGACCCTAATTTTGACCCAAAACCCTAATTCAAACCCTAATTTTGACCCTAAACGCTAATATTGACCGAAAACCCCAATTTTAACTCAAAACCCAAATTTAACCCGCCTTTTGACCCAAAACCAAAATTTAAACCCAAACCCTAATTTTAACCCAAAACCCTAATTCTAACTTTTATGACGCAAAACCCTATTTTTAACTCAAAACCCTAATTCAAACCCCAAATGCTAATTTTGACCCAAAACCCTAATTTTCACCCAAAACCCAATTTTTAACTCCAAACACAAAATATAACCCTAAGCCTAAATTTTGACCCAAAAACCTAATTTTGACCCGAAACCCTATTTTTGACACAAAACCCTATTTTTAACTCAAAACCCTAATTCAAACCCCAAACGCTAATTTTGACCCAAAACCCTAATTTGGACCAAAAACCCAAAATTTAACCAAAAACCCAAATTTTAACCCAAAACCCTAATTTTAACCCAAAGCTCTAATTTTGACCCAAAACCCTAATTCAAACCCTAATTTTGACCCTAAACCCTAAAATTGACCCAAAACCCTAATTTTGACCGAAAACCCCATTTTTAACTCCGCCCAAATTCTAACCCTAAGCCCTAATTTTGACCCGAAACCCTAATTTTAACCCAAAACCCTAATTCTAACCCTCTTTATGACCCATAACCCTATTTTTAACTCAAAACCCTAATTCAAACCCAAAACCCTAATTTTGACCCGAAACCCTAAATCTAACCCAAAACCCTAATTCTAACCCTATTTTTGACCCAAAACCCTATTTTTAACTCAAAACCCTAATTCAAACTCCAAACACTAATTTTAACCAAAAACCCAAATTTTAACCCAAAGCTCTAATTTTGACCCAAAACCCTAATTTTGACCCTAAACCCTAAAATTGACCCAAACCCTAAATTTGGACCAAAACTTTTGGACCAAAACCCTAATCTGGATCACACACCCTAATTTTAACCCAAAACCCTAATTTTGACCGAAAACCCTAATTCAAACCCTAATATTGACCCTAAACCCTAAATTTGACCCAAGACCCTAATTTTGACCCAAAACCCTAATTCAAACCCTAATTTTGACCCTAAACTCTAATTTTGACCGAAAACCCCATTTTTAACTCAAACCAATTCTAACCCTAAGCCCAATTTTGACCCAAAACCCTAATTTTGAACCGAAACCCTAATTTTAACCCAAAACCCTAATTCTAACCCTATTTATGACCCAAAACCCTATTTTTAACTCAAAACCCTAATTCAAACCCCAAATGCTAATTTTGACCCAAAACCCTAATTTTCACCCTAAACCCTATTTTTAACCCCAAATTCTAACCCTAAGCCTAAATTTTGACCCAAACCCTAATTTTGACCAACCCTATTTTTGACCCAAAATATTTTTAACTCAAACCCTAATTCAAACCCAAAACCTAATTTTGACCCAAAACCCTAATTTGGCAACATAATTTTAACCAAACCAATTAACCCAAACCCTAATTTTAACCCAAACTCTAATTTTGACCCAAACCCTAATTCCCCTAATTTTGACCCTAAACCTTGACCCAAAACCCTAATTTTAACCCCTCTTCTAACCCTAAGCCCTAATTTTGACCCAACCCTAATTTTAACCCAAAACCCTAATTCTAACCTCTTTGCCCTTTTAACTCAAAACCCTAATACAAACCCAAAACCCTAATATTGACCCGAAACCCAAAATCTAACCCAAAACACTAATTCTAACCCTATTTTGACCCCAAACCCTATTTTTAACTCATAACCCTAATTCAAACTCCAAACACTAATTTTAACCAAAACCAACCCTAATTTTAACCCAACCTAATTTTGACCCATAACCCTAATTTGACCCAAAACCCTAAATTGATTTGGACCAAAACCCTAATTTGGACCCAAAACCCTAAATTTGGACCAAAAACCCAAATTTTAACCCAAAACCCTAATTTTGACCGAAAACCCTAATTCAAACCCTAATATTGACCCTAAACCCTAAATTTGACCCAAGACCCTAATTTTGACCCAAAACCCTAATTGAAACCCTAAAGTTGACCCTAAACTCTAATATTGACCGAAACCCCATTTTTAACTCAAAACCCAAATTCTAACCCTAAGCCAATTTTGACCAAACCTAATTTTGAACCGAAACCCTAATTTTAACCCAAAACCCTAATTCTAATTTTTAACCAAAACCCTATTTTTAACTCAAACCCTAATTCAAACCCCAAATGCTAATTTTGACCCAAAACCCTAATTTCACCTTATTTTAACTCGAACCCAATTCTATCCCTAATCCTAAAATTTGACCCAAACGCTAATTTTGACCCAAAACCCTATTTTTGACCCAAAACCCTATTTTTAACTCAAAACCCTAATTCAAACCCCAAACGCTAATTTTGACCCAAAACCCTAATTTGGACCAAAAACCCAAATTTTAACCCAAAACCCTAATTTTAACCCAAAGCTCTAATTTTGACCCAAAACCCTAATTCAAACCCTAATTTTGACCCTAAACCCTAAAATTGACCCAAAACCCTAATTTTGACCGAAAACCCCATTTTTAACTCCGCCCAAATTCTAACCCTAAGCCCTAATTTTGACCCGAAACCCTAATTTTAACCCAAAACCCTAATTCTAACCCTCTTTATGACCCATAACCCTATTTTTAACTCAAAACCCTAATTCAAACCCAAAACCCTAATTTTGACCCGAAACCCTAAATCTAACCCAAAACCCTAATTCTAACCCTATTTTTGACCCAAAACCCTATTTTTAACTCAAAACCCTAATTCAAACTCCAAACACTAATTTTAACCAAAAACCCAAATTTTAACCAAAAACCCTAATTTTAACCCAATGCTCTAATTTTGACCCAAAACCCTAATTTTGACCCTAAACCCTAAAATTGACCCAAATCCCTAAATTTTGACCATAAACCCTAATTTTGACCCAAAACCCTAAATTTGGACCAAAAACCCTAATTTGGATCAAAAACCAAAATTTAAACCCAAAACCCTAATTTTGACGAAAACCCTAATTCAAACCCTAATATTGACCCTAAACCTAAATTTGACCCAAACCCTAATTTAACCCAAAACCCTAATTCAAACCCTAATTTTGACCCTAAACCCTAATTTTGACCCAAAACCCTATTTTTAAATCAAAACCCAAAATCTAACCCTAATCCCTAATTTTGACCCACAACCCTAATTTTGACCCGAAACCCAAATTTTAACCCAAAACCCTATTTCTAACCCTATTTTTAACTCAAAACCCTAATTCAAACCCCAAATGCTAATTTTGACACAAAACCCTAATTTTCACCCTAAACCCTATTTTTAACTCGAAACCCAAATTACCCTAATGACCCAAAACCCTAATTTGACCACCCTATTTTTGACCCAAAACCCTATTTTTAACTCAAAACCCTAATTCAAACCCCAAACGCTAATTTTGACCCAAAACCCTAATTTGGACCAAAAACCATAATTTTAACCAAAAACCCTAATTTTAACCCAAAGCTCTAATTTTGACCCAAAACCCTAATTCAAACCCTAATTTTGACCCTAAACCCTAAAATTGACCCAAAACCCTAATTTTGACCGAAAACCCCATTTTTAACTCCGCCCAAATTCTAACCCTAAGCCCTAATTTTAACCCAAAACCCTAATTCTAACCCTCTTTATGACCCATAACCCTATTTTTAACTCAAAACCCTAATTCAAACCCCAAATGCTAATTTTGACCCAAAACCCTAACCTAATTTTTTTGACCCAAAACCCTATTTTACCAAAACCCTAATTCAAACTCAAAACACTAATTTTAACCAAAAAAATAACCAAAACCCTAATTTTAACCCAAACCTAATTTTGACCCAAAACCCTAATTTTGACCCTAAACCCTAAAATTGACCCAAAACCCTAAATTTGGACCAAAACCCTAATTTGGACCCAAACCTAAATTTGGACCAAAACCCTAATTTGGATCAAAACCAAATTTTAACCCAAACCTAATTTTGACCGAAAACCCTAATTCAAACCCTAATATTGACCCTAAAACCTAAATTTGACACAAGACCCTAATTTTGACCCAAAACCCTAATTCAAACCCTAATTTTGACCCTAAACTCTAATTTACACCGAAAACCCCAATTTTAACTCAAAACCCAAATTCTAACCATAAGCAAAAATTTTGACCCAAAACGCTAATTTTGAACCAAACCCTAATTTTGACACTAAACCCTAATTCTATCCCTATACCCTATTTTTAACTCAAAACCCTAATTCAAACCCCAAATGCTAATTTTGACCCAAAACCCTAATTTCACCCTAAACCCTATTTTTAACTCGAAACCCAAATTCTAACCCTAAGCCTAAATTTTGACCCAAAACCCTAATTTTGACCCGAAACCCTATATATGACCCAAAACCCTATTTAAAAACCCTATTCCCAAACGCTAATTTTGACCCAAAACCCTAATTTGGACCAAAAACCATAATTTTAACCAAAAACCCTAATTCAAACCCTAATTTTGACCCTAAACCCTAAAATTGACCCAAAACCCTAATTTTGACCGAAAACCCCATTTTTAACTCCGCCCAAATTCTAACCCTAAGCCCTAATTTTAACCCAAAACCCTAATTCTAACCCTCTTTATGACCCATAACCCTATTTTTAACTCAAAACCCTAATTCAAACCCAAAACCCTAATTTTGACCCGAAACCCTAAATCTAACCCAAAACCCTAATTCTAACCCTATTTTTGACCCAAAACCCTATTTTTAACTCAAAACCCTAATTCAAACTCCAAACACTAATTTTAACCAAAAACCCAAATTTTAACCAAAAACCCTAATTTTAACCCAATGCTCTAATTTTGACCCAAACCCTAATTTTGAACCTAAACAAATTGACCCAAAACCCTAAATTTGGACCAAAACCTAATTTGGACCCAAACCCTAAATTTGGACCAAAACCTAATTTGGATCAAAACCCAAATTTTAACCAAAACCCTAATTTTGACCAAACCCTAATTCAAACCCTATATTGACCCTAAACCCTAAATTTGACCCAAGACCTAATTGACCCAAACTAATTCAAACCCTAATTTTGACCCTAAACTCTAATTTTGACCGAAAACCCCATTTTTAACTCAAAACCCAAATTCTAACCCTAAGCCCGATTTTGACCCAAAACCCTAATTTTGAACCAAACCCTAATTTTAACCCAAAACCCTAATTCTAACCCCTTTATGACCCAAACCCTATTTTAACTCAAAACCCTAATTCAAACCCCAAATGCTAATTTTGACCCAAAACCCTAATTTTCACCCTAAACCCTATTTTTAACTCAAACCCAAATTCTAACCCTAACCTAAATTTTGACCCAAAACCCTAATTTTGAAACCCTATTTGACCCAAAACCCTATTTTTAACTCAAAACCCTAATCAAACCCCCAATTTTGACCTAAAACCCTAATTTGGACCAAAACCATAATTTTAACCAAAACCCAAAATTTAACCCAAAACCCTAATTTTAACCCAAAGCTCTAATTTTGACCCAAAACCCTAATTCAAACCCTAATTTTGAACCTAAACCTTGACCCAAACCCTTTTGACCGAAAACCCATTTTTAACTCCGCCAAATTCTAACCCTAAGCCCTAATTTTGACCCTAAACCCTAATTTTCACCCAAAACCCTAATTCTAACCCTTATGACCCATAACCCTATTTTTAACTCAAAACCCTAATTCAAACCCAAAACCCTAATTTGATACCCAAAACCCTAATTCTACCCTATTTTTGACACAAAACCATATTTTTAACTCAAAACCCTAATTCAAAATCCAAAAAATAATTTTAACAAAAAACCAAAATTTTAAACAAAAACCCTAATTTTAACCCAAAGCTCTAATTTTTACCCAAAACCCTAATTTTGACCCAAAACCCTAAAATTGACCCAAAACACTAAATGAAAACCTAATTTGGACCCAAAACCCTAAATTTGGACCAAAACCTAATTTGGATCAAAACCCAATTTTTAACCCAAAACCCTAATTTTGACCGAAAACCCTAAAACCCTAATATTGACCCTAAACCCTAAATTTGACCCAAGACCCTAATTTTGACCCAAAACCCTAATTCAAACCCTAATTTTGACCCAAAACCCTAATTTTGTCCGAAAACCCCATTTTTAACTCAAAACCCAAATTCTAACCCTAAGCCAACCCAAAACCCTAATTTAAACCCTAATTTTGACCCTAAACCCTAATTTTGACCCAAAACCCTAATTCAAACCCTAATTTTGACCGAAAACCCCATTTTTAACTCAAAACCCAAATTCAAACCCCAAACTCTAATTTTGACCCAAAACCCTAATTTTCACCCAAACCCTATTTTTCTAAACCCAATTCTAACCTAACTGACCCAAAACCCTAATTTTGACCAACCCTATTTTTGACCAAAACCCTATTTTTAACTCAAAACCCTAATTCAAACCCAAAACGCTAATTTTGACCCAAAAACCTAATTTTGACCATATAACATAATTTTTACCAAAAAACCTAATTTTAACCCAAAACCCTAATTTTAACCCAAAGCTCTAATTTTGACCCAAAACCCTAATTCAAACCCTAATTTTGACCCTAAACCCTAAAATTGACCCAAAACCCTAATTTTGACCGAAAACCCCATTTTTAACTACGCCCAAATTATAACCCTAAGCCCTAATTTTGACCCCAAACCCTAATTTTAACCCAAAACCCTAATTCTAACCCTATTTATGACCCAAAACCCTATTTTTAACTTAAAACCCTAATTCAAACCCAAAACCCTAATTTTAACCCAAAACCCTAATTCTAACCCAAAACCCTAATTCTAACCCTATTTTTGACCCAAAACCCTATTTTTAACTCAAAACCCTAATTCAAACTCCAAACACTAATTTTAACCAAAAACCCTAATTTTAACCAAAAACCCTAATTTTAACCCAATGCTCTAATTTTGACCCTAAACCCTAAAATTGACCCAAAACCCTAAATTTGGACCAAAAACCCTAATTTGGACCCAAAACCCTAAATTTGGACCAAAAACCCTAATTTGGATCAAAAACCCAAATTTTAACCCAAAACCCTAATTTTGACCGAAAACCCTAATTCAAACCCTAATATTGACCCTAGACCCTAATTTTGACCCAAAACCCTAATTCAAACCCTAATTTTGACCCTAAACTCTAATTTTGACCGAAAACCCCATTTCTAACCCTAAGCCCAAATTTTGACCCAAAACCCTAATTTTGAACCGAAACCCTAATTTTAACCCAAAACCCTAATTCTAACCCTATTTATGACCCAAAACCCTATTTTTAACTCAAAACCCTAATTCAAACCCCAAATGCTAATTTTGACCCAAAACCCTAATTTTCACCCTAAACCCTATTTTTAACTCGAAACCCAAATTCTAACCCTAAGCCTAAATTTTGACCCAAAACCCTAATTTTGACCCGAAACCCTATTTTTGACCCAAAACCCTATTTTTAACTCAAAACCCTAATTCAAACCCCAAACGCTAATTTTGACCCAAAACCCTAATTTGGACCAAAAACCATAATTTTAACCAAAAACCCAAATTTTAACCCAAAACCCTAATTCAAACCCTAATTTTGACCCTAAACCCTAAAATTGACCCAAAACCCTAATTTTGACCGAAAACCCCATTTTTAACTCCGCCCAAATTCTAACCCTAAGCCCTAATTTTGACCCGAAACCCTAATTTTAACCCAAAACCCTAATTCTAACCCTCTTTATGACCCATAACCCTATTTTTAACTCAAAACCCTAATTCAAACCCAAAACCCTAATTTTGACCCGAAACCCTAAATCTAACCCAAAACCCTAATTCTAACCCTATTTTTGACCCAAAACCCTATTTTTAACTCAAAACCCTAATTCAAACTCCAAACACTAATTTTAACCAAAAACCCTAATTTTAACCCAAAGCTCTAATTTTGACCCAAAACCCTAATTTTGACCCTAAACCCTAAAATTGACCCAAAACCCTAAATTTGGACCAAAAACCCTAATTTGGATCAAAAACCCAAATTTTAACCCAAAACCCTAATTTTGACCGAAAACCCTAATTCAAACCCTAATATTGACCCTAAACCCTAAATTTGACCCAAGACCCTAATTTTGACCCAAAACCCTAATTTTGACCCTAAACTCTAATTTTGACCGAAAACCCTTTTTAACTCAAAACCCAAATTCTAACCCTAAGCCATTTTGACCCAAAACCCTAATTTTGAACCACCTAATTTTAACCCAAAGCCCTATTTATGACCCAAAACCCTATTTTTAACTCAAAACCCTAATTCAAACCCCAAATGCTAATTTTGACCCAAAACCCTAATTTTCACCCTAAACCCTATTTTTAACTCGAAACCCAAATTCTAACCCTAAGCCTAAATTTTGACCCAAAACCCTAATTTTGACCCGAAACCCTATTTTTGACTCAAAACCCTAATTCAAACCCCAAACGCTAATTTGGACCCAATACCCTAATTTGGACCAAAAACCGAAATTTTAACCAAAAACCCAAATTTTAACCCAAAACCCTAATTTTAACCCAAAACCCTAATTCAAACCCTAATTTTGACCCTAAACCCTAAAATTGACCCAAAACCCTAATTTTGACCGAAAACCCCATTTTTAACTCAGCCCAAATTCTAACCCTAAGCCCTAATTTTGACCAAAATAATCTATTCTAACCTCTTTATGACCCATAACCCTATTTTTAACTCAAAACCCTAATTCAAACCCAAAACCCTAATTTTGACCCGAAACCCTAAATCTAACCCAAAACCCTAATTCTAACCCTATTTTTGACCCAAAACCCTATTTTTAACTCAAAACCCTAATTCAAACTCCAAACACTAATTTTAACCAAAAACCCAAATTTTAACCAAAAACCCTAATTTTAACCCAAAGCTCTAATTTTGACCCAAAACCCTAATTTTGACCCTAAACCCTAAAATTGACCCAAAACCCTAAATTTGGACCAAAAACCCTAATTTGGACCAAAAACCCTAATTTGGATCAAAAACCCAAATTTTAACCCAAAACCCTAATTTTGACCGAAAACCCTAATTCAAACCCTAATATTGACCCTAGACCCTAATTTTGACCCAAAACCCTAATTCAAACCCTAATTTTGACCCTAAACTCTAATTTTGACCGAAAACCCCATTTTTAACTCAAAACCCAAATTCTAACCCTAAGCCCGAATTTTGACCCAAAACCCTAATTTTGAACCGAAACCCTAATTTTAACCCAAAACCCTAATTCTAACCCTATTTATGACCCAAAACCCTATTTTTAACTCAAAACCCTAATTCAAACCCCAAATGCTAATTTTGACCCAAAACCCTAATTTTCACCCTAAACCCTATTTTTAACTCGAAACCCAAATTCTAACCCTAAGCCTAAATTTTGACCCAAAACCCTAATTTTGACCCGAAACCCTATTTTTGACCCAAAACCCTATTTTTAACTCAAAACCCTAATTCAAACCCCAAACGCTAATTTTGACCCAAAACCCTAATTTGGACCAAAAACCATAATTTTAACCAAAAACCCAAATTTTAACCCAAAGCTCTAATTTTGACCCAAAACCCTAATTCAAACCCTAATTTTGACCCTAAACCCTAAAATTGTCCATAAACCCTAATTTTGACCGAAAACCGCATTTTTAACTCCGCCAATATTCTAAACCTAAGCACTAATTTTGAGCCGAAACCCTAATTTTAACCCAAAACCCTAATTCCTCTTATGACCCATAACCTATTTTTAACTCAAAACCCTAATTCAAACCCAAAACCCTAATTTTGACCAAACCTAAATTAATAAATTCTATCCCAAAACCTAATTATCAACCTAATTTTGACCCAAACCTAATTGACCCAACCCTAAATTTGACCAAACCTAATTTGGACCAAAACCTAATTTGGACCCAAAACCCTAAATTTGGACCAAAACCTAATTTGGATCAAAACCAATACTAATTTGACCAAAACCCTAATTCAAACCCTAATTTGGACCCTAAACCCTAAATTTGACCCAAAACCCTAATTTTGACCCAAAACCCTAATTCAAACCCTAATTTTGACCGAAAACCCCATTTTTAACTCAAAACCCAAATTCTAACCCTAAGCCCTAATTTTGACCCAAAACCCTAATTTTGAACCGAAACCCTAATTTTAACCCAAAACCCTAATTCTAACCCTATTTATGACCCAAAACCCTATTTTTAACTCAAAACCCTAATTCAAACCCCAAATGCTAATTTTGACCCAAAACCCTAATTTTCACCCTAAACCCTATTTTCTAAACCCAAATTTTAACCCTAACCTAATTTGACCAAACCCTATTTTGACAACTATTTTGACCCAAAACCCTATTTTTAACTCAAAACCCTAATTCAAACCCCAAACGCTAATTTTGACCCAAAACCCTAATTTGGACCAAAAACCATAATTTTAACCAAAAACCCAAATTTTAACCCAAAACCCTAATTTTAACCCAAAGCTCTAATTTTGACCCAAAACCCTAATTCAAACCCTAATTTTGACCCTAAACCTAAAATTGACCCAAACCCTAATTTTGACCAAACCCCATTTTTAACTCAACCCTAATTTTAACCCAAACCCTAATTTTACTTGACCCATAACCCTATTTCAAAACCCTAATTCAAACCCAAAACCTAATTTTGACCCAACCTAAATTACCCAAAACCTAATTCTAACCTATTTTGACCCAAACCCTAATTTAAACTCAAAACCCTAATTCAAACACCAAACACTAATTTTAACCAAAAACCAAAATTTTTACCAAAAAGCCTATATTTAACACAATTCCCTAATTTTGACCCTAAACCCTAAAATTGACCCAAACCCTAAATTTGGACCAAAACCCTAATTTGGACCCAAAACCTAAATTTGGACCAAAACCCTAATTTGGATCAAAACCCAAATTTTAACCCAAACCCTAATTTTGACCAAACCCTAATTCAAACCTAGACCTAAACCTAATTTGACCCAAGACCCTAATTTTGACCCAAACCCTAATTAAATGACCCTAAACTCTAATTTTGACCAAAACCCCATTTTTAACTCAAACCAATTCTAACCCTAAGCAATTTTGACCCAAACCCTAATTTTGAACCAAACCTAATTTTAACCCAAAACCCTAATTCTAACTTGACCAAACCTATTTTTAACTCACTGCTAATTTTGACCCAAAACCCTAATTTTCACCCTAAACCTATTTTTAACTCGAACCCAAATTTACCCTAACCTAAATTTTGACCCAAACCTAATTTTGACCAACCCTATTTTTGACCCAAAACCCTATTTTTAACTCAAACCTAATTCAAACCTATTTGCCAACCTAATTTTGACCAAAACTAATTTCTCCCAAACCCTAATTTTAACCCACTCTATTGACCCAAACCCTAATTCAAACCCTAATTTGACCCTAAACCTAAAATTGACCAAACCCTAATTTGACCAAACCCCATTTTAACTTAACCCTAAGCCCTAATTTTGACAAAACCCTAATTTTAACCCAAAACCCTAATTCTAACCTGACCCATAACCCTATTTTTAACTACCCTAATTCAAACTCCAAACACTAATTTTGACCCGAAACCCTAAATCTAACCCAAAACCCTAATTCTAACCCTATTTTTGACCCAAAACCCTATTTTTAACTCAAAACCCTAATTCAAACTCCAAACACTAATTTTAACCAAAAACCCTAATTTTAACCCAAAGCTCTAATTTTGACCCAAAACCCTAATTTTGACCCTAAACCCTAAAATTGACCCAAACCCTAAATTTGGACCAAAAACCCTAATTTGGAACAAAAACCCTAATTTGGATCAAAAACCCAAATTTTAACCCAAAACCCTAATTTTGACCGAAAACCCTAATTCAAACCCTAATATTGACCCTAAACCCTAAATTTGACCCAAGACCCTAATTTTGACCCAAAACCCTAATTCAAACCCTAATTTTGACCCTAAACTCTAATTTTGACCGAAAACCCCATTTTTAACTCAAAACCCAAATTATAACCCTAAGCCCTAATTTTGACCCAAAACCCTAATTTTGAACCGAAACCCTAATTTTAACCCAAAACCCTAATTCTAACCCTATTTATGACCCAAAACCCTATTTTTAACTCAAAACCCTAATTCAAACCCCAAATGCTAATTTTGAATAATTTTCACCCTAAACCCTATTTTTAACTCGAAACCAAATTCTAACCTAACTAAATTTTGACCAAACCTAATTTTGACCCGAAACCCTATTTTTGACACAAAACCATAATTTTAACTCAAACCCTATTCATAATTTTGACCTAAAACCTAATTTGGACCAAAAAACCTAATTTTAACCAAAAACCCAAATTTTAACCCAAAACCCTAATTTTAACCCAAAGCTCTAATTTTGACCCAAAACCCTAATTCAAACCCTAATTTTGACCCTAAACCCTAATTTTGACCGAAAACCCCATTTTTAACTCCGCCCAAATTCTAACCCTAAGCCCTAATTTTGACCCGAAACCCTAATTTTAACCCAAAACCCTAATTCTAACCCTCTTTATGACCCATAACCCTATTTTTAACTCAAAACCCTAATTCAAACCCAAAACCCTAATTTTGACCCGAAACCCTAAATCTAACCCAAAACCCTATCTAATATTTTAAAACCTATTTTTAACCCAAACCCTAATTTTAACTCAAAACCCTAATTTCCAAAAACCTAATTTTAACCAAAACCCTAATTTACAAAACCTAATTTGAATTGACCCAAACCTAATGAAACAACCAACCAATGACCCAAAACCCTAAATTTGGACCAAAACCTAATTTGGACCCAAAACCCTAATTTGGACCAAAAACCCTAATTTGGATCAAAACCCAAAAACCCAAACCCTAATTTTGACCGAAAACCCTAATTCAAACCCTAATATTGACCCTAAACCCTAAATTTGACCCAAGACCCTAATTTTGACCCAAAACCCTAATTCAAACCCTAATTTTGACCCTAAACTCTAATTTTGACCGAAAACCCCATTTTTAACTCAAAACCCAAATTCTAACCCTAAGCCCGAATTTTGACCCAAAACCCTAATTTTGAACCGAAACCCTAATTTTAACCCAAAACCCTAATTCTAACCCTCTTTATGACCCATAACCCTATTTTTAACTCAAAACCCTAATTCAAACCCCAAATGCTAATTTTGACCCAAAACCCTAATTTTCACCCTAAACCCTATTTTTAACTCGAAACCCAAATTCTAACCCTAAGCCTAAATTTGACCCAAAACCCTAATTTTGACCAAAACCCTATTTATGACCCAAAACCATATTTTTAACCCAAAACCCTAATTCTAACCTAATTTTGACCCAAAACCCTAATTTGGACCAACAACCATAATTTTGACCAAAAACCCAAATTTTAACCCAAAACCCTAATTTTAACCCAAAGCTCTAATTTTGACCCAAAACCCTAATTCAAACCCTAATTTTGACCGAAAACCCCATTTTTAACTCAAACCCCAAATTCTAACCCTAAGCCCTAATTTTGACCCAAAACCCTAATTTTGACCCAAAACCCTAATTCTAACCCTATTTTTGACCCAAAACCCTATTTGTAACTCAAAACCCTAATTCAAACCCCAAACACAAATTTTGACCAAACCCTAAATCTAACCCAAAACCCTAATTCTATAACCTATTTTTGACTCAAAACCCTAATTAATCAAACTAATTTTAACCAAAACCCTAATTTTAACCAAAACCCTAATTTTAACCCAAAGCTCTAATTTTGACACAAAACCCTAATTTTGACCCTAAACCTAAAAGCCCAAAACCCTAAATTTGGACCAAAAACCCTAATTTGGACCCAAAACCTAAATTTGGACCAAAAACCCTAATTTGGATCAAAACCCAATTTAACCCAAAACGCTAATTTTTACCAAAAACCCTATTTGAAACCATAATTTTGACCCAAAACCCTAATTTTGACCCGAAACCCTAATTTTGACCCAAAACCCTAATTCAAACCCTAATTTTGACCCTAAACCCTAATTTTGACCGAAAACCCCATTTTTAACTCAAAACCCAAATTCTAACCCTAAGCCCTAATTTTGACCCAAAACCCTAATTTTGACCCGAAACCCTAATTTTAACCCAAAACCCTAAATTTGACCCAAAACCCCATTTTTAACTCAAAACCCTAATTCAAACCCCAAATGCTAATTTTGACCCAAAACCCTAATTTTCACCCTAAACCATATTTTTAACTCTAAACCCAAATTCTAACCCTAAGCCTAAATTTTGACCCAAAACCCTAATTTTGACCCGAAACCCTATTTTTGACCCAAAACCCTATTTTTAACTCAAAACCCTAATTCAAACCCCAAACGCTAATTTTGACCCAAAACCCTAATTTGGACCAAAAACCATAATTTTAACCAAAAACCCAAATTTTAACCCAAAACCCTAATTTTAACCCAAAGCTCTAATTTTGACCCAAAACCCTAATTCAAACCCTAATTTTGACCCTAAACCCTAAAATTGACCCAAAACCCTAATTCTAACCCTAAGCCCTAATTTTGACCCGAAACCCTAATTTTAACCCAAAACCCTAATTCTAACCCTCTTTATGACCCATAACCCTATTTTTAACTCAAAACCCTAATTCAAACCCAAAACCCTAATTTTGACCCGAAACCCTAAATCTAACCCAAAACCCTAATTCTAACCCTATTTTTGACCCAAAACCCTATTTTTAACTCAAAACCCTAATTCAAACTCCAAACACTAATTTTAACCAAAAACCCTAATTTTAACCTTTAACCCAAAGCTCTAATTTTGACCCAAAACCCTAATTTTGACCCTAAACCCTAAAATTGACCCAAAACCCTAAATTTGGACCAAAAACCCTAATTTGGATCAAAAACCCAAATTTTAACCCAAAACCCTAATTTTGACCGAAAACCCTAATTCAAACCCTAATATTGACCCTAGACCCTAATTTTGACCCAAAACCCTAATTCAAACCCTAATTTTGACCGAAAACCCCATTTTTAACTCAAAACCCAAATTCTAACCCTAAGCCCGAATTTTGACCCAAAACCCTAATTTTGAACCGAAACCCTAATTTTAACCCAAAACCCTAATTTTGACCCAAAACCCTATTTTTGACCCAAAACCCTAATTCAAACCCCAAACGCTAATTTTGACCCTAATTTTGACCGAAAACCCCATTTTTAACTCAAAACCCAAATTCTAACCCTAAGCCCTAATTTTGACCCAAAACCCTAATTTTGACCCGAAACCCTATTTTTGACCCAAAACCCTATTTTTAACTCAAAACCCTAATTCAAACCCCAAACGCTAATTTTGACCCAAAACCCTAATTTGGACCAAAAACCATAATTTTAACCAAAAACCCAAATTTTAACCCAAAACCCTAATTTTAACCCAAAGCTCTAATTTTGACCCAAAACCCTAATTCAAACCCTAATTTTGACCCTAAACCCTAAAATTGACCCAAAACCCTAATTTTGACCGAAAACCCCATTTTTAACTCCGCCCAAATTCTAACCCTAAGCCCTAATTTTAACCCAAAACCCTAATTCTAACCCTCTTTATGACCCATAACCCTATTTTTAACTCAAAACCCTAATTCAAACCCAAAACCCTAATTTTGACCCGAAACCCTAAATCTAACCCAAAACCCTAATTCTAACCCTATTTTTGACCCAAAACCCTATTTTTAACTCAAAACCCTAATTCAAACTCCAAACACTAATTTTAACCAAAAACCCTAATTTTAACCCAAAGCTCTAATTTTGACCCAAAACCCTAATTTTGACCCTAAACCCTAAAATTGACCCAAAACCCTAAATTTGGACCAAAAACCCTAATTTGGACCCAAAACCCTAAATTTGGACCAAAAACCCTAATTTGGATCAAAACCCAATTAAAAAACCTAATTCAACCCTAATTTTGACCTAACCTAAATTTGACCCAATACCCTAATTTTGACCCAAAACCCTAATTCAAACCCTAATTTTGACCCTAAACTCTAATTTTGACCGAAAACCCCATTTTTAACTCAAAACCCAAATTCTAACCCTAAGCCCGAATTTTGACCCAAAACCCTAATTTTGAACCGAAACCCTAATTTTAACCCAAAACCCTATTTTTAACTCAAAACCCTAATTCAAACCCCAAATGCTAATTTTGACCCAAAACCCTAATTTTCACCCTAAACCCTATTTTTAACTCGAAACCCAAATTCTAACCCTAAGCCTAAATTTTGACCCAAAACCCTAATTTTGACCCAAAACCCTATTTTTAACTCAAAACCCTAATTCAAACCCCAAACGCTAATTTTGACCCAAAACCCTAATTTGGACCAAAAACCATAATTTTAACCAAAAACCCAAATTTTAACCCAAAACCCTAATTTTAACCCAAAGCTCTAATTTTGACCCAAAACCCTAATTCAAACCCTAAAATTGACCCAAAACCCTAATTTTGACCGAAAACCCCATTTTTAACTCCGCCCAAATTCTAACCCTAAGCCACCAACCCACAACCCTAATTCTAACCCTCATTTGGACCCAGAACCCTATTTTTAACTCAAAACCCTAATTACCAAAACCCTACCAACCCTAAATCTAACCCAAAACCCTAATTCTAACCCTATTTTTGACCCAAAACCCTATTTTTAACTCAAAACCCTAATTCAAACTCCAAACACTAATTTTAACCAAAAACCCTAATTTTAACCCAAAGCTCTAATTTTGACCCAAAACCCTAATTTTGACCCTAAACCCTAAAATTGACCCAAAACCCTAAATTTGGACCAAAAACCCTAATTTGGACCCAAAACCCTAAATTTGGACCAAAAACCCTAATTTGGATCAAAAACCCAAATTTTAACCCAAAACCCTAATTTTGACCGAAAACCCTAATTCAAACCCTAATATTGACCCTAAACCCTAAATTTGACCCAAGACCCTAATTTTGACCCAAAACCCTAATTCAAACCCTAAACTCTAATTTTGACCGAAAACCCCATTTTTAACTCAAAACCCAAATTACCTAAGCCCAATTTTGACCCAAAACCTAATTTTGAACAGAAACCCTAATTTTAACCCAAAACCCTAATTAATATTAACCAAAACCCTATTTTTAACTCAAACCCTAATTCAAACCCCGCATGCTAATTTTGACCCAAAACCCTAATTTTCACCCTAAACCCTATTATTAACTCGAAACCCAAATTCTAACCCTAAGCCTAAATTTTGACCCAAAACCCTAATTTTGACCCGAAACCCTATTTTTGACCCAAAACCCTATTTTTAACTCAAAACCCTAATTCAAACCCCAAACGCTAATTTTGACCCAAAACCCTAATTTGGACCAAAAACCATAATTTTAACCAAAAACCCAAATTTTAACCCAAAACCCTAATTTTAACCCAAAGCTCTAATTTTGACCCAAAACCCTAATTCAAACCCTAATTTTGACCCTAAACCCTAAAATTGACCCAAAACCCTAATTTTAACCCAAAACCCTAATTTTAACTCCTTTAACCCACCCTAATTTCCAACCCTTTTTGACCAAACCCTAATTTTAACCCAAACCCTAATTCTAACCCCTTTTGACCCATAACCCTATTTTTAACTCAAAACAAATTCAAACCAAAACCCTAATTTTGACCAAAACCCTAAATTAACCCAAAACCCTAATCTAACCTAATTTTGACCAACCTTTACCTATTTTAACCAAAACCCAAATTCAAAAAACCCTAATTTTAACCAAAACCTAATAACACCCTAATTTTGACCCAAAACCCTAATTTTGACCCAAAACCCTAAAATTGACCCAAAACCCTAAATTTGGACCAAAAACCCTAATTTGGACCAAAAACCCTAATTTGGATCAAAAACCCAAATTTTAACCCAAAACCCTAATTTTGACCGAAAACCCTAATTCAAACCCTAATATTGACCCTAAACCCTAAATTTGACCCAAGACCCTAATTTTGACCCAAAACCCTAATTCAAACCCTAATTTTGACCCTAAACTCTAATTTTGACCAACTTTTAACTCAAACCCAAATTCTAACCCTAAGCCCAAATTTTGACCCAAAACCCTAATTTTGAACCGAAACCCTAATTTTAACCCAAAACCCTAATTCTAAACCTATTTATGACCCAAAACCCTATTTTTAACTCAAAACCCTAATTCAAACCCCAAATGCTAATTTTGACCCAAAACCCTAATTTTCACCCTAAACCCTATTTTTAACTCGAAACCCAAATTCTAACCCTAAGCCTAAATTTTGACCCAAAACCCTAATTTTGACCCGAAACCCTATTTTTGACCCAAAACCCTATTTTTAACTCAAAACCCTAATTCAAACCCCAAACGCTAATTTTGACCCAAAACCCTAATTTGGACCAAAAACCATAATTTTAACCAAAAACCCAAATTTTAACCCAAAACCCTAATTTTAACCCAAAGCTCTAATTTTGACCCAAAACCCTAATTCAAACCCTAATTTTGACCGAAAACCCCATTTTTAACTCAGCCCAAATTCTAACCCTAAGCCCTAATTTTGACCCGAAACCCTAATTTTAACCCAAAACCCTAATTCTAACCCTCTTTATGACCCATAACCCTATTTTTAACTCAAAACCCTAATTCAAACCCAAAACCCTAATTTTGACCCGAAACCCTAAATCTAACCCAAAACCCTAATTCTAACCCTATTTTTGACCCAAAACCCTATTTTTAACTCAAAACCCTAATTCAAACTCCAAACACTAATTTTAACCAAAAACCCAAATTTTAACCAAAAACCCTAATTTTAACCCAATGCTCTAATTTTGACCCAAAACCCTAATTTTGACCCTAAACCTACCCAAACCCTAAATTGACCAAAACCTAATTTGACCAAAACCATAATTTTTACACAAAACCCAAAATTTGGACCAAAAACCCTAATTTTGATCAAAAAACCAAATTTTAACCCAAAACCCTAATTTTGACCGAAAACCCTAATTCAAACCCTAATATTGACCCTAAACCCTAAATTTGACCCAAGACCCTAATTTTGACCCAAAACCCTAATTTTGACCCTAAACTCTAATTTTGACCGAAAACCCCATTTTTAACTCAAAACCCAAATTCTAACCCTAAGCCCGAATTTTGACCCAAAACCCTAATTTTGAACCGAAACCCTAATTTTAACCCAAAACCCTAATTATAACCCAAAATATGACCCAAAACCCTATTTTTAACTCAAAACCCTAATTCAAACCCCAAATGCTAATTTTGTCCCAAAACCCTAATTTTCACCCTAAACCCTATTTTAACTCAAACCCAAATTTAACCTAACTAATGACCAAACCCTAATTTTGATTTTTGACCAAACCTATTTTAACCCTATTTTAAAATTTGCCGCCAAACCCTAATTTTAACCGAAATCCCTAATTTTAACCCAAACTCTAATTTTGACCCAAACCCTAATTAAACCCTAATTTTGACCTAAACCCTAAATTGACCCAAAACCCTAATTTTGACCGAAAACCCCATTTTTAACTCCCCAAATTCTAACCTAACCTAAGTGACCACCCTAAATTTAAACCAAAACCCTAATACTAACCCTCTTAATGACCCATAACCCTATTTGTAACTCAAAACCCTAATTCAAACCCAAAACCATAATTTTTACCAAAACCCTAAATCTAACCCAAAACCTAATTTACCCCTCTATTTTTGACCCAAAACCCTAATTTTAACTCAAAACCCTAAAACAAACTCACTAATTTTAACCAAAAACCCTAATTTTAACCGAAAACCCTAATTTTAACCCAAAGCTCTAATTTTGACCCAAAACCCTAATTTTGACTCTAAACCCTAAATTGACCCAAAACCCTAAATTTGGACCAAAACCCTAATTTTGACCCAAAACCCTAAATTTGGAGCAATAACCCTAATTTGGATAAAATAGGGAAATTTTAACCCAACACCATAATTTTGACCGAAAACCCTAATTCAAACCCAAATTTTGACCCTAAACCCTAAATTTGTCCCAAGACGCTAATTTTGACCCAAAACCCTAATTCAAACCCTAATTTTGACCCTAAACTCTAATTTGACCGAAAACCCCATTTTTAACTCAAAACCCAAATTCTAACCCTAAACAATTTTGACCCAAAACCCTAATTTTGAACCAAAACCCTAATTTTAACCCAAAACCCTAATTCTAACCTATGACCCAAACCCTATTTTTAACTCAAAACCCTAATTCAAACCCCACTAATTTTGACCCAAAACCTAATTTTCCTAAACCTATTTTAACTCAAAACCAAAATTCTAACACTAAGCCCTAATTTTGACCCAAAACCCTAATTTTGACCCGAAACCCTAATTTTAACCCAAAACCATTTTTTTAACTCAAAACCCTAATTCAAACCCCAAACGCTAATTTTGACCCAAAACCCTAATTTGGACCAAAAACCATAATTTACAAAATTTTTAACCCAAAACCCTAATTTTAACCCAAAACCTAATTACCCAAACCCTAATTAACCCTAATTTTGACCCTAAACCCTAATTGACCCAAAACCCTAATTTTGACCAAAACCCCATTTTAACCCCCAAACCTAATTTGACCAAAACCCTAATTTTGACCAAAACCCTATTTTACCACCCTATTTACCCAAAACCCTATTTTGACCCAAAACCCTAATTTAACCCAAACCCTAATTTTGACCAAAACCCTAATTTTGACCCAAAACCCTAATTACCAACCCTATTTTACTTCAACCCTATTTTAACTCAAACCCTAATTTTACCCAAACCCTAATTTTGCAAACAATTTACCATAAACTATTGACCCAAAGCTCTAATTTTGACACAAAACCCTAATTTTGACACTAAAACCTAAATATGGAACAAAAACCCTAATTTGGACCCAAAACCCTAAATTTGTACCAAAAACCCTAATTTGGACCAAAAACCCAAATTTTAACCCAAAACCCTAATTTTGACCAAAACCCTAATTACCTAATTTGACCCTAAACCCTAAATTTGACCCAAGACCCTAATTTTGACCAAAAACCTACAAACCCTAATTTTGACCCTAAACTCTAATTTTGACCGAAAACCCCATTTTTAACTCAAAACCCAAATTCTAACCCTAAGCCCGAATTTTGACCCAAAACCCTAATTTTGAACCGAAACCCTAATTTTAACCCAAAACCCTAATTCTAACCCTATTTATGACCCAAAACCCTATTTTTAACTCAAAACCTAATTCAAACCCCAAACCCTAATTTTGACCCAAAACCCTAATCTTCAACCTAAACCCTAATTTTAACACAAAACCCAAATTCTAACCCTAAGCCTAAATTTTGACCCAAAACCCTAATTTTGACCCGAAACCCTAATTTTGACCCAAAACCCTATTTTTAACTCAAAACCCTAATTCAAACCCCAAACGCTAATTTTGACCCAAAACCCTAATTTGGACCAAAAACAATAATTTTAACCAAAAACCCAAATTTTGACCCAAAACCCTAATTCAAACCCTAATTTTGACCCTAAACCCTAATTCAAACCCTAATTTTGACCCTAAACCCTAAAATTGACCCAAAACCCTAATTTTGACCGAAAACCCCATTTTTAACTCCCCAATCTCCCTAACTATTTTGACCAAACCCTAATTTTCAAACCCACTCTAACCCTCTTTTGACCCATAACCTATTTTAAACTCAAAACCCTAAATCAAACCCAAAACCCTAATTTTGACCAAACCTACCCTAATTCCCTATTTTGGACCCAAAACCCTAATTTCAACTCAATACCCTGATTCAAACTCCAACCCCTAATTGTTCCCCTAATCCCAAATTTTAACCAAAAACCTAATTTTACCCAAACCTATGACCCAAAACCCTAATTTTGACCCAAACCCTAAATGACCGAAAACCCTAAATTAGGACCAAACACCCTAATTTGGACCCAAAACCCTAAATTAGGACCAAAAACCCTAATTTTGATCAAAAACCCAAAATTTAACCCAAAACCCTAATTTTGACCGAAAAACCTAATTCAAACCCTAAAATAGACCATAGAACCTAATTTTGACCAAAAACCATAATTTTAACCCAAAACCCTAATACTAACCCTAATTTGACCCTAAACTCTAATTGACCAAAACAACATTTTTAACTCAAAACCCAAATTCTAACCCTAAGCACTAATTTTGACCCAAAACCCTAATTTTGACCCAATACCCTAATTTTAACGCAAAACCCTAATTCTAACACTATTTTTGACCCAAAACCCTATTTTTAACACAATACCCTAATTCAAACCCCAAATTATTTGACCCAAAACCCTAATTTTCACCCTAAACCCTATTTTTAACTCAAACCCAAATTCTAACCCTAACCTAAATTTTGACCCAAAACCCTAATTCTAACCCTATTTTTGACCCAAAACCCTATTTTTAACTCAAAACCCTAATTCAAACCCCAAACGCTAATTTTGACCCAAAACCCTAATTTGGACCAAAAACCATAATTTTAACCAAAAACCCAAATTTTAACCCAAAACCCTAATTTTAACCCAAAGCTCTAATTTTGACCCAAAACCCTAATTTTGACCCTAAACCCTAAAATTGACCCAAAACCCTAATTTTGACCGAAAACCCCATTTTTAACTCCGCCCAAATTCTAACCCTAAGCCCTAATTTTGACCCGAAACCCTAATTTTAACCCAAAACCCTAATTCTAACCCTATTTATGACCCAAAACCCTATTTTTAACTAAAAACCCTAATTCAAACCCGAAACCCTAATTTTTACCCGAAACCCTAATTCTAACCCAAAACCCTAATTCTTACCCTATTTTTGACCCAAATCCCTATTTTTAACTCAAAACCCTAATTCAAACCCAAAACCCTAATTTTGACCGAAAACCCAAATTTTAACCCAAAACCCTAATTTTAACCTAAAGCTCTAATTTTGACCCAACCCCTATTTACCCAAACCCTAATTCAAACCCAAAACCCTAAATTTGGACCAAAAACCCTAATTTGGACCCAAAACCCTAAATTTGGACCAAAAACCCTAATTTGGATCAAAAACCCAAATTTTAACCCAAAACCCTAATTTTGACCGAAAACCCTAATTCAAACCCTAATATTGACCCTAAACCCTAAATTTGACCCAAGACCCTAATTTTGACCCAAAACCCTAATTCAAACCCTAATTTTGACCCTAAACTCTAATTTTGACCGAAAACCCAAATTATAACGCAAAACCCAAATTAACTAACTAATTGACCCAAAACCCTAATTTTGAACCGAAACCCTAATTTTAACCCAAAACCCTAATTCTAACCCTATTTATGACCCAAAACCCTATTTTTAACTCAAAACCCTAATTCAAACCCCAAACGCTAATTTTGACCCAAAACCCTAATTTTCACCCTAAACCCTATTTTTAACTCAAAACCCAAATTCTAACCCTAAGCCTAAATTTTGACCCAAAACCCTAATTTTGACCCGAAACCCTATTTTTGACCCAAAACCCTATTTTTAACTCAAAACCCTAATTCAAACCCCAAACGCTAATTTTGACCCAAAACCCTAATTTGGACCAAAAACCATAATTTTAACCAAAAACCCAAATTTTAACCCAAAACCCTAATTCAAACCCTAATTTTGACCCAAAACCCTAATTCAAACCCTAATTTTGACCCTAAACCCTAAAATTGACCCAAAACCCTAATTTTGACCGAAAACCCCATTTTTAACTCCGCCCAAATTCTAACCCTAAGCCCTAATTTTGACCCGAAACCCTAATTTTAACCCAAAACCCTAATTCTAACCCTCTTTATGACCCATAACCCTATTTTTAACTCAAAACCCTAATTCAAACCCAAAACCCTAATTTTGACCCGAAACCCTAAATCTAACCCAAAACCCTAATTCTAACCCTATTTTTGACCCAAAACCCTATTTTTAACTCAAAACCCTAATTCAAACTCCAAACACTAATTTTAACCAAAAACCCAAATTTTAACCCAATGCTCTAATTTTGACCCAAAACCCTAATTTTGACCCTAAACCCTAAAATTGACCCAAAACCCTAAATTTGGACCAAAAACCCTAATTTGGACCCAAAACCCTAAATTTGGACCAAAAACCCTAATTTGGATCAAAAACCCAAATTTTAACCCAAAACCCTAATTCAAACCCTAATATTGACCCTAAACCCTAAATTTGACCCAAGACCCTAAATTTGACCCAAAACCCTAATTCAAACCCTAATTTTGACCCTAAACTCTCATTTTGACCGAAAACCCAATTTTTAACTCAAAACCCAAATTCTAACCCTAAGCCCGAATTTTGACCCAAAACCCTAATTTTGAACCGAAACCCTAATTTTAACCCAAAACCCTAATTCTAACCCTATTTATGACCCAAAACCCTATTTTTAACTCAAAACCCTAATTCAAACCCCAAATGCTAATTTTGACCCAAAACCCTAATTTTCACCCTAAACCCTATTTTTAACTCGAAACCCAAATTATAACCCTAAGCCTAAATTTTGACCCAAAACCCTAATTTTGACCAGAAACCCTATTTTTGACCCAAAACCCTATTTTTAACTCAAAACCCTAATTCAAACCCCAAACGCTAATTTTGACCCAAAACCCTAATTTGGACCAAAAACCATAATTTTAACCAAAAACCCAAATTTTAACCCAAAACCCTAATTTTAACCCAAAGCTCTAATTTTGACCCAAAACCCTAATTCAAACCCTAATTTTGACCCTAAACCCTAATTCAAACCCTAAGCCCTAATTTTGACCGAAAACCCCATTTTTAACTCCGCCCAAATTCTAACCCTAAGCCCTAATTTTGACCCGAAACCCTAATTCTAACCCTCTTTATGACCCATAACCCTATTTTTAACTCAAAACCCTAATTCAAACCCAAAACCCTAATTTTGACCCGAAACCCTAAATCTAACCCAAAACCCTAATTCTAACCCTATTTTTGACCCAAAACCCTATTTTTAACTCAAAACCCTAATTCAAACTCCAAACACTAATTTTAACCAAAAACCCAAATTTTAACCAAAAACCCTAATTTTAACCCAAAGCTCTAATTTTGACCCAAAACCCTAATTTTGACCCTAAAAAAACCCTAATTTGGACCCAAAACCCTAAATTTGGACCAAAAACCCTAATTTGGACCCAAAACCCTAATTTGGATCAAAAACCCAAATTTTAACCCAAAACCCTAATTTTGACCGAAAACCCTAATTCAAACCCTAATATTGACCCTAAACCCTAAATTTGACCCAAGACCCTAATTTTGACCCAAAACCCTAATTCAAACCCTAATTTTGACCCTAAACTCTAATTTTGACCGAAAACCCCATTTTTAACTCAAAACCCAAATTCTAACCCTAAGCCCGAATTTTGACCCAAAACCCTAATTTTGAACCGAAACCCTAATTTTAACCCAAAACCCTATTTTTAACTCAAAACCCTAATTCAAACCCCAAATGCTAATTTTGACCCAAAACCCTATTTTTTACTCAAAACCCAAATTCTAACCCTAAGCCCTAATTTTGACCCGAAACCCTAATTTTAACCCAAAACCCTAATTTTCACCCAAAACCCTAATTTTAACTGAAAACCCTAATTCAAACCTAATTGACCCAAAACCCTAATTTTTACCAAAAACCATAATTATAACCAAAACCCACCCAAAACCCTAATTTTAACCCAAAGCTCTAATTTTGACCCAAAACCCTAATTCAAACCCTAATTTTGACCCTAAACCCTAAAATTGACCCAAAACCCTAATTTTGACCGAAAACCCCATTTTTAACTCCGCCCAAATTCTAACCCTAAGCCCTAATTTTGACCCGAAACCCTAATTTTAACCCAAAACCCTAATTCTAACCCTCTTTATGACCCATAACCCTATTTTTAACTCAAAACCCTAATTCAAACCCAAAACCCTAATTTTGACCCGAAACCCTAAATCTAACCCAAAACCCTAATTCTAACCCTATTTTTGACCCAAAACCCTATTTTTAACTCAAAACCCTAATTCAAACTCCAAACACTAATTTTAACCAAAAACCCAAATTTTAACCCAATGCTCTAATTTTGACCCAAAACCCTAATTTTGACCCTAAACCCTAAAATTGACCCAAAACCCTAAATTTGGACCAAAAACCCTAATTTGGACCCAAAACCCTAAATTTGGACCAAAAACCCTAATTTGGATCAAAAACCCAAATTTTAACCCAAAACCCTAATTTTGACCGAAAACCCTAATTCAAACCCTAATATTGACCCTAAACCCTAAATTTGACCCAAGACCCTAATTTTGACCCAAAACCCTAATTCAAACCCTAATTTTGACCCTAAACCCTAATTTTGACCCAAAACCCATTTTTAACTCAAAACCCAAATTCTAACCCTAAGCCCGAATTTTGACCCAAAACCCTAATTTTGAACCGAAACCCTAATTTTAACCCAAAACCCTAATTCTAACCCTATTTATGACCCAAAACCCTATTTTTAACTCAAAACCCTAATTCAAACCCCAAATGCTAATTTTGACCCAAAACCCTAATTTTCACCCTAAACCCTATTTTTAACTCGAAACCCAAATTCTAACCATAACCATTAATTTTTACCCAAAACCCTAATTTTGACCCGTAACCCTATTTTTGACCCAAAACCCTATTTTTAACTCAAAACCCTAATTCAAACCCCAAACGCTAATTTTGACCCAAAACCCTAATTTGGACCAAAAACCCAAATTTTAACCAAAAACCCAAATTTTAACCCAAAGCTCTAATTTTGACCCAAAACCCTAATTCAAACCCTAATTTTGACCCTAAACCCTAAAATTGACCCAAAACCCTAATTTTGACCGAAAACCCCATTTTTAACTCCGCCCAAATTCTAACCCTAAGCCCTAATTTTGACCCGAAACCCTAATTTTAACCCAAAACCCTAATTCTAACCCTCTTTATGACCCATAACCCTATTTTTAACAAAAACCCTAATTCAAACCCAAAACCCTAATTTTGACCCGAAACCCTAAATCTAACCCAAAACCCTAATTCTAACCCTATTTTTGACCCAAAACCCTATTTTTAACTCAAAACCCTAATTCAAACTCCAAACACTAATTTTAACCAAAAACCCTAATTTTAACCCAAAGCTCTAATTTTGACCCAAAACCCTAATTTTGACCCTAAACCCTAAAATTGACCCAAAACCCTAAATTTGGACCCAAAACCCTAATTTGGACCAAAAACCCTAATTTGGACCAAAAACCCTAATTTGGATCAAAAACCCAAATTTTAACCCAAAACCCTAATTTTGACCGAAAACCCTAATTCAAACCCTAATATTGACCCTAAACCCTAAATTTGACCCAAGACCCTAATTTTGACCCAAAACCCTAATTCAAACCCTAATTTTGACCCTAAACTCTAATTTTGACCGAAAACCCCATTTTTAACTCAAAACCCAAATTCTAACCCTAAGCCCGAATTTTGACCCAAAACCCTAATTTTAACCCAAAACCCTAATTCTAACCCTATTTATGACCCAAAACCCTATTTTTAACTCAAAACCCTAATTCAAACCCCAAATGCTAATTTTGACCCAAAACCCTAATTATTACCCTAAACCCTATTTTCCTTTTAACTCCGCCCAAATTCTAACCCTAAGCCTAAATTTTGACCCAAAACCCTAATTTTGACCCGAAACCCTATTTTTGACCCAAAACCCTATTTTTAACTCAAAACCCTAATTCAAACCCCAAACGCTAATTTTGACCCAAAACCCTAATTTGGACCAAAAACCATAATTTTAACCCAAAACCCTAATTTTAACCCAAAGCTCTAATTTTGACCCAAAACCCTAATTCAAACCCTAATTTTGACCCTAAACCCTAAAATTGACCCAAAACCCTAATTTTGACCGAAAACCCCAATTTTAACTCCGCCCAAATTCTAACCCTAAGCCCTAATTTTGACCCGAAACCCTAATTTTAACCCAAAACCCTAATTCTAACCCTCTTTATGACCCATAACCCTATTTTTAACCCAAAACCCTAATTCTAACCCTATTTTTGACCCAAAACCCTATTTTTAACTCAAAACCCTAATTCAAACTCCAAACACTAATTTTAACCAAAAACCCAAATTTTAACCAAAAACCCTAATTTTAACCCAATGCTCTAATTTTGACCCAAAACCCTAATTTTGACCCTAAACCCTAAAATTGACCCAAAACCCTAAATTTGGACCAAAAACCCTAATTTGGACCCAAAACCCTAAATTTGGACCAAAAACCCTAATTTGGATCAAAAACCCAAATTTTAACCCAAAACCCTAATTTTGACCGAAAACCCTAATTCAAACCCTAATATTGACCCTAAACCCTAAATTTGACCCAAGACCCTAATTTTGACCCAAAACCCTAATTTTGACCCTAAACTCTAATTTTGACCGAAAACCCCATTTTTAACTCAAAACCCAAATTCTAACCCTAAGCCCGAATTTTGACCCAAAACCCTAATTTTGAACCGAAACCCTAATTTTAACCCAAAACCCTAATTCTAACCCTATTTATGACCCAAAACCCTATTTTTAACTCAAAACCCTAATTCAAACCCCAAATGCTAATTTTGACCCAAAACCCTAATTTTCACCCTAAACCCTATTTTTAACTCGAAACCCAAATTCTAACCCTAAGCCTAAATTTTGACCCAAAACCCTAATTTTGACCCGAAACCCTATTTTTGACCCAAAACGCTAATTTTGACCCAAAACCCTAATTTGCACCAAAAACCATAATTTTAACCAAAAACCCAAATTTTAACCCAAAACCCTAATTTTAACCCAAAGCTCTAATTTTGACCCAAAACCCTAATTCAAACCCTAATTTTGACCGTAAACCCTAAAATTGACCCAAAACCCTAATTTTTACCGAAAACCCCATTTTTAACTCCGCCTAATTCTAACCCTAAGCCCTAATTTTGACCAAAACCCTAATTTTAACCCAAAACCCTAATTCTAACCTCTTATGACCCATAACCCTATTTTTAACTCAAAACCCTAATTCAAACACAAAACACTAATTTTGACCCGAAACCCTAAATATAACACAAAACCCTAATTCCCTACCTATTTTTGACCCAAAACCCTATTTTTAACTCAAAACCCTAATTCAAACTCCAAACACTAATTTTAACCAAAACCCTAATTTTAACCAAAACCCTAATCCTAAACCCTAATTTTGAGCCAAAACCCTAAATTGTACCCAAAACCCTAAACCCAAAACCCTAATTTGGACCAAACCTAATTTGGACCAAAACCCTAAATTTGGACCAAAAACCCTAATTTGGATCAAAACCCTTTTAACCCAAACCCTAATTTTACCCAAAACCCTAATTCAAACCCTAATATTGACCCTAAACCCTAAATTTGACCCAAGACCCTAATTTTGACCCAAAACCCTAATTCAAACCCTAATTTTGACCCTAAACTCTAATTTTGACCGAAAACCCCATTTTTAACTCAAAACCCAAATTCTAACCCTAAGCCTAAATTTTGACCCAAAACCCTAATTTTGACCCGAAACCCTAATTATAACCCAAAACCCTAATGCTCACCCTATATATGACCCAAAACACTATTTTTAAATCAAAACTCAAATACAAACCCCAAACCCTAATTTTCACCCTAAACCCTAAACCCTATTTTTAACTCGAAACCCAAATTCTAACCCTAAGCCTAAATTTTGACGCAAAACCTTAATTTTGACCCGAAACCCTATTTTTGACCCAAAACCCTATTTTTAACTCAAAACCCTAATTCAAACCCAAAACCCTAATTTTGACCCGAAACCCTAATTTGGACCAAAAACCATAATTTTAACCAAAAACCCAAATTTTAACCCAAAACCCTAATTTTAACCCAAAGCTCTAATTTTGACCCAAAACCCTAATTCAAACCCTAATTTTGACCCTAAACCCTAAAATTGACCCAAAACCCTAATTTTGACCGAAAACCCCCCTTCCCAAACCCTAATTTAACCCCTTCCCCTAGCCCTAATTTTGACCCGAAACCCTAATTTTAACCCAAAACCCTAATTCTAACCCTCTTTATGACCCATAACCCTATTTTTAACTCAAAACCCTAATTCAAACCCAAAACCCTAATTTTGACCCGAAACCCTAAATCTAACCCAAAACCCTAATTCTAACCCTATTTTTGACCCAAAACCCTATTTTTAACTCAAAACCCTAATTCAAACTCCAAACACTAATTTTAACCAAAAACCCAAATTTTAACCAAAAACCCTAATTTTAACCCAAAGCTCTAATTTTGACCCAAAACCCTAATTTTGACCCTAAACCCTAAAATTGACCCAAAACCCTAAATTTGGACCAAAAACCCTAATTTGGACCCAAAACCCTAAATTTGGACCAAAAACCCTAATTTGGATCAAAAACCCAAATTTTAACCCAAAACCCTAATTTTGACCGAAAACCCTAATTCAAACCCTAATATTGACCCTAAACCCTAAATTTGACCCAAGACCCTAATTTTGACCCAAAACCCTAATTCAAACCCTAATTTTGACCCTAAACTCTAATTTTGACCGAAAACCCCATTTTTAACTCAAAACCCAAATTCTAACCCTAAGCCCGAATTTTGACCCAAAACCCTAATTTTGAACCGAAACCCTAATTTTAACCCAAAACCCTATTTTTAACTCAAAACCCTAATTCAAACCCCAAATGCTAATTTTGACCCAAAACCCTAATTTTCACCCTAAACCCTATTTTTAACTCGAAACCCAAATTCTAACCCTAAGCCTAAATTTTGACCCAAAACCCTAATTTTGACCCGAAACCCTATTTTTGACCCAAAACCCTATTTTTAACTCAAAACCCTAATTCAAACCCCAAACGCTAATTTTGACCCAAAACCCTAATTTGGACCAAAAACCATAATTTTAACCAAAAACCCTAATTCAAACCCTAATTTTGACCCTAAACCCTAAAATTGACCCAAAACCCTAATTTTGACCGAAAACCCCATTTTTAACTCCGCCCAAATTCTAACCCTAAGCCCTAATTTTGACCCGAAACCCTAATTTTAACCCAAAACCCTAATTCTAACCCTCTTTATGACCCATAACCCTATTTTTAACTCAAAACCCTAATTCAAACCCAAAACCCTAATTTTGACCCGAAACCCTAAATCTAACCCAAAACCCTAATTCTAACCCTATTTTTGACCCAAAACCCTATTTTTAACTCCAAACACTAATTTTAACCAAAAACCCTAATTTTAACCAAAAACCCTAATTTTAACCCAAAGCTCTAATTTTGACCCAAAACCCTAATTTTGACCCTAAACCCTAAAATTGACCCAAAACCCTAAATTTGGACCAAAAACCCTAATTTGGACCAAAAACCCTAATTTGGATCAAAAACCCAAATTTTAACCCAAAACCCTAATTTTGACCGAAAACCCTAATTCAAACCCTAATATTGACCCTAAACCCTAAATTTGACCCAAGACCCTAATTTTGACCCAAAACCCTAATTCAAACCCTAATTTTGACCCTAAACTCTAATTTTGACCGAAAACCCCATTTTTAACTCAAAACCCAAATTCTAACCCTAAGCCCGAATTTTGACCCAAAACCCTAATTTTGAACCGAAACCCTAATTTTAACCCAAAACCCTAATTCTAACCCTATTTATGACCCAAAACCCTATTTTTAACTCAAAACCCTAATTCAAACCCCAAATGCTAATTTTGACCCAAAACCCTAATTTTCACCCTAAACCCTATTTTTAACTCGAAACCCAAATTCTAACCCTAAGCCTAAATTTTGACCCAAAACCCTAATTTTGACCCGAAACCCTATTTTTGACCCAAAACCCTATTTTTAACTCAAAACCCTAATTCAAACCCCAAACGCTAATTTTGACCCAAAACCCTAATTTGGACCAAAAACCATAATTTTAACCAAAAACCCAAATTTTAACCCAAAACCCTAATTTTAACCCAAAGCTCTAATTTTGACCCAAAACCCTAATTCAAACCCTAATTTTGACCCTAAACCCTAAAATTGACCCAAAACCCTAATTTTGACCCGAAACCCTAATTTTAACCCAAAACCCTAATTCTAACCCTCTTTATGACCCATAACCCTATTTTTAACTCAAAACCCTAATTCAAACCCAAAACCCTAATTTTGACCCGAAACCCTAAATCTAACCCAAAACCCTAATTCTAACCCTATTTTTGACCCAAAACCCTATTTTTAACTCAAAACCCTAATTCAAACTCCAAACACTAATTTTAACCAAAAACCCAAATTTTAACCCTAATTTTAACCCAAAGCTCTAATTTTGACCCAAAACCCTAATTTTGACCCTAAACCCTAAAATTGACCCAAAACCCTAAATTTGGACCAAAAACCCTAATTTGGACCAAAAACCCTAATTTGGATCAAAAACCCAAATTTTAACCCAAAACCCTAATTTTGACCGAAAACCCTAATTCAAACCCTAATATTGACCCTAAACCCTAAATTTGACCCAAGACCCTAATTTTGACCCAAAACCCTAATTCAAACCCTAATTTTGACCCTAAACTCTAATTTTGACCGAAAACCCCATTTTTAACTCAAAACCCAAATTCTAACCCTAAGCCCTAATTTTGACCCAAAACCCTAATTTTGAACCGAAACCCTAATTTTAACCCAAAACCCTAATTCTAACCCTATTTATGACCCAAAACCCTATTTTTAACTCAAAACCCTAATTCAAACCCCAAAAGCTAATTTTGACCCAAAACCCTAATTTTCACCCTAAACCCTATTTTTAACTCGAAACCCAAATTCTAACCCTAAGCCTAAATTTTGACCCAAAACCCTAATTTTGACCCGAAACCCTATTTTTGACCCAAAACCCTATTTTTAACTCAAAACCCTAATTCAAACCCCAAACGCTAATTTTGACCCAAAACCCTAATTTGGACCAAAAACCATAATTTTAACCAAAAACCCAAATTTTAACCCAAAACCCTAATTTTAACCCAAAGCTCTAATTTTGACCCAAAACCCTAATTTTGACCGAAAACCCCATTTTTAACTCCACCCAAATTCTAACCCTAAGCCCTAATTTTGACCCGAAACCCTAATTTTAACCCAAAACCCTAATTCTAACCCTCTTTATGACCCATAACCCTAATTTTAACCCAAAGCTCTAATTTTGACCCAAAACCCTAATTCAAACCCTAATTTTGACCCTAAACCCTAATTCTAACCCTATTTTTGACCCAAAACCCTATTTTTAACTCAAAACCCTAATTCAAACTCCAAACACTAATTTTAACCAAAAACCCAAATTTTAACCAAAAACCCTAATTTTAACCCAAAGCTCTAATTTTGACCCAAAACCCTAATTTTGACCCTAAACCCTAAAATTGACCCAAAACCCTAATTTTGACCCTAAACCCTAAAATTGACCCAAAACCCTAAATTTGGACCAAAACTACAAAACCCTATTTGGATCAAAACCCAAATTTTAACCCAAATAACTAATTTTGACCGAAAACCCTAATTCAAACCCTAATATTGACCCTAAACCCTAAATTTGACCCAAGACCCTAATTTTGACCCAAAACCCTAATTCAAACCCTAATTTTGACCCTAAACTCTAATTTTGACCGAAAACCCCATTTTTAACTCAAAACCCAAATTCTAACCCTAAGCCCTAATTTTGACCCAAAACCCTAATTTTGAACCGAAACCCTAATTTTAACCCAAAACCCTAATTCTAACCCTATTTATGACCCAAAACCCTATTTTTAACTCAAAACCCTAATTCAAACCCCAAACCCTAATTTTGACCCAAAACCCTAATTCTAACCCTATTTTTAACTCAAACCCAAATTTAACCCTAAGCCTAATTTTGACCCAAAACCCTAATTTTGACCAAACCCTATTTTGACCCAAAACCCTATTTTTAACTCAAAACCTAATTCAAACCCCCCTAATTTGACCCAAAACCCTAATTTGGACCAAAACCATAATTTTAACCAAAACCCAAATTTTAACCCAAAACCCTAATTTTAACCCAAAGCCTAATTTGCCAACCCTATTCAACCCTAATTTTGACCCTAAACCCTAAAATTGACCCAAAACCCTAATTTTGACCGACAACCCCATGTTTAACTCCGCCCAATCCCTAAGCCCCCTAATTTTGACCAAACCCTAATTTTAACCCAAAACCCTAATTTCCTCTTTACCTTGACCCATAACCCTATTTTTAACTCAAAACCCTAATTCAAACCCAAAACCCTAATTTTGACCCAAAACCCTAAATCTAACCCAAAACCCTAATTTCCCCTATTTTTGACCCAAAACCCTATTTTTAACTCAAAACCCTAATTCAAACTCCAAACACTAATTTTAACCAAAAACCCAAATTTTAACCAAAAACCCTAATTTTAACCCAAAGCTCTAATTTTGACCCAAAACCCTAATTTTGACCCTAAACCCTAAAATTGACCCAAAACCCTAAATTTGGACCAAAAACCCTAATTTGGACCCAAAACCCTAAATTTGGACCAAAAACCCTAATTTTAACCCAAAACCCTAATTTTGACCGAAAACCCTAATTCAAACCCTAATATTGACCCTAAACCCTAAATTTGACCCAAGACCCTAATTTTGACCCAAAACCCTAATTCAAACCCTAATTTTGACCCTAAACTCTAATTTTGACCGAAAACCCCATTTTTAACTCAAAACCCAAATTCTAACCCTAAGCCCGAATTTTGACCCAAAACCCTAATTTTGAACCGAAACCCTAATTTTAACCCAAAACCCTAATTCTAACCCTATTTATGACCCAAAACCCTATTTTTAACTCAAAACCCTAATTCAAACCCCAAATGCTAATTTTGACCCAAAACCCTAATTTTCACCCTAAACCCTATTTTTAACTCCGCCCAAATTCTAACCCTAAGCCCGAATTTTGACCCAAAACCCTAATTTTGACCCAAAACCCTATTTTTGACCCAAAACCCTATTTTTAACTCAAAACCCTAATTCAAACCCCAAACGCTAATTTTGACCCAAAACCCTAATTTGGACCAAAACCATAATTTTAACCAAACCCAAATTTTCCCTATTTATGACCCAAGACCCTAATTTTGACCCAAAACCCTAATTCAAACCCTAATTTTGACCCTAAACCCTAAAATTGACCCAAAACCCTAATTTTGACCGAAAACCCCATTTTTAACTCCGCCCAAATTCTAACCCTAAGCCCTAATTTTAACCCAAAACCCTAATTCTAACCCTCTTTATGACCCATAACCCTATTTTTAACTCAAAACCCTAATTCAAACCCAAAACCCTAATTTTGACCCGAAACCCTAAATCTAACCCAAAACCCTAATTCTAACCCTATTTTTGACCCAAAACCCTATTTTTAACTCAAAACCCTAATTCAAACTCCAAACACTAATTTTAACCAAAAACCCAAATTTTAACCAAAAACCCTAATTTTAACCCAAAGCTCTAATTTTGACCCAAAACCCTAATTTTGACCCTAAACCCTAAAATTGACCCAAAACCCTAAATTTGGACCAAAAACCCTAATTTGGACCCAAAACCCTAAATTTGGACCAAAAACCCTAATTTGGATCAAAAACCCAAATGTGAAACCACAAACCTAATTTGGACCGAAAACCCTAATTCAAACCCAAATATTGACCCTACACCCGAAATATGACCCAAGACCCTAATTTTGACCCAAAACCCTAATTCAAACCCTAATTTTGACCCTAAACTCTAATTTTGACCGAAAACCCCATTTTTAACTCAACACCCAAATTCTAACCCTAAGCCCTAATTTTGACCCAAAACCCTAATTTTGAACCGAAACCCTAATTTTAACCCAAAACCCTAATTCTAACCCTATTTATGACCCAAAACCCTATTTTTAACTCAAAACTCTAATTCAAACCCCAAATGCTAATTTTGACCCAAAACCTCTTACCCAAACCTTCTCAAACCCTAATTCTAACCCTAAGCCCTAATTTTGACCCAAAACCCTAATTTTGACCCGAAACCCTATTTTTGACCCAAAACCCTATTTTTAACTCAAAACCCTAATTCAAACCCCAAACGCTAATTTTGACCCAAAACCCTAATTTGGACCAAAAACCATAATTTTAACCAAAAACCCAAATTTTAACCCAAAACCCTAATTTTAACCCAAAGCTCTAATTTTGACCCAAAACCCTAATTCAAACCCTAATTTTGACCCTAAACCCTAAAATTGACCCAAAACCCTAATTTTGACCGAAAACCCCATTTTTAACCCACCTTTCTCCCCTAATTTACCCTAATCCCTAATTTTGACCCGAAACCCTAATTTTAACCCAAAACCCTAATTCTAACCCTCTTTATGACCCATAACCCTATTTTTAACTCAAAACCCTAATTCAAACCCAAAACCCTAATTTTGACCCGAAACCCTAAATCTAACCCAAAACCCTAATTCTAACCCTATTTTTGACCCAAAACCCTATTTTTAACTCAAAACCCTAATTCAAACTCCAAACACTAATTTTAACCAAAAACCCTAATTTTGACCCAAAGCCCTAATTTTGACCCAAAACCCTAATTTTGACCCAAAACCCTAATTTTGACCCTAAACCCTAAAATTGACCCAAAACCCTAATTTTGACCAATTGACCAAAACCCTAATTTGGACCCAAAACCCTAAATTTGGACCAAACCCATTGATCATAAACCCAAATTTTAACCCAAAACCCTAATTTTGACCGAAAACCCTAATTAAAACCCTAATATTGACCCTAAACCCTAAATTTGACCCAAGACCCTAATTTTGACCCAAAACCCTAATTCAAACCCTAATTTTGACCCTAAACTCTAATTTTGACCGAAAACCCCATTTTTAACTCAAAACCCAAAATCTAACCCTAAGCCCGAATTTTGACCCAAAACCCTAATTTTGAACCGAAACCCCAATTTTAACCCAAAACCCTAATTCTAACCCTATTTATGACCCAAAACCCTATTTTTAACTCAAAACCCTAATTCAAACCCCAAATGCTAATTTTGACCCAAAACCCTAATTTTCACCCTAAACCCTATTTTTAACTCGAAACCCAAATTCTAACCCTAAGCCTAAATTTTGACCCAAAACCCTAATTTTGACCCGAAACCCTATTTTTGACCCAAAACCCTATTTTTAACTCAAAACCCTAATTCAAACCCCAAACGCTAATTTTGACCCAAAACCCTAATTTGGACCAAAAACCCAAATTTTAACCCAAAACCCTAATTTTAACCCAAACCTCTAATTTTGACCCAAAACCCTAATTCAAACCCCAAATTTGACCCTAAACCCTAAAATTGACCCAAAACCCTAATTTTGACCGAAAACCCCATTTTTAACTCCCCAATTTACTCTTCCCTTTTCCAAACCCTAATTTTAACCCAAAACCCTAATTCTAACCCTTTTTGACCCAAACCCTATTTTTAACTCAAAACCCTAATTCAAACCCAAAACCCTAATTTTGACCCTAAACCCTAAAAATAACCCAAAACCCTAATCTAACCCTATTTTTGACCCAAAACCCTAATTTTAACGCAAAACCCTAATTAAAACTCCAAACACTAATTTTAACCAAAACCCTAATTTTAACCAAAACCCTAATTTTAACCCAAACCCTAAATTTGACCCAAAACCCTAATTTTGACCCTAAACCTAAATTGACCAAAACCCTAAATTTGGACCAAAAACCCTAATTTGGACCCAAAACCCTAAATTTGGACCCAAAACCCTAATTTGGATCAAAAACCCAAATTTTAACCCAAAACCCTAATTTTGACCGAAAACCCTAATTCAAACCCTAATATTGACCCTAAACCCTAAATTTGACCCAAGACCCTAATTTTGACCCAAAACCCTAATTCAAACCCTAAACTCTAATTTTGACCGAAAACCCCATTTTTAACTCAAAACCCAAATTCTAACCCTAAGCCCGAATTTTGACCCAAAACCCTAATTTTGAACCGAAACCCTAATTTTAACCCAAAACCCTAATTCTAACCCTATTTATGACCCAAAACCCTATTTTTAACTCAAAACCCTAATTCAAACCCCAAATGCTAATTTTGACCCAAAACCCTAATTTTCACCCTAAACCCTATTTTTAACTCGAAACCCAAATTCTAACCCTAAGCCTAAATTTTGACCCAAAACCCTAATTTTGACCCGAAACCCTATTTTTGACCCAAAACCCTATTTTTAACTCAAAACCCTAATTCAAACCCCAAACGCTAATTTTGACCCAAAACCCTAATTTGGACCAAAAACCATAATTTTAACCAAAAACCCAAATTTTAACCCAAAACCCTAATTTTAACCCAAAGCTCTAATTTTGACCCAAAACCCTAATTCAAACCCTAATTTTGACCCTAAACCCTAAAATTGACCCAAAACCCTAATTTTGACCGAAAACCCCATTTTTAACTCCGCCCAAATTCTAACCCTAAGCCCTAATTTTGACCCGAAACCCTAATTTTAACCCAAAACCCTAATTCTAACCCTCTTTATGACCCATAACCCTATTTTTAACTCAAAACCCTAATTCAAACCCAAAACCCTAATTTTGACCCGAAACCCTAAATCTAACCCAAAACCCTAATTCTAACCCTATTTTTGACCCAAAACCCTATTTTTAACTCAAAACCCTAATTCAAACTCCAAACACTAATTTTAACCAAAAACCCAAATTTTAACCAAAAACCCTAATTTTAACCCAAAACCCTAATTTTGACCCAAAACCCTAATTTTGACCCTAAACCCTAAAATTGACCCAAAACCCTAAATTTGGACCAAAAACCCTAATTTGGACCCAAAACCCTAAATTTGGACCAAAAACCCTAATTTGGATCAAAAACCCAAATTTTAACCCAAAACCCTAATTTTGACCGAAAACCCTAATTCAAACCCTAATATTGACCCTAAACCCTAAATTTGACCCAAGACCCTAATTTTGACCCAAAACCCTAATTCAAACCCTAATTTTGACCCTAAACTCTAATTTTGACCGAAAACCCCATTTTTAACTCAAAACCCAAATTCTAACCCTAAGCCCGAATTTTGACCCAAAACCCTAATTTTGAACCGAAACCCTAATTTTAACCCAAAACCCTAATTCTAACCCTATTTATGACCCAAAACCCTATTTTTAACTCAAAACCCTAATTCAAACCCCAAATGCTAATTTTGACCCAAAACCCTAATTTTCACCCTAAACCCTATTTTTAACTCGAAACCCAAATTCTAACCCTAAGCCTAAATTTTGACCCAAAACCCTAATTCTAACCCTATTTTTGACCCAAAACCCTATTTTTAACTCAAAACCCTAATTCAAACCCCAAACGCTAATTTTGACCTAAAACCTAATTTGGACCAAAAAACCTAATTCAAACCCCAAACGCTAATTTTGACCCAAAACCCTAATTTTAACCCAAAGCTCTAATTTTGACCCAAAACCCTAATTCAAACCCTAATTTTGACCCTAAACCCTAAAATTGACCCAAAACCCTAATTTTGACCGAAAACCCCATTTTTAACTCCGCCCAAATTCTAACCCTAAGCCCTAATTTTGACCCGAAACCCTAATTTTAACCCAAAACCCTAATTCTAACCCTCTTTATGACCCATAACCCTATTTTTAACTCAAAACCCTAATTCAAACCCAAAACCCTAATTTTGACCCGAAACCCTAAATCTAACCCAAAACCCTAATTCTAACCCTATTTTTGACCCAAAACCCTATTTTTAACTCAAAACCCTAATTCAAACTCCAAACACTAATTTTAACCAAAAACCCTAATTTTAACCCAAAGCTCTAATTTTGACCCAAAACCCTAATTTTGACCCTAAACCCTAAAATTGACCCAAAACCCTAAATTTGGACCAAAAACCCTAATTTGGACCCAAAACCCTAAATTTGGACCAAAAACCCTAATTTGGATCAAAAACCCAAATTTTAACCCAAAACCCTAATTTTGACCGAAAACCCTAATTCAAACCCTAATATTGACCCTAAACCCTAAATTTGACCCAAGACCCTAATTTTGACCCAAAACCCTAATTCAAACCCTAATTTTGACCCTAAACTCTAATTTTGACCGAAAACCCCATTTTTAACTCAAAACCCAAATTCTAACCCTAAGCCCGAATTTTGACCCAAAACCCTAATTTTGAACCGAAACCCTAATTTTAACCCAAAACCCTAATTCTAACCCTATTTATGACCCAAAACCCTATTTTTAACTCAAAACCCTAATTCAAACCCCAAATGCTAATTTTGACCCAAAACCCTAATTTTCACCCTAAACCCTATTTTTAACTCGAAACCCAAATTCTAACCCTAATCCTAAATTTTGACCCAAAACCCTAATTTTGACCCGAAACCCTATTTTTGACCCAAAACCCTATTTTTAACTCAAAACCCTAATTCAAACCCCAAACGCTAATTTTGACCCAAAACCCTAATTTGGACCAAAAACCATAATTTTAACCCAAAACCCTAATTTTAACCCAAAGCTCTAATTTTGACCCAAAACCCTAATTCAAACCCTAATTTTGACCCTAAACCCTAAAATTGACCCAAAACCCTAATTTTGACCGAAAACCCCATTTTTAACTCCGCCCAAATTCTAACCCTAAGCCCTAATTTTAACCCAAAACCCTAATTCTAACCCTCTTTATGACCCATAACCCTATTTTTAACTCAAAACCCTAATTCAAACCCAAAACCCTAATTTTGACCCGAAACCCTAAATCTAACCCAAAACCCTAATTCTAACCCTATTTTTGACCCAAAACCCTATTTTTAACTCAAAACCCTAATTCAAACTCCAAACACTAATTTTAACCAAAAACCCTAATTTTAACCCAAAGCTCTAATTTTGACCCAAAACCCTAATTTTGACCCTAAACCCTAAAATTGACCCAAAACCCTAAATTTGGAACAAAAAACCTAATTTGGACCCAAAACCCTAAATTTGGACCAAAAACCCTAATTTGGATCAAAAACCCAAATTTTAACCCAAAACCCTAATTTTGACCGAAAACCCTAATATTGACCCTAAACCCTAAATTTGACCCAAGACCCTAATTTTGACCCAAAACCCTAATTCAAACCCTAATTTTGATTCTAAACTCTAATTTTGACCGAAAACCCTAATTTTAACCCAAAGCTCTAATTTTGACCCAAAACCCTAATTTAAACCCTAATTTTGACCCTAAACCCTAATTCCTACCCTATTTATGACCCAAAACCCTATTTTTAACTCAAAACCCTAATTCAAACCCCAAATGCTAATTTTGACCCAAAACCCTAATTTTCACCCTAAACCCTATTTTTAACTCGAAACCCAAATTCTAACCCTAAGCCTAAATTTTGACCCAAAACCCTAATTTTGACCCGAAACCCTATTTTTGACCCAAAACCCTATTTTTAACTCAAAACCCTAATTCAAACCCCAAACGCTAATTTTGACCCAAAACCCTAATTTGGACCAAAAACCATAATTTTAACCAAAAACCCAAATTTTAACCCAAAGCTCTAATTTTGACCCAAAACCCTAATTCAAACCCTAATTTTGACCCTAAACCCTAAAATTGACCCAAAACCCTAATTTTGACCGAAAACCCCATTTTTAACTCCGCCCAAATTCTAACCCTAAGCCCTAATTTTGACCCGAAACCCTAATTTTAACCCAAAACCCTAATTCTAACCCTCTTTATGACCCATAACCCTATTTTTAACTCAAAACCCTAATTCAAACCCAAAACCCTAATTTTGACCCGAAACCCTAAATCTAACCCAAAACCCTAATTCTAACCCTATTTTTGACCCAAAACCCTATTTTTAACTCAAAACCCTAATTCAAACTCCAAACACTAATTTTAACCAAAAACCCAAATTTTAACCCAAATCCCTAATTTTAACCCAATCTTTTGACCCAAAACCCTAATTTTGACCCTAAACCCTAAAATTGACCCAAAACCCTAAATTTGGACCAAAAACCCTAATTTGGACCCAAAACCCTAAATTTGGACCAAAAACCCTAATTTGGATCAAAAACCCAAATTTTAACCCAAAACCCTAATTTTGACCGAAAACCCTAATTCAAACCCTAATATTGACCCTAAACCCTAAATTTGACCCAAGACCCTAATTTTGACCCAAAACCCTAATTCAAACCCTAATTTTGACCCTAAACTCTAATTTTGACCGAAAACCCCATTTTTAACTCAAAACCCAAATTCTAACCCTAAGCCCGAATTTTGACCCAAAACCCTAATTTTGAACCGAAACCCTAATTTTAACCCAAAACCCTAATTCTAACCCTATTTATGACCCAAAACCCTATTTTTAACTCAAAACCCTAATTCAAACCCCAAATGCTAATTTTGACCCAAAACCCTAATTTTCACCCTAAACCCTATTTTTAACTCGAAACCCAAATTCTAACCCTAAGCCTAAATTTTGACCCAAAACCCTAATTTTGACCCGAAACCCTATTTTTGACCCAAAACCCTATTTTTAACTCAAAACCCTAATTCAAACCCCAAACGCTAATTTTGACCCAAAACCCTAATTTGGACCAAAAACCATAATTTTAACCCAAAACCCTAATTTTAACCCAAAGCTCTAATTTTGACACCAAACACTAATTAATCCTAAACCCTAAATTACCCAAACCCTATTTACCAAACTTTTTCCCATTTTTACAAAATCCCAAATTCTAACCCTAAGCCCTAATTTTGACCCGAAACCCTAATTTTAACCCAAAACCCTAATTCTAACCCTCTTTATGACCCATAACCCTATTTTTAACTCAAAACCCTAATTCAAACCCAAAACCCTAATTTTGACCCGAAACCCTAAATCTAACCCAAAACCCTAATTCTAACCCTATTTTTGACCCAAAACCCTATTTTTAACTCAAAACCCTAATTCAAACTCCAAACACTAATTTTAACCAAAAACCCAAATTTTAACCAAAAACCCTAATTTTAACCCTGTTTTGACCCAAAACCCTAATTTTGACCCAAACCCTAAATGACCCTAACCCTTTACCCAAACCCTAATTTGGACCAAAACCCTAATTTTGACCCACAACCCTAAATTTGGTACTAAAACCCTAATTTGGATCAAAAACCCAAATTTTAACCCAAAACCCTAATTTTGACCGAAAACCCTAATTCAAACCCTAATATTGACCCTAAACCCTAAATTTGACCCAAGACCCTAATTTTGACCCAAAACCCTAATTCAAACCCTAATTTTGACCCTAAACTCTAATTTTGACCGAAAACCCCATTTTTAACTCAAAACCCAAATTCTAACCCTAAGCCCGACTTTTGACCCAAAACCCTAATTTTGAACCGAAACCCTAATTTTAACCCAAAACCCTAATTCTAACCCTATTTATGACCCAAAACCCTATTTTTAACTCAAAACCCTAATTCAAACCCCAAATGCTAATTTTGACCCAAAACCCTAATTTTCACCCTAAACCCTATTTTTAACTCGAAACCCAAATTCTAACCCTAAGCCTAAATTTTGACCCAAAACCCTAATTTTGACCCGAAACCCTATTTTTGACCCAAAACCCTATTTTTAACTCAAAACCCTAATTCAAACCCCAAACGCTAATTTTGACCCAAAACCCTAATTTGGACCAAAAACCATAATTTTAACCAAAAACCCAAATTTTAACCCAAAACCCTAATTTTAACCCAAAGCTCTAATTTTGACCCAAAACCCTAATTCAAACCCTAATTTTGACCCTAAACCCTAAAATTGACCCAAAACCCTAATTTTGACCGAAAACCCCATTTTTAACTCCGCCCAAATTCTAACCCTAAGCCCTAATTTTGACCCGAAACCCTAATTTTAACCCAAAACCCTAATTCTAACCCTCTTTATGACCCATAACCCTATTTTTAACTCAAAACCCTAATTCAAACCCAAAACCCTAATTTTGACCCGAAACCCTAAATCTAACCCAAAACCCTAATTCTAACCCTATTTTTGACCCAAAACCCTATTTTTAACTCAAAACCCTAATTCAAACTCCAAACACTAATTTTAACCAAAAACCCTAATTTTAACCCAAAGCTCTAATTTTGACCCAAAACCCTAATTTTGACCCTAAACCCTAAAATTGACCCAAAACCCTAAATTTGGACCAAAAACCCTAATTTGGACCCAAAACCCTAAATTTGGACCAAAAACCCTAATTTGGATCAAAAACCCAAATTTTAACCCAAAACCCTAATTTTGACCGAAAACCCTAATTCAAACCCTAATATTGACCCTAAACCCTAAATTTGACCCAAGACCCTAAACCCTAATTCAAACCCTAATTTTGACCGAAAACCCCATTTTTAACTCAAAACCCAAATTCTAACCCTAAGCCCGAATTTTGACCCAAAACCCTAATTTTGAACCGAAACCCTAATTTTAACCCAAAACCCTAATTCTAACCCTATTTATGACCCAAAACCCTATTTTTAACTCAAAACCCTAATTCAAACCCCAAATGCTAATTTTGACCCAAAACCCTAATTTTGACCCTAAACCCTATTTTTAACCAAAACCCAAATTTACTAACTTTTGACCAACCCTTCTTTTTTGACCCAAACCCTATTTTTAACTCAAACCCTAATTCTGACCCCAAACGCTAATTTTTACCCAAAACCCTAATTTGACCAAAACCAAATTTTAACCAAACCAATTTAACCCAAAACCCTAATTTTAACCAAAACCCTATTTTGACCCAAACCCTAATTTTAACCCTAATTTCCCTAACCCTAAAATTGACCCAAAACCCCTATTTTGACCGAAAACCCCATTTTTAACTCCCCTAATTTCCCTAACCCTAACCCTAAGCCCTAATTTTGACCCGAAACCCTAATTTTAACCCAAAACCCTAATTCTAACCCTCTTTATGACCCATAACCCTATTTTTAACTCAAAACCCTAATTCAAACCCAAAACCCTAATTTTGACCCGAAACCCTAAATCTAACCCAAAACCCTAATTCTAACCCTATTTTTGACCCAAAACCCTATTTTTAACTCAAAACCCTAATTCAAACTCCAAACACTAATTTTAACCAAAAACCCAAATTTTAACCAAAAACCCTAATTTTAACCCAAAGCTCTAATTTTGACCCAAAACCCTAATTTTGACCCTAAACCCTAAAATTGACCCAAAACCCTAAATTTGGACCAAAACCCCAAAACCCTAAATTTGGACCAAAAACCCTAATTTGGATCAAAAACCCAAATTTTAACCCAAAACCCTAATTTTGACCGAAAACCCTAATTCAAACCCTAATATTGACCCTAAACCCTAAATTTGACCCAAGACCCTAATTTTGACCCAAAACCCTAATTTTGACCCTAAACTCTAATTTTGACCGAAAACCCCATTTTTAACTCAAAACCCAAATTCTAACCCTAAGCCCGAATTTTGACCCAAAACCCTAATTTTGAACCGAAACCCTAATTTTAACCCAAAACCCTAATTCTAACCCTATTTATGACCCAAAACCCTATTTTTAACTCAAAACCCTAATTCAAACCCCAAATGCTAATTTTGACCCAAAACCCTAATTTTCACCCTAAACCCTATTTTTAACTCGAAACCCAAATTCTAACCCTAAGCCTAAATTTTGACCCAAAACCCTAATTTTGACCCGAAACCCTATTTTTGACCCAAAACCCTATTTTTAACTCAAAACCCTAATTCAAACCCCAAACGCTAATTTTGACCCAAAACCCTAATTTGGACCAAAAACCATAATTTTAACCAAAAACCCAAATTTTAACCCAAAACCCTAATTTTAACCCAAAGCTCTAATTTTGACCCAAAACCCTAATTCAAACCCTAATTTTGACCCTAAACCCTAAAATTGACCCAAAACCCTAATTTTGACCGAAAACCCCATTTTTAACTCCGCCCAAATTCTAACCCTAAGCCCTAATTTTGACCCGAAACCCTAATTTTAACCCAAAACCCTAATTCTAACCCTCTTTATGACCCATAACCCTATTTTTAACTCAAAACCCTAATTCAAACCCAAAACCCTAATTTTGACCCGAAACCCTAAATCTAACCCAAAACCCTAATTCTAACCCTATTTTTGACCCAAAACCCTATTTTTAACTCAAAACCCTAATTCAAACTCCAAACACTAATTTTAACCAAAAACCCAAATTTTAACCAAAAACCCTAATTTTAACCCAAAGCTCTAATTTTGACCCAAAACCCTAATTTTGACCCTAAACCCTAAAATTGACCCAAAACCCTAAATTTGGACCAAAAACCCTAATTTGGACCCAAAACCCTAAATTTGGACCAAAAACCCTAATTTGGATCAAAAACCCAAATTTTAACCCAAAACCCTAATTTTGACCGAAAACCCTAATTCAAACCCTAATATTGACCCTAAACCCTAAATTTGACCCAAGACCCTAATTTTGACCCAAAACCCTAATTCAAACCCTAATTTTGACCCTAAACCCTAATTTTGAACCGAAACCCTAATTTTAACCCAAAACCCTAATTCTAACCCTAAGCCCTAATTTTGACCCAAAACCCTAATTTTGAACCGAAACCCTAATTTTAACCCAAAACCCTAATTCTAACCCTATTTATGACCCAAAACCCTATTTTTAACTCAAAACCCTAATTCAAACCCCAAATGCTAATTTTGACCCAAAACCCTAATTTTCACCCTAAACCCTATTTTTAACTCGAAACCCAAATTCTAACCCTAAGCCTAAATTTTGACCCAAAACCCTAATTTTGACCCGAATTGATAAATTTGACCAAAATCCCATATTTTTACTCAAAACCCTAATTCAATCCCCAAACGCTAATTTTGACCCAAAACACTAATTTGGACCCAAAACCATAATTTTAACCAAAACCCAAATTTTAACCCAAACCCTAATTTTAACCCAAAGCCTATTTGACCCAAAACCCTAATTCAACCCTAATTTTGACCCTAAACCCTAAATTGACCCAAAACCCTAATTTTGACCGAAAACCCCAATTTTTAACTCCAAATTTCTAACCCCTAATTTGCCCCCTAATTTTGACCAAAACCCTAATTTTAACCCAAACCCTAATTCTTACCATCTTTATGACCCAAAACCCTATTTTTAACTCAAAACCCTAATTCAAACCCAAAACCCTAATTTTGACCCGAAACCCTAATTCTAACCCAAAACCCTAATTCTAACCCTAATTTTGACCCAAAACCCTATTTTTAACTCAAAACCCTAATTCAAACCCCAAACACTAATTTTAACCAAAAACCCAAATTTTAACCAAAAACCCTAATTTTGACCCTAAACCCTAAAATTGACCCAAAACCCTAATTTTGACCCTAAACCCTAAAATTGACCCAAAACCCTAAATTTCGACCCAAAACCCTAATTTGGACCTAACACCCTAAATTTGGACCAAAAACCCTAATTTGGACCAAAAACCCAAATTTTAACCCAAAACCCTAATTTTGACCGAATACCCTAATTCATACCCTAATATTGACCCTAAACCCTAAATTTGACCCAAGACCCTAATTTTGACCCGAAACCCTAAATCTGACCCAGAACCCTAAAGTTGACCCCAAACCCTAATTTTGACCGAAAACCCCATTTTTAACTCAACCCAAATTCTAACCCTAAGCCCTAATTTTGACCCAAAACCCTAATTTTGACCCGAAACCCTAATTTTAACCCAAAACCCTAATTCTAACCCTATTTATGACCCAAAACCCTATTTTTAACTCAAAACCCTAATTCAAACCCCAAACCCTAATTTTGACCCAAAACCCTTATTTTATCCCAAAACCCTATTTTTAACTCAACCCAAAACCCTAATTTTGAACCGAAACCCTAATTTTGACCCGAAACCCTACATTTGACCCAAAACCCTATTTTTAACTAAAAACCCTAATTCAAACCCCAACCGCTAATTTTGACCCAAAACCCTAATTTGGACCGAAAACCCAAATTTTAACCAAAAACCCAATTTTTAACCCAAAACCCTAATTTTAACCCAAAGCTCTAATTTTGACCCAAAACCCTAATTCAAACCCTAATTTTGACCCAAAACCCTAATTTGGACCCGAAACCCTAATTTTGACCGAAAACCCCATTTTTAACTCAACCCAAATTCTAACCCTAAGCCCTAATTTTGACCCAAAACCCTAATTTTGACCCGTAACCCTAATTCTAACCCTATTTATGACCCAAAACCCTATTTTTAACTCAAAACCCTAATTCAAACCCAAAACCCTAATTTTGACCGGAAACCCTAATTCTAACCCAAAACCCATTTTTTACCTCAAAACCCAAATTCTAACCCAAAGCCCTAATTTTGACCCAAAACCCTAATTCTAACCCAAAACCCTAATTCTAACTCCAAACCCTAATTTTAACCAAAACCCAAATTTTAACCAAAAACCCTAATTTTAACCCAAATCCCTAATTTAGACCTAAAACCCTAATTTTGACCCTAAACCCTAATTGACCAAACCCTAATCCAAAACCCTAATTTTGGACCAAAAACCCTAATTTACCCAAACCCTAAATTTTGACCAAAACCTAATTTTCCAAAAACCCTAATTTTAACCCAAAACCCTAATTTTGACCAAAACCCTAATTCAAAACCTAATTTTGACCCAAAACCCTAATTTTGACCCGTAACCGTAATTTTAACCCAAAACCCTAATTCTAACCCTAATTTTGACCCAAAACCCTAATTTTGACCCAAAACCCCATTTTTAACTCAAAACCCAAATTCTAACCCTAAGGCCTAATTTTGACCCAAAACCCTAATTTTGAACCAATACCCTAATTTTAACCCAAAACCCTAATTTTCACCCTAAACCCTATTTTGACCAAAACCTATTTTTAACTCAAAACCCTAATTCAAACCCCAAAACCCTAATTTTGACCCAAAACCCTAATTTTGACCCAACCCTATTTTAACTCAAACCCTAATTTTAACCCAAAACCCTAATTTTAACCAAAACCCTAATTTTGACCCTAAACCCTAATTTTGACCCAAAACCCTAATTTTTAACTCAAAACCCTAATTTTAACCCAAAACCCTAATTTTAACCAAAACCCTAATTTTGACCCAAAACCTAATTTTAACCAAAACCCTAATTTTGACCAAAAACCTCATTTTGACCCAAAACCCAAATTTTAACCCAAACCCTAATTTTGACCCAAACCCTAATTTTGACCCAAAACCCTAATTTTAACCCAAAACCCTAATTTTGACCCAAAACCCTAATTTTAACCCAAAACCCTAATTTTGACCCAAAACCCTAATTTGAATCCAGAACCCAAAATTTGACCCAAAACCCTAATTTTGACCAAAACCCTAATTTTAACCCAAAACCCTAATTCAACCCTAATTTGACCCAAAACCCAATTTTTAACCAAAACCCTAATTTAACCCAAACCCTAAAACCCTAATTTGACCCAAAACCCACTTTGACCCAAACCTAATTTAAACCCTAATTTTGACCCAAACCCTAATTTTGACCCAAAACCCTAATTTTAACTCAAAACCCTAATTTTGACCCAAATCCCTAATTTTGACCCGAAACCCTAATTTGGACCAAAAACACAAACTTTAACCCAAACCCTAATTTTGACTCAAAACCCTAATTTTGACCCGAAACCCTAATTTTGACCCAAAACCCTAATTTTCACCCTAAACCCAAATTTTAACCCAAAGCTCTAATTTTGACCCAAAACCCTAATTTTGGCCCAAAACCCTAATTTTAACCCAAAACCCTAATTTTGACCCAAAGCTCTAATTTGGACCCAAAACCCTAATTTGGACCCAAAACCCAAATTTTAACCCAAAGCTCTAATTTTGACTCCAAACCCTAATTCTAACCAAAACCCTAATACAAACCCTAATTTAGACCCAAAACCCTAATTTTTAACCCAAAACCCTATTTTAACTCAAAACCCTAATTTTGACCCACAACCCTAATTGTGACCCAAAACCCTAATTTTGAACCGAAACCCTAATTTTAACCCAAAACCCTAATTTTGACCCAAAACCCTATTTTTGACCCAAAACCCTAATTTGGACCAAAAACCATAATTTTAACCCAAAACCCTAATTTTGACCAAAAACCCAAATTTTAACCCAAAGCTCTAATTTTGACCGAAAACCCTAATTTGGACCAAAAACCCAAATTTAAACCCAAAGCTCTAATTTTGACCCAAAACCCTAATTTGACCCAAAACCCTAATTTTAACTCAAAACCCAATTTCTAACGGTCAAAAACCCTAATTTTAACCCGAAACCCTAATTTTGACCAAAACCCTAATTTTAACCAAAACCCAAATTTTAACCCAAAACCCTAATTTTGACCCAAAACCCTAATTTTGACCCAAACCCTAATTTTAACCCAAAACCCTAATTTTGACCTAAACCCTAATTTTGACCAAAACCCTAATTTTGACCAAAACCCTAATTTTTAACCCAAAACCCTAATTTTAACCCAAAACCCTAATTTTGACCCAAACCCTAATTTTGACCCAAAACCTAATTCTCCAAAACCCTAATTTTGACCCAAAACCCTATTTTAACTCAAAACCCTAATTTAACCCAAAACCCTAATTTTGACCGAAACCCTAATTTACCCAAAACCCTAATTCTAACCCAAACCCTAAATTTGACCCAAGACCCTAATTCTAACTCAAAACCCAAATTCTAACCCAAAACCCTAATTCTAACCCTATTTTTAAACCAAAACCCTAATTTTAACCCAAAACCCTAATTTTAACCAAAAACCCTAATTTTGACCCAAAACCCTAATTTGACCCAAAACCCAAATCCACCCTAACACCTACCCAAAACCCTAATTTGGAACCAAAACCGTAATTTTGAACCAAAACCCTAATTCTTACCCCAAAACCCTAATTTTAACGCAAAACCCTAATTTACCAAAACCCTAAATTTGACCCAAACCCTAATTTTAACCCAAACCTAATTTTAACTCAAAACCCTAATTTCAAACCCTAATTTTGACCCAAAACCCTAATTTTGACCGAAAACCCTAATTTTTAACCAAAACCCAAATTTAACCCAAACCCTAATTTTGACCCAAAACCCTAATTTTGAACCAAACCCTAATTTTAACTCCAAAACCCTAATTTTAACCCAAAAACCCAAACCCATTTTTAACCCAAAACCCTAATTTTAACCCAAAACCTAATTTTGACCGAAAACCCTAATTTTGACACAAAACCCTAATTTTAAACCAAAGCACCAAATATTAACCCAAAGCCCTAATTTTCACCCAAAACCCTAAATTTAACCCAAAACCCTAATTTTGACCCAAACCTAATTTTGACCCAAACCATAATTTTAACTCAAAACCCTAATTTTAACTCAAAACCCTAATTTTGACCCAAACCCTAAATTTGACCCAAAACCCTAATTTTGACCCGAAAACCCAAATTTTAACCCAAAACCCTAATTTTAACCCAAAGCCTAATTTTGACCCAAAACCCTAATTAAACCCTAATTTACCTAAACCCTAAATTACCCAAAACCCTAATTTTGACCCGTAAATCCCATTTTTAACTCAAAACCCTAATTTTGACCCAAAACCCTAATTTTGACCCGAAACCCTAATTTTGACCCAAAACCCTAATTCTAACCCTATTTGGACCAAAAACCCAAATTCTAACCCAAAACCCTAATTTAAACCCCAAAGCTCTAATTTTGACCCAAAACCCTAATTTTAACCCAAAACCCTAATTTTAACCCAAAGCTCTAATTTTGACCCAAAACCCTAATTTAAACCCAAAACCTAATTTTAACTCCAAACCCTAATTTTGACCAAAAACCCAAATTTTAACAGAAAACCCTAATTTTAACCCAAATCTCTAATTTTGACCCAAAACCCTAATTTTAACCCAAAGCCCTAATTTTGACCGAAAACCCTAATTTTAACCCAAAACCTAATTTTGACCCAAAACCCTAAATTTGACCAAAACCCCTAATTTTGACCAAAACCCAATTTTTAACCCAAAACCCTAATTTTAACCAAAACCCTAATCAAACCCTAATTTTGACCAAAACCCTAATTTGAACCCAAAACCTAATTTAACCCAAAACCCTAATTTTGACTCAAACCCTAATTTACCCAAAACCCTAATTTTGACCCAAAACCCTAATTTTAACCCAAAACCCAAATTTAACCCTAAACTCTAATTTGCCCAAAACCCCTAATTTTGACCAAAACCAAATTTTAACCCAAAACCCTAATCCCATAACCAAAACCCTAATTTTAACTCAAAACCATAATTTTGACCCAAAACCCTAATTTTGACCCAAAACCCTAATTTACCCAACCCTAATTTTAACTTAAAACCCTAAACCAAACCCTAATTTTGACCCAAAACCTAATTTTAACCCTAATTGACCCAAAACCCTAATTTTAACTCAAAACCCTAATTTTAACCCAAAACCCTAATTTGACCAAAACCCTAATTTTAAACAAACCAATTACTCAAACCCTAATTTTACCTAACCTAATTTGACCCAAACCCTAATTTTAACTCAAAACCCTAATTCTACCCTAAACCTAATTTTGACTCAAAACCCTAATTTTAACCTAAACCCTAATTTTAACCCAAAACCCTAATTTTAACCAAAACCCTAATTTTGAACCCAAACCCTAATTTGGACCAAAACCCTAATTTTGAACCCAAACCCTAATTTTAACCAAAACCCTAATTTTAACCCCAAACCTAATTTTGACCCAAACCCTAATTTGACCCAAAACCCTAATTTTAACAAATTTTTGACCCAAAACCCAATTTTTAACTCAAAACCACCTAATTCAAACCCAAAACCCTAATTTTGACCAAAACCCTAATTTTAACCCAAAACCCTAATTTTGACCAAACCCTAATTTTGACCCAAAACCCTATTTTTAACTCAAAACCCTAATTTTGACTCCAAACCCTAATTTGACCAAAACCCTAATTTTGACCAAAACCCTAATTTTAACCCAAACCCTAATTAACCCAAACCCTAATTTTGACCAAAACCCTAATTTTAAACCAAAACCCTAAATTTAACCCAAAACCTAATTTGACCCAAAACTCCTAATTTTGACCAAAACCCTAATTTTAACCTAAAACCCTAATTTTGACCCAAAACCCTAATTTGACCAAAACCCAAATTTTAACCCAAAACCATAATTCTCCCAAAACCTAATTTTGACCAAAACCCTAATTCAAACCCTAAAACCCTAATTTTGACCCAAACCCTAATTTTTACCCAAAACCCCATTTTTAACTCAAAACCTAAATTTAACCCTAAACCTAATTTTGACCCAAAACCCTAATTTTGAACCAAAACCCTAATTTTAACCCAGAACCTAATTTAACCTATTTTTACCCAAAACCCAATTTTAACTCAAAACCCTAATTCAAACCCAAAACCCAAATTTTGACCCGAAACCCTAATTTAAACCCTAATTATGACCATAAACCCAAATTCTAAACCAAAACCATAAAATTGACCCAAAACCCTAATTTTGACCCAAAACCCTAATTTACCACCCTAAACCTATTTTAACCCAAACCCTAATTCTAACCCCAAACCCCAATTTTAACCCAAAACCCTAATTTTGACCCAAAACCCTAATTTTAACCAAAACCCAAATTTTACCTCAAAACCCTAATTTTGACCCTAAACCCTAATTTTGACCTAAAACCCTAGTCTTGACCCAAAACCCTATTTTTAACTCAACCATAATTCAAACCCTAAACCCTAATTTTGACCCAAAACCCAAATTTGGACCCAAAACCCTAGTTTTGACCCAATACCCTATTTTTAACTCAAAACCCTAATTCAACCCCAAACCCTAATTTTGACCCAAAACCCTAATTTTAACCCAAAACCCAAATTCTAACCCTAATTTTGCTAAACCCTAACCCATTTTAACTCAAACCCTAATTTAACCCAAACCCAAAATACCCAAACCCTAATTTTGACCCGAAACCCAAATTTAAACCAAAAACCCTAATTCTAAAACTATTTAAGACCAAAAACCCTATTTTTAACACAAAAACCTAATTAAAACCCCAAACCTAATTTTAACCAAAACCCTAATTTTAACCAAAACCCTAATTTTAACCCAAAACCTAATTTTAACCCAAAACCCTAATTTGACCCAAAACCCTAATTACCCAAAACCCTAATTTGACTTAAAACCCTAATTTACCCAAAACCCTAATTTACCAAACCCTAATTTGACCAAAAACCCTAATTTTAACCCAAAACCCTAATTTTACCAAAAACCCTAATTCTACCTAAACCCTATTGACCCTAAAACCCTAAATTTGACCCAAAACCCTAATTTTAACCCAAACCCTAATTCAAAACCCTAATTATGTCCCTAAACCCTAAATTTGACCAAAAACCCCATTTTTAACACAAAACCCAAATTTTAACCCAAACCACCCAAAACCCTAATTTTGACCAAAACCCTAATTTTAACCCAACCCTAATTCCCAAAACCTAATTTTGACCCAAAACCCTAATTTTAACTCAAACCCTAATTCTAACCCAAAACCCAATTTTGACCCAAAACCCTAATTTTGACCAAAACCCTAATTTTAACCAAACCCAAATTCTAACCCTCTCCTAATTTTGACCCAACCCTAATTTGACCAAAACCCTAATTTTGACCCAAAACCCTATTTTTAAGTCAAAACCCTAATTTTAACCCAAAACCCTAATTTTGACCCAAAACCCTAATTTTAACCAAAACCCCAATCCCAAAACCCTAATTTTGACCCAAAACCCTAATTTTAACCCAAAACCTAATTTTACCCAAAACCTAATTGACCCAAAACCCTAATTTTGACCCAAAACCCTAATTTTTAACCCAAACCCTAATTTTAACCCAAAACCCTAATTTTAACCCCAAACCCTAATTTGACCAAAACCCTAATTTTGACCCAAAACCCTAATTTTACCGAAACCCTAATTTTTAACCCAAACCCTAATTTTAATTCAAAACCCTAATTCTAACCCAAAACCCTAATTTTGACCAAAACCTAAATTTTCCCAAAACCCTAATTTTAACCCAAACTATTTTACCCAAACCCTATTTTTAACTCAAACCCTAATTCAAACCCAAACCCTAATTTTGACCCAAAACCCAAATTTTAACCCAAAACCCTAATTTTAACTTAAACCCTAATTTTGACCAACCTAACTGACCCAAAACCCTAAATTTGACCCAAAACCCTAAATTTTAACCCAAACCCTAATTTTGACCCAAAACCTAAATTTTGACCAAAACCCTAATTTTACCAAAACCCCAATTTTAACCCAAAACCTAATTTTTAACCCAAAACCCTAATTCAAACCCTAATTTTAACCCAAAACCCTAAATTTACCCAAAACCCTAATTTTAACCCAAACCCTAATTTTGACCCAACCAAATTTTTAACCTAAAAACCCTAATTTTAACCAAAACCCTAATTTTGACCTCAAAACCCTTTTAAAACCCAAATTTTAACCAAAACCCTAAATTTAACCCAAACTCTAATTTGGACCCAAAACCCTAATTTTAACCCAATGCTCTAATTTTGACCCAAAACCCTAATTTTGACCCGAAACCCTAATTCAAACCCCAAATGCTAATTTTGACACAAAACCCTAATTTTGACCCAAAACCCTAATTTTAACTCAAAACCCAATTTTAACCCCAAACCCCTAATTTTGACCCAAAACCCTAATTTGACCCTAAACCCTAATTTGACCCAAAACCCTATTTTTAACTCAAAACCCTAATTATGACCCCAAACCCTAATTTTGACCCAAAACCCTAATTTTGACCAAAACCTAATTTTGACCAAAACCCTAATTTTGACCCAAAACCCTAATTTTAACCCAAAACCTAATTTTGACCCAAAACCCTAATTCACCCCTAAACCAAAACCCTAATTGACCCAAAACCTAATTTTGACCCAAAACCCTAATTTTAACTCAAAACCCAAATTTAACCAAAACCCTAATTTGACCCAAACCCTAATTTTGACCCAAAACCCTAATTTTAACCAAAACCCTAATTCTAACCTATGACCCAAAACCCTATTTTTAAACTCAAAACCCTAATCAAACCCAAAAACCTAATTTTGACACTAAACCCTAATTCTAAACCAAAACCCTAATTCTAACCCAAAACCCTAATTCTAACCCTAATTTTAACCCAAAACCCTAAAACAAACCCCAAACCCTACTTTTGGCCCAAAACCCTAATTTTATCCCAAACCCTAATTTTAACCAAAACCTAATTTTACCCAAACCCTAATTTTAACCCAAAACCCTAATTTGACCCAAAACCCTAATTTTGACCAAAAACCTAATTTTGACCCAAAACCCTAAATTTTACCAAAAACCCTAATTTTGACCAAAACCCTAATTTTAACCCAAACCCTAAATTTTAACCCAAAACCCTAATTTTGACCCAAACCCTAATTTTGACCCAAAACCCTAAATTTAACCCAAAACCCTAATTTTAACCCCAAACCCTAATTTTGACCCAAAGCTCTAATTTTGACCAAAACCCTAATTTTGACCCTAAACCCTAATTTTCACCCAAAACCCTATTTTTAACTCAAAACCCAAATTCTAACCCAAAGCCCAAATTTTGACCCAAAACCCTAATTTTGACCCGAAACCCTAATTTTGACCCGAAACCCTAATTTTAACCCAAAACGCTAATTCTAACCCAAAACGCTAATTCTAACCCCAAACCCTAATTTTAACCCGAAGCACTAATTTTGACCATAAACCCTAAATTTGACCCAATACCCTAATTTTGACCCAAAACCCTAATTTTGACCCAAAACCCTAATTTAACCCAAAACCCTAATTTTGACCAAAACCCTAATTTTAACCAAAACCCTAATTTTAACCCAAAACCTAAAACCCTAATTTGACCCAAAACCCTAATTTTGACCCAAAACCCTAATTAACCCAAAACCCCAAATTTTGACCAAAACCATAATTTTAACCAAAAACCCTAATTTTTACTCCAAACCCTAATTTTAACCCAAAGCCCTAAACTAACCCTAAAACCCCAAAACCCTAATTTTAACCCAAACCCTAATTCAACCCAAAACCCTAATTTTAACCAAAACCCTAATTTTAACCCAAAACCCTATTTTTAACCCAAACCCTAATTTTAACCCAAAACCCTAATTCTAACCCCAAAAACCTATTTTGACCAAAACCCTAATTTTAACCCAAAACCCTAATTTTAACCCAAAAACCCTAATTTTAACTCAAAACCCAAATTCTAACCTAAAACCCTAATTTTGAACCCAAACCCTAATTTTGACCAAAAACCCTAATTCTAACCTCAAAACCCTAATTCTAACCCTATTTTTAACTCAAAACCCTAATTCAAACCCCCAAACCCTAATTTTGACCAAAACCCTAATTTTAACCCAAAACCCTAATTTTAACCCAAAGCCTAATTAACCCAAAACCCTAATTTCCAAACCCTAATTTTGACCTCAACCCTAAATTTTAACCCAAGACCCTAATTTTGACCCAAACCCAAATTTTAACTCAAAACCCAAATTCTAACCCAAAACCCTAATTTTAACCAAAACCCTAAATTTTGACCCAAACCCTAATTTAACCCAAACCCCTAATTTTAACCCAAAACCCTAATTTTGACCCAAAACCCTAAATTTTACCTCAAAACCCTAATTCTAACCCAAACCAAAATTTTGACCCAAACCCTAAACCTAATTTTGACCAAAAACCCTAATTTTTAACCCAAAACCCTAATTTTAACCTAAACCAAACCCTAATTTTGACCCAAAACCCTAATTTTAACCAAAACCCAAATTTTAACCAAAAACCCTAATTTTAACCAAAACCCAAATTTTAACCCAAAACCCTAATTTTGACCCAAACCCTAATTTTAAACCAAAACCCTAATTTTAACCAAAAACCTAATTTTAACCAAAACCCTATTTTTAACTCAAAACCCTAATTTTGACCCTAAAACCCTAATTTTACCCAAACCCTAATTTTAACCAAAACCATAATTTTAACTTAAAACCAAACCCTAATTTTAAACTCAAACCCTAATTTTGACCCAAAAACCCTAAATTTTTAACTCAAAACCCTAATTTTAACCTAAACCTAATTTTAACCCAAAACCCTAATTGACCAAAACCCTAATTTTAACCCAAAACCCTAATTTAACCAAAACCCTAATTTTAAACCCAAACCCTAATTTTAACCTAAAAATTTTGACCAAACCCTAATTTTAACCAAAACCCTAATTCTAACCCTATTTGACCAAATTGCAAAACCCTAATTTTGACCCAAAACCCAAATTTAACTCAAAACCTAAATTTTGCCAAAACCCTAATTTTGGACCAAAACCCTAATTTTTAACTCAAAACCCTAATTTTGACTCAAAACCCTAATTTTAACCCAAAACCCTAATTTTAACTCAAAACCCTAAATCTAACCCAAAACCCTAATTTTAACCAAAACCCTAATTTTCAAACCCTATTTTTAACTCAAAACCCTAATTCAAACCCCAAACGCAAATTTTGACCCAAAACCCTAATTTGGACCTAAAACCCAAATTTTAACCGAAAACCCTAATTTTAACCCAAAGCTCTAATTTTGACCCAAAACCCTATTTCAAACCCTAATTTTGACTCAACCCTAAATTTGACCCAAAACCCTAATTTTGACCCAAAAACCTAATTTTGACCCGAAACCCTAATTTTCACCCAAAACCCTATTTTTAACTCAAAACCCAAATTTAACCCTAAACCTAAATTTGACCCAAAACCCTAATTTTGACCAAAACCCTAATTTTAACCCAAACCCTAATTCTAACCCTATTTAGACCCAAAACCCTATTTTAAACTCAAAACCCTAATTCAAACCCCAAACCCTAATTTTGACCCAAAACCCTAATTCAAACCCAAAACCCTAATTTTGACCCAAAACCCTAATTTTAAACCAAACCCCTAATTTTAACCCTAAACCCTAAATTTGACCCATAACCCTAATTATGACCAAAACCATAATTTTTAACTCAAACCCAAATTCTAACCAAAACCCTAATTTTGAACCCAAACCCTAATTTAACCAAAACCCTAATTGTGACACGAAACCCTAATTTTGACCCAAATCCTAATTTTAACCAAAACCCAAATTTTAACCCAAAGCTCTAATTTTGACCCAAAACCCTAATTTTGACCCTAAACCCTAAATTTGACCCAAAACCCTATTTTTGACCGAAAACCCCATATTTAACTCAAAACCCAAATTCTAACCCTAAGCCCTAATTTGACCCAAAACCCTAATTTTGACCCAAAGCCTTAATTTTGACCCAAAGCCCTAATTTTGACCCAAAACCCTAATTTGGACCCAAAACCCAAATTTTGACCAAAAACCCAAATTTTGACAAACCCAAATTTACCAAACCCTAATTTAACCCAAAACCTAATTCTAACCCTAATTTTGACCCAAAACCCTAATTTTAACCAAAACCTAATTTTAACTCAAAACCCTAATTTTGACCAAACCCTAATTTATTACAAAACCCTATTTTAACCCAAAACCTAATTTTAACCCAAAATAAGCCCAAACCCTAATTTAACCCAAAACCCTAAATTTTGACCAAAACCCAATTTAACCCAAAACCCTAATTTGGACCCAAAACCCTAATTTGACCAAAACCCAAATTTTAACCCAAACCCTAAAACTAACCCAAAACCCTAATTTTCAAAACCCTAATTTTGACCCTAAACCCTAATTTTGACCCAAACCCTAATTTAACCCAAACCCTAATTCTAACCCTAATTGACCAAACCCTAATTTTGACCAAAACCCAAATTTTAACTCAAAACCCTAATTTTACCTAAAACCCTAATTTGACCCAAAACCCTAATTTTAACCAAAACCCTAATTTTGACCCAAACCCTAATTTTCAACCCAAAACCCTATTTTTAACTCAAAACCCAAATTCAAACCCCAAAACCCAATTTTAACTCAAAACCCCACCAAAAACCCTAATTTTAACTCAAAACCCTAATTTTAACCCAAAACCTAAATTTTGACCCAAAACCATAATTTTGAACAAAAACCCAAATTTTAACCCAAACCCTAATTTTAACCCAAAACCCTAATTTTAACCAAAACCCTAATTTTCCAAAACCCTAACTTGACCCAAAACCCTAATTTTGACCAAAACCCTAATTTTGACCAAAAACCCAAATTTTAACCAAAAACCCAAATTTTAACTAACTCCCAAACCCTAATTTTAACCCAAAACCCTTTTGACTCAAAACCCTAATTTTAACTCAAACCCTAATTTGAACCCAAAACCCTAATTTTGACCAAAACCCAATTTTAACTCAAAACCCAAATTCTTAACCCTAATTTTGACCAAAACCCTAATTTTAACTAAACCCTAAATCAAACCCCAAATCTAATTTTGACCCAAAACCCTAATTTTAACCAAAACCCTAATTCTAACCCAAAACCCTAATTTTAACCAAAACCTAAATTCTAACCCTAACCCTAATTTTGACCCAAAACCCCTAATTGACCAAAACCCTAATTTTACCAAAACCCTAATTTTACTCAAAACCCAAATTTTAACCAAAACCCTAATTTTGAACCCAAAACCCTAATTTTGACCCAAAACCCTAATTTTGACCCTAAACCCTAATTTTAACCCAAAACCCAAACAATTTAACTCAAAACCCTAATTTTAACCCAAAACCCTAATTTTGACCCAAAACCCTAATTTTAACTCAAAACCCAAATTTTAACCCAAAACCCTAATTTTGACTCAAAACCCTAATTCAAACCCAAACCCTAATTTTAACCTAAACCCTAAATTTTAACCAAAACCCTAATTTTAACCCAAAACCCAATTTTACAAACCCTAAAATTGACCCAAAACCCTAATTTTGACCAAAACCCTAATTTTTAACTCAAAACCCAAATTCTAACCCTAAGGCCTAATTTTGACCAAAACCCTAATTTTGACTCAAAACCTAATTTTAACCCAAAACCATTTAACCTATTTTGACCCAAAACCCTAATTTAACTCAAAACCCTAATTCTAACCCAAAACCCAATTTTACCCAAAACCCTAATTTTGACCCAAACCCTAATTTTGACCAAAACCCTAATTTTAACCCTAACCCTAATTGACCAAAACCCTAATTCAAACCTAATTTTGCCATAAACCCTAATTTTGACCCAAAACCCTAATTTTTAACTCAAAACCATAATTTAACCCAAAACCTAATTTGACCAAAACCCTAATTTTGACCCAAAACCCAAATTTTAACCCAAACCCTAATTTTAACCCCAACCTAAAAACCCAAAACCAATTTTGACTAAAACCTAATTTTGACCCAAAACCCTAATTTTCCCAAAACCCTAATTTTAACTCAAAACCTAAATTTACCCAAAACCCTAATTTTGACCAAACCCTAATTTTTAACTCAAAACCCTAATTCTAAACCTAATTTTACCAAACCCTAATTTTGACCCGAAACCCTAATTTTGACCCAAAACCCTAATTTTGACCCGAAAACCTAATTTTAACCCAAAACCCTAATTCAAACCCTATTTATGACCCAAAACCCTATTTTTAACTCAAAACCTAATTGAAACCCCAAACGCTAATTTTGACCCAAAACCCTTATTTTAACCCAAAACGCTAATTTTAACCCAAAGCTCTAATTTTGACCGAAAACCCTAATTCAACCCTTAATTTTGACCATAAACCCTAAATTTGACCCAAGACCCTAATTTTGACCCAAAACCCATTTTTTAACTCAAAACCCAAATTCTAACCCTAAGCCCTAATTTTGACCCAAAACCCTAATTTTGACCCGAAACCCTAATTCTAACCCAAAACCCCAATTCTAACCCTATTTTTAACTCAAAACCCTAATTCAATCCCCAAATGCTAATTTTGAACCAAAACCCTAATTTGGACCAAAAACCCAAATTTTAACCCAAAACCCTAATTTTAACCCAAAGATCTAATTTTGACCCAAAACCCTAATTTGGAACCAAAACCCAAATTTTAACCAAAAACCCAAATTTTAACCCAAAGCTCTAATTTTGACCCAAAATCCTAATTTTGACCCAAAACCCTATTTTTAACTCAAATCCCTAATTCAAACCCCAAACGCTAATTTTGACCCTAAACCCTTTTTTTAACCCATAACCCTTATTTTAACCAAAACCTAATTTTGACCCAAAACCCTAATCAACAAAACCTAATTGACCCAAAACCCAAATTTTGACCCAAACCCAAATTTTAACTCAAAACCCAAATTTTAACCAAAACCCTATTTTTGACCCAAGACACTAATTTTGTCCCAAAACCCTAATTTGACCAAAACCCCAATTTTAACCCAAATTTTTACTCAAAACACTAATTTAATCCCAAAGCTAATTTGACCAACCTAATTTGGACCAAACCTAAATTTAACCCAAAACCCTAATTTTGACCCAAAACCAATTTTTAACTCAAAACCCTAATTTGAACCCAAAACCCAATTTTACCCAAAACCTAATTTTGACCTAAACCCTAATTTTGACCCAAAACCCTATTTTTAACTCAAAACCCAAATTCTAACCCAAAACCCTAATTTTGACCAAAACCCTAATTTACCCAAAACCCTAATTCTAAACCCTAATTTTGACCCAAAACCCAATTTTTAACTCAAAACCCAAATTAGAACCCAGAGCCCTAATTTTGACCCAAAACCCAATTTTTAACCAAAACCCTAAATTTGACCCAAACCCTAATTTTGACCCAAAACCCATTTTTAACTCAAAACCTAATTCTAACCTAAGCCCTAATTTTGACCCAAAACCCTAATTTTAACCAAAACCCTAATTTGACCCAAACCCTAATTTTAACCAAAACCCAAATTTAAACCCAAACCCTAATTTTGACCCAAAACCCTAATTTTGATCAAAACCCAAATTTTAAAAACCCTAATTTTGACCCAAAACCCTAATTTGACCAATAACCTAATTCAAACCCTAAATTGACCAAAAACTCTAATTTTGACCCAAAACCCCATTTTTAACACAAAACCCAAATTCTAACCCTAAGGCCTAATTTTGACCCAAAACCTAATTTTGACCAAAACCCTAATTTTAACCCAAACCCTAATTCTAACCTAATTGACCCAAAACCCTATTTTTAACTCAAAACCCTAATTCAAACCCAAAACCCTAATTTTAACCCAAAACCCTAATTATAACCCAAACCCTAATTTTAACCCCTATTTTAAACCCAACTATTCTACTCAAACCCAAATTTAACCCCAAACACTAATTTTGACCAAAAACCCAATTTTAACCCAAAACCCAAATTTTAACCCAAACCCTAATTTTGACCAAAACCCTAATTTTGACCCTAAACCCTAAATTTGACCAAGACCCTAATTTGACCAAACCCAATTTTTAACTCAAAACCCAAATTCTAACCTAAGCCTAATTTTGACCCAAAACCCTAATTTTGACCAAACCCTAATTCTAACTCCAAACCCTAATTTAACCCTAATTTGACCCAAAACCTATTTTTAACTCAAAACCGTAATTCAAACCCCAAACTCTAATTTTGACCCAAAACCCTAATTTTGACCATAAACCCAAATTTTAACCCAAAACCCTAATTTTAACTAAAGCCCTAATTTTGACCAAAACCTAATTTAACTAAACCCAAATTTTAACCAAAAATTTGACCCAAAACCCTAATTTTGACCCTAAACCCAAATTTTAACCAAAACCCTATTTTTAACTCAAAACCCAAATTTCTAATTTTAACCAAAAACCCTAATTTTAACCCAAAACCTAATTTTAACCCAAAACCCTAATTTGACCCAAACCCTAATTCAAAACCCTAATTTTGACCCAAAACCCAAAATTTTACCCAAAACCCTAATTTAAACCCTAAACCCTATTTTAACTCAAAACCCAAATTTTAACCCTAAACCCTAATTTTGACCAAAACCCTAATTTAACCAAAACCCTAATTTTGACCAAAACCCTAATTCAACCAATAACCCAAAACTCTAATTTTAACTTAAACCCTAATTCAAACCCAAAACCCTAATTTTAACTAAAACCCTAATTTGACCCAAACCCTAATTCTAACCCTAAACAAACCCTAATTTTAACCCAAAACCCTATTTTTGACCCGAAACCCTAATTTTGACCCGAAACCCTAATTTGGACCAAAAACCCTAATTTTAACCCAAAAACCCTAATTTTAACTCAAAACCCAAATTCTAACCCTAAGCCCTAATTTTGAACCCAAACCCTAATTTTGACCCGAAACCCTAATTCTAACCCAAAACCCCAATTCTAACCCTATTTTTAACTCAAAACCCTAATTCAAACCCCAAACACTAATTTTGACCAAAAACCCAAATTTTAACCCAAAACCCAAATTTTAACCCAAAGCTCTAATTTTGACCGAAAACCCTAATTCAAACCCTAATTTTGACCATCAACCCTAAATTTGACCCAAGACACTAATTTGACCCAAATCCCATATTTTAACTCAAAACCCAAATTCTAACCCTAAGCCCTAAATTTTAACCCAAACCCTAATTTTGACTCGAAACCCTAATTCTAACCCAAAACCCTAATTCTAACCCTATTTTTGACCCTAAACCCTATTTTAAACTCAAAACCCTAATTCATACCCCAAACTCTAATTTTGACCCAAAACCCTAATTTGGACCAAAAACCCAAATTTTAACCGAAAACCCTGATTTTAACCCAAAGCTCTAATTTTGACCCAAAACCGTAATTTGGACCCAAAACCCAAATTTTAACCAAATAACCAAATTTTAACCCAAAGCCATAATTTTAACCCTATTTTTGACCCAAAACCCTATTTCAAACCCGAAATTTACGTAAAACCACATAATAAACTCAAAACCCTATTTCAAACCCTAAACCCTAATTTTGACCCTAAACCCTAAATTTTACCCAGAACCCTAATTTTGACCCGAAACCATAATTTTACCCAAAACCCAAATTCTAACCCTAAGCCCTAATTTTGACCCAAAACTCTAAATTTGGCAACCCAAACTAATCCAACCCTAATTTTGACCAAAACCCTAATTTTAACTCAAAACCCTAATTTTAACCCAAAACCCAAATTTTGAACCAAAAACCTAATTTTTAACCAAAACCCAAATATTTAACCTTAAGCTCTAATTTTGAACAGAAACCCTAATTTTAACCCAAAAACCCTAATTGTAACGCTATTTTTGACCGAAAACCGTAATTTGGACCCAAAAACCAAATTTTAACCCAAAGCGCTAATTTGGACCCAAAACCCAAATTTTTACCAAAAACCCAAATTTTAACCCAAAGCCCTAATTTTGACCCTAAACCCTAATTTTCACCCAAAACCCTATTTTTAACTCAAAACCCAAAATCTAACCCTAAGCCATAATTTTGAACCAAAACCCTAATTCTAACCCTATTTTTAACTCAAAACCCTAATTCAAACCCCAAACGCAAATTTTGACCCAAAACCCTAATTTGGAACAAAAACCCAAATTTTAACCGAAAACCCTAAATTTGACCCAAAACCATAATTTTGACCCGAAACCCTAATTTTGACTCTAAACCCTAAATTTGACCCAAAACCATAATTTTGACCGAAAACCCCATTTTTAACTCAAAACCCAAAATCTAACCATAAGCCCTAATTTTGACCCGAAACCCTAATTTTGACCCGAAACCCTAATTTTGACCCAAAACCCTAATTTTGACCCGAAAACCTAATTTTAACCCAAAACCCTAATTCAAACCCTATTTATGACCCAAAACCCTATTTTTAACTCAAAACCCTAATTCAAACCCAAAACCCTAATTTTGACCCGAAACCCTAATTCTAACCCAAAACCCTAATTTTAACCCTATTTTTGACCCAAAACCCTATTTTTAAGTCAAACCCTAATTCAAACCCCAAATGCAAATTATGACTCAAAACCCTAATTTGGACCAAAAACATTAATTTTAACTCAAAACCCAAATTCTAACCTTAAGCCCTAATTTTGAACCCAAACCCTAATTTAAACCCTAATATTGAACATAAACCCTAATTTTGACCCAAAACCCAATTTTTAACTCAAAACCCAAACTCTAACCTAAAACCCAATTTTGACCAAAACCTAATTTTGACCCTAAACCCTAATTTGACCCAAACCCTAATTTTGACCCAAAACCCTAATTTTAACTCAAAACCCTAATTCTAACCCTAAATAATTTTGACCCAAAACCCTAATTTTAACTCAAAACCCAAATTCAAACCCAAAACCTAATTTTGACCCAAAACCCTAATTTGGACCAAAACCCAAATTTACCAAAACCCAAAACCCAAAAAATTTAACCCAAAACCCTAATTTTAACCCTAAAATTGACCCAAACCCTAATTTTGAACCAAAACCCCAATTTTTAACCCAAAACCTAATTCAAACCCAAAACCCTAATTGTTACCCAAACCCTAATTTGACCTAACCTATTTTTGACCAAAACCCTAATTTTAACTCAAAACCCTAATTTTAACCCAAACACTAATTTTGACCAAAAACCTAATTTTAACCTAAACCCTAATTTTGACCCAAAACCCTAATTACAAACCTAATTTTGACCAAAACCCTAAATGACCTAATTTAACTCAAAACCCAAATCTAACCCTAACCCTAATTTTGACCAAAACTCTAATTTTGACCCGAAACCCTAATTTTAATCCAAATCCCTATTTTTGACCGAAAACCCTAATTTGGACCAAAAACCCAAATTTTAACCCAAAGCTCTAATTTTGCCCCAAAACCCTAATTTGGACCAAAAACCCAAATTTTAATCCAAAGCCCTAATTTTGACCCAAAACCCTAATTTTCACCCAAAACCCTATTTTTAACTCAAAACCCAAAATCTAACCCTAAGCCATAATTTTGAACCAAAACCCTAATTCTAACCCTATTTTTAACTCAAAACCCTAATTCAAACCACAAACGCAAATTTTGAACCAAAACCCTAATTTGGAACAAAAACCAAATTTTAACCTAATTTTAACCCAAACTCTAATTTTGACCAAAACCCTAATTTCAAACCCTAATTGACTCAAAACCTAACTTTGACCCAAAACCATAATTTTGACCGAAAACCCCCATTTTAACTCAAAACCCAAATTTTACCAAACCCTAATTTGACCAAAACCCTAATTTTAACCAAAACCCTAATTCAAACCCTATTTGACCAAAACCCTATTCTTAACTCAAAACCCTAATTCAAACCCAAAACCCTAATTGTGACCCGAAACCCTAATTCTAACCCAAAACCCAAATTTTAACCCTAACCCTATTTTTAACTCAAAACCCTAATTACCCCAAACCCTAATTTGACTCAAAACCCTAATTTTGACCAAAAACCCTAATTTTAACCCAAAACCCTAATTTTAACTCAAAACCCAAATTTAACCCAAAACCCTAATTTGAACCCAAACCCTAATTTTAACCCAAATAATAACTAATTTTGACCTAAAACCCATTTTTAACTCAAAACCCAAATTCTAACCCTAAACCCTAATTTTGACCAAAACCCAATTGACCTAAACCCTAAATTGACTAAACCCTAATTTTGACCAAAACCCCAATTTTAACTCAAACCCTAATTTTGACCCTAAGCCCTAATTTTGACCCAAACCCTAATTTTAACTCAAAACCCAAATTCAAACCCAAACCTAATTTTGACCCAAAACCCTAATTTTGACCAAAAACCTAATTTTAACCAAAACCTAATTTTAACCAAAACCATTTTACCCAAAACCCTAATTCAAACCCTAAATTGACCCAAAACCCTAATTTTGACAATTTTAACTCAAAACCAAATTTTGACCCTAAGCCCTAATTTTGACCAAAACCCTAATTTTGACCCAAACCCTAATTTTAACCCAAAACCCTAATTCTAACCCTATTTTTGACCCAAAACCCTAATTTGACCCAAAACCCTAATTTAACCCTATTTTTGACCCAAAAGCCTATTTTTAACTCAAAACCCTAATTCAAACCCCAAACGCTAATTTTGACCAAAACCAACTTAACCAAAACCCTAATTTTGACAAAACCTAATTCAAACCTAATTTTGACCAAAATATTTTGACCAAAACCCTAATACTCAAAACAAAATAACTATTTGACCCGAAACCCTAATTATGACCCGAAACCCTAATTTTAACCCAAAGCTCTAATTTTGACCCAAAACCCTAATTTGGACTAAAAACCCAAATTTTAACACAGCTCTAATTTTGACCCTAAACCCTAATTTTGACCCTAAACCCTAATTTTGACCCAAAACCCTATTTTGACCCAAAACCCTAATTTTGAACTAAAACCCCATTTATAACTCAAAACCCAAATTCTAACCCTAAGGCCTAATTTTGACCCAAAACCCTAATTTTGACCCGTAACCCTATTTTTAACTCAAAACCCTAATTCTAACCCTATTTATGACCCAAACCCCTATTTTTAACTCAAAAACCTAATTCAAACCCAAAACCCTAATTTTGACCCGAAACCCTAATTCTAACCCAAAACCCTAATTCTAACCCTATTTTTGACCCAAAACCCTATTTTTAACTCAAACCCTAATTCAAACCCCAAATGCTAATTATGACTCAAAACCCTAATTTGGACCAAAAACCCTAATTTTAACCCAAAAACCCTAATTTTAACTCAAAACCCAAATTCTAACCCTAAGCCCTAATTTTGAACCCAAACCCTAATTTTGACCCGAAACCCTAATTCTAACCCAAAACCCCAATTCTAACCCTATTTTTAACTCAAAACCCTAATTCAAACCCCAAACACTAATTTTGACCAAAAACCCAAATTTTAACCCAAAACCCAAATTTTAACCCAAAGCTCTAATTTTGACCGAAAACCCTAATTCAAACCCTAATTTTGACCATCAACCCTAAATTTGACCCAAGACCCTAATTTGACCCAAAACCCATATTTTAACTCAAAACCCAAATTCTAACCCTAAGCCCTAAATTTGGCCCAAAACCCTAATTTTGACTCGAAACCCTAATTCTAACCCAAAACCCTAATTCTAACCCTATTTTTGACCCTAAACCCTATTTTAAACTCAAAACCCTAATTCATACCCCAAACTCTAATTTTGACCCAAAACCCTAATTTGGACCAAAAACCCAAATTTTAACCCAAAACACTGATTATAACCCAAGGCTCTAATTTTGACCAAAAACCCTAATTTGGACCCAAAACCCAAATTTTAACCAAAAACCAAATTTTAACCCAAACCTAATTTTAACCTATTTTTGACCAAAACCCTAATTCAAACCCTAAACCCTGATTTTGTCCCAAACCTAATTTAAAAACCCAATTTACAAAATAAAAACTCAAACCCTAATTCTAACCCTAAGCCCTAATTTTGACCCAAAACCCTAATTTTGACCCAAACCCCTAATTTTGACCGAAAACCCCATTTTTAACTCAAACCCAAATTCTAACCCTAAGCCCTAATTTTGACCCAAAACCCTAATTTTGACCCAAAACCCTAATTCTAACACTATTTATGACCCAAAACCCTAATTATCAAACCCAAATATGACCCAAAACCCTATTTTTAACTCAAAACCCTAATTCAAACCCCAAACGCTAATTTGACCCAAAACCCTACTTTTGACCCAAAACCCTAATTTTCACCCAAAACCCTCATTTTAACTCAAAACCCATATTCTAACCCTTATCCCTAATTTTGACCTGAAACCCTAATTTTAACCCAAAACCCTAATTTGACCAAAACCCTAATTTGACCCTAAACCCTATTTTTAACTCAAAACCCAAATTCTAACCAAAGCCCTAATTTTGACCCAAAACCCTAATTTTAACCCAAAACCTAATTTTAACCCAAAACCCTAACTACTATTTAACCCAAAACCCTAATTTTAACTCAAAACCCTAATTCAAACCCCAAACCCTAATTTTGAACAAAACCCTAATTTTAACTCAAACCCTAATTGACCCAAAACCCTAATTTTGACCAAAACCCTAATTAACTCAAACCCAAACTAACCCTAACCCTAATTTTGACCCAAAACCCTAATTTTAACTCAAAACCCTAATTCTAACCCCAAACCCTAATTTTGACCAAAACCCAATTTAACTCAAACCCTAATTTAAACCCTAAACCCTAAATTGACCCAAAACCTATTTTTGACCCAAAACCCAATTTTTAACACAAAACCCAAATTCTTACCCTAAGCCCTAATTTTGACCCGAAACTATAATTTTGACCCAAACCCTAAAATTGACCCGAAACCCTAATTTTGACCAAAACCCTAATTTGGACCAAAAACCCAAATTTTAACCCAAAACCCGAATTTTAACCCCAAAGCTCTAATTGTTACCCAAAACCCTAAATTTGACCCAAGACCCTAATTTGACCAAAAACCCATTTTTTAACTCAAAATCCTAATTTTGACCCAAAACCCTAATTTGGACCAAAAACCCAAATTTTAACCCAAAACCCTAATTTTAACCCAAAGCCCTCATTTTGACCCAAAGCCCTAATTTGGACCCAAAACCCAAATTTTAACCAAATACCCAAAACCCTAACTCTAATTTAAACCCTAATTTTGACCCAAAACCCTAATTTTGACCAAAACCCCAATTTTAACTCAAACCCTAATTCCAAACCCTAATTTTGACCAAACCCTAATTTTGACCCAAAACCTAATTTTGACCTAAACCCTAATTTTGACCCAAAACCCTAATTTGACCCAAAACCCCATTTTTAACCAAATTCTAACCTAACCCTAATTTTGACCCAAAACCCTAATTTTAACCAAAACCCTAATTTTCCCAAACCTAATTTGACCCAAAACCCAAATTTTAACCAAAACCCAAAACCTTTTTAACTAAAAAACCAAATACTAAGCCTAAGACCTAATTTTGAAACAAAACCCTAATTTTGACCAAAACCCTAATTTTAACCAAAACCCTAATTTTACCCAAACCCTATTTTAACCCAAAACCCTAATTCAAACCCCAAACGCTAATTTTGACCAAAACCCTAATTTGGACAAAAACCCCAAATTTTAACCAAAACCCAAATTTTAACCCAAAGCTCTAATTTTGACCAAAACCCTAATTCAAACCCTAATTGACCCTAAACCCTAATTTTGACCCAAAACCGTAATTTTGACCGAAAACCCCATTTTTAACTCAAAACCCAAATTCTGACCCTAAGCCCTAATATTGACCCAAAACCCTAATTTTGACCCGAAACCCTAATTTTAACCCAAAACCCTAATTTTAACCCTATTTTTGACCCAAAACCCTATTTTTAACTCAAAACCCTAATTTTGACCCGAAACCCTAATTTTAATCCAAACCCTATTCTAACCCTATTTATGACCCAAAACCCTATTTTTAACTCAAAACTCTAATTCAAACCCCAAACACTAATTTTGACCCAAAACCTAAATTTTAACCCAAAACCCAAATTTTAACCCAAAACCCTAATTCAAACCCTAATTTTGACCCTAAACCCTAAATTTGACCCAAAACCCTAATTTTGACTCAAAACCCAATTTTTTACTCAAAACCCAAATTCTAACCCTAAGCCCTAATTTTGACCCAAAACCCTAATTTTGACCCAAACCCTAATTTTGAACCAGAACCCTAATTTTGACCAAAAACCCAAATTTTAACCAAAACCTAATTTTAACCCAAACTCTAATTTTGACTCAAAACTCTAATTTTGACCCAAAACCCAAATTTGGCCCAAAAACCCAAATTTTAACCCAAAACCCTAATTTTACCCCAAAGCTCTAATTTTGACCCAAAACCCAAATTTTAACCAAATATCCAAATTTTGACCCAAAACCCTAATTTTGACCCAAAACCCTAATTTACCAAAACCCTAATTAACTCAAACCCTAATTTTGACCCAAACCCTAATTTTAACCCAAAACCCTAATTCCAAAACCCTATTTTAAACTCAAAACCCTAATTCAAACCCAAACCTAATTTTGACTCAAAACCCTAATTTGACCAAAACCCAAATTTTAACCCAAACCCTAATTTGAACCAGAACCCTAATTTGACCCAAAACCCAAATTTTAACCTAAAACCCTAATTTTGACCAAAACCTAATTTTAACCCAATTTACCAAAACCTATTTTTAACTCAAAACCCTAATTCAAACCCCAAACCCTAATTTTGACCAAAACCCTAATTTGGACCAACCCAATTTTAACCAAAACCTAATTTAACCAAAACCCAAATTTTAACCCAAAGCTCTAATTTTGCCCCAAAACCCTAATTTGGACCAAAAACCCAAATTTTAATCCAAAGCCCTAATTTTGACCCAAAACCCTAATTTTCACCCAAAACCCTATTTTTAACTCAAAACCCAAAATCTAACCCTAAGCCATAATTTTGACCCAAAACCCTAATTCTAACCCTATTTTTAACTCAAAACCCTAATTCAAACCCCAAACGCAAATTTTGACCCAAAACCCTAATTTGGAACAAAAACCCAAATTTTAACCGAAAACCCTAATTTTAACCCAAAGCTCTAATTTTGACCAAAAACCCTATTTCAAACCCTAACTTTGACTCTAAACCCTAAATTTGACCCAAAACCATAATTTTGACCGAAAACCCCATTTTTAACTCAAAACCCAAAATCTAACCATAAGCCCTAATTTTGACCCGAAACCCTAATTTTAATCCAAAACCCTAATTCAAACCCTATTTATGACCCAAAACCCTATTTTTAACTCAAAACCCTAATTCAAACCCAAAACCCTAATTTTGACCCGAAACCCTAATTCTAACCCAAAACCCTAATTTTAACCCTATTTTTGACCCAAAACCCTATTTTTAACTCAAACCCTAATTCAAACCCCAAATGCTAATTATGACTCAAAACCCTAATTTGGACCAAAAACCCTAATTTTAACCCAAAAACCCTAATTTTAACTCAAAACCCAAATTCTAACCCTAAGCCCTAATTTTGAACCCAAACCCTAATTTAAACCCTAATATTGACCATAAACCCTAATTTTGACCCAAAACCCAATTTTTAACTCAAAACCCAAACTCTAACCCTAAGCCCTAATTTTGACCCGAAACCCTAATTTTGACCCTAAACCCTAAATTTGACCCAAACCCCTAATTTTGACCGAAAACCCCAATTTTAACTCAAAACCCAAATTCTAACACAAAGCCCTAATTTTGACCCAAAACCCTATTTTTAACTCAAAACTCTAATTCAACCCCCAAACGCTAATTTTGACCCAAAACCCAAATTTTGACCAAAAACCCAAATTTTAACCCAAAACCCAAATTTTAACCCAAAACAATTTAACCCAAAACCCTAATTCAAACCTAAAAGAAAACCTAATTTTGACCGAAAACCCCATTTTTAACTCAAAACACAAATTCTAACCCTAAGGCCTAATTTTGACCCGAAACCCTAATTTTAACCCAAAACCCTAATTCTAACCCTATTTATGACCCAAAACCCTAATTTTGACCCAAAACCCTAATTCTGACCCTATTTTTGACCCAAAACCCTTTTTTTAACTCAAAACCCTAATTCAAATCCCAAACACTAATTTTGACCAAAAACCCAAATTTTAACCTAAAGCTCTAATTTTGACCGAAAACCCTAATTCAAACCCTAATTTTGACCATAAACCCTAAATTTGACCCAAGACCCAATTTTTAACTCAAAACAAAAATACTAACACTAAGCCCTAATTTTGACCCGAAACCCTAATTATGACCCGAAACCCTAATTTTAACCCAAAGCTCTAATTTTGACCCAAAACCCTAATTTGGACCAAAAACCCAAATTTTAACACAGCTCTAATTTTGACCCAAAACCCTAATTTTGTCCCTAAACCCTAATTTTGACCCAAAACCCTATTTTGACCCAAAACCCTAATTTTGACCGAAAACCCCATTTTTAACTCAAAACCCAAATTCTAACCCTAAGGCCTAATTTTGACCCAAAACCCTAATTTTGACCCGTAACCCTAATTTTAACTCAAAACCCTAATTCTAACCCTATTTATGACCCAAAACCCTATTTTTAACTCAAAACCCTAATTCAAACCCAAAACCCTAATTTTGACCCGAAACCCTAATTCTAACCCAAAACCCTCATTTTAACCCTATTTTTGACCCAAAACCCTATTTTTAACTCAAACCCCTAATTCAAACCCCAAATGCTAATTTTGACTCAAAACCCTAATTTGGACCAAAAACCCTAATTTTAACCCAAAAACCCTAATTTTAACTCAAAACCCAAATTCTAACCCTAAGCCCTAATTTTGAACCCAAACCCTAATTTTGACCCGAAACCCAAATTCTAACCCAAAACCCCAATTCTAACCCTATTTTTAACTCAAAACCCTAATTCAAACCCCAAACACTAATTTTGACCAAAAACCCAAATTTTAACCCAAAACCCAAATTTTAACCCAAAGCTCTAATTTTGAACGAAAACCCTAATTCAAACCCTAATTTTGACCATCAACCCTAAATTTGACCCAAGACCCTAATTTGACCCAAAACCCATATTTTAACTCAAAACCCAAATTCTAACCCTAAGCCCTAAATTTGGCCCAAAACCCTAATTTTGACTCGAAACCCTAATTCTAACCCAAAACCCTAATTCTAACCCTATTTTTGACCCTAAACCCTATTTTAAACTCAAAACCCTAATTCATACCCCAAACTCTAATTTTGACCCAAAACCCTAATTTGGACCAAAAACCCAAATTTTAACCCAAAACACTGATTATAACCCAAGGCTCTAATTTTGACCAAAAACCCTAATTTGGACCCAAAACCCAAATTTTAACCAAATAACCAAATTTTAACCCAAAGCCATAATTTTAACCCTATTTTTGACCCAAAACCCTATTTCACACCCTAAACCCTGATTTTGTCCCAGAACCCTAATTTTTACCCTAAACCCGAAATTTACGTAAAACCACATAATAAACTCAAAACCCTATTTCAAACCCTAAACCCTAATTTTGACCCTAAACCCTAAATTTGACCCAGAACCCTAATTTTGACCGAAAACCCCATTTTTAACTCAAAACCCAAATTCTAACCCTAAGCCCTAATTTTGACCCAAAACCCTAATTTTAACCAAAAACCCTAATTCTAACCCTATTTATGACCTAAAACCCTATTTTTAACTCAAAACCCAAATATGACCCAAAACCCTATTTTTAACTCAAAACCCTAATTCAAACCCCAAACGCTAAGTTTGACCCAAAACCCTAATTTGGACCCAAAACCCAAATTTTAACCAAAACCCCAATTTTTAACTCAAAACCCAAATTCGAACCCTAAGCCCTAATTTTGACCCGAAACCCTAATTTTGACCCTAAACCCTAAATTTGACCCAAAACCCTAAATTTGACCCTAAACCCCATTTTTAACTCAAAACCCAAATTCTAACCCAAAGCCCTAATTTTGACCCAACACCCTAATTTTGACCCGAAACCGTAATTTTAACCCAAAACCCTAATTCTAACCCTATTTATGACCCAAAACCCTATTTTTAACTCAAAACCCTAATTCAAACCCCAAACGCTAACTTTGAACCAAAACCCTATTTTTAACTCAAAACCCTAATTGAAACCCAAAACCTAATTTTGACCCGAAACCCTAATTCTAACCCAAAACCCTAATTCTAACCCTATTTTTGACCCAAAATCCTATTTTTAACTCAAAACCCTAATTCAAACCCCAAACACTAATTTTGACCAAAAACCCAAATTTTAACCCAAAACCCTAATTCAAACCCTAAACCCTAAAATTGACCCAAAACCCTAATTTTGACCGAAAACCCCATTTTTAACTCAAAACCCAAATTCTAACCCTAAGGCCTAATTTTGACCCAAAAACCCAAATTTTAACCCAAAACCCAAATTTTAACCCAAAGCTCTAATTTTGACCCAAAACCCTAATTTGGACCAAAAACCCAAATTTTAACCCAAAACACAAATTTTAACCCAAAGCTCTAATTTTGACCCAAAACCCTAATTTGGACCCAAAACCCAAATTTTCACCCAAAACCCAAATCTTAACGCAAAGCTCTAATTTTGACCGAAAACCCTAATTTTGACCAAAAACCCAAATTTTAACCCAAAACCCAAATTTTAACCCAAAGCTCTAATTTTGACCCAAACCCTAATTTGACCCAAACCTAAATTTTAACCAAAACTAAACCCAAACCCTAATTTAAACCCTAATTTTGACCCTAAACCCTAATTTTCACCCAAACCCTTATTTTTACACAAAACCCTAATTCTAACCCTAAGCCCTAATTTTGACCCAAAACCCTAATTTTGACCCGAAACCCTAATTTTGACCCTAAACCCTAATTATGACCCGAAACCCTAATTTGACCCAAAACCCCAATTTTAACCAAAACTAACCTAAGCCTAATTTTGACCCAAAACCCTAATTTTAACACAAACCCTAAATTAACCCAAAACCTAATTTGGACCCAAAACCCAAATTTTAACCAAATACCCAAATTTTAACCCAAAACTCTAATTTTGACCCAAAACCCAAATTCTAATCCTAAGCCCTAATTTTGACCCGAAACCCTAATTTTAACCCAAAACCCTATTTTTAACTCAAAACCCAAATTCTAACCCAATTTATGACCCAAACCCTATTTTTAACTCAAAACCCTAATTCAAACCCCAAACGCTAATTTTGAACCAAAACCCTAATTTGGACCAAAAACCCAAATTTTAACCCAAAACCCAAATTTTAACCCAAAACCCAAATTTTAACCCAAAGCTCTAATTTTGACCCAAAATCCTAATTCAAACCCTAATTTTGACCCAAAACCCTAATTTTGACCCAAAACCCTAATTTTGACCGAAAACCCCATTTTTAACTCAAAACCCAAATTCTAACCCTAAGCCCTAATTTTGACCCAAAACCCTAATTTTGACCCAAAACCCTAATTCTAACCCTATTTATGACCCAAAACCCTATTTTTAACTCAAAACCCTAATTCTAACCCAAAACCCTAATTTTGACCCGAAACACTAATTCTAACCCTATTTTTGACCCAAAACCGTATTTTTAACTCAAAACCCTAATTCAAACCCCAAACACTAATTTTGACCAAAAACCCAAATTTTAACCCAAAACCCAAATTTTAACCCAAAGCTCTAATTTTGACCCAAAACCCTAATTCAAACCCTAATTTTGACCCTAAACCCTAATTCTAACCCTATTTTTGACCCAAAACCCTATTTTTAACCCAAACCCCAAATTCAAACCCCAAACCCTAATTTTGACCCAAAACCCTAATCCTAACCCCAAACCCTAATTTTGAACCAAAACCCTAATTTTGACCAAAACCCAAAAACCCAAAACCCTAATTTTAACCCAAACTCTAATTTTGACTAAAAACCTAATTTGGACCAAAAACCCAAATTCTAACCCTAAGCCCTAATTTTAACCGAAAGCTCTAATTTGACCCAAAACCCTAATTTGTACCCAAAACCCAAATTTTAACCAAATATCCAAATTTTGACCCAAAACCCTAATTTTGACCCAAAACCCTATTCTTAACTCAAAACCCTAATTCAAACCCCAAACTCTAATTTTGACCCAAAACCTTAATTCTAACCCTATTTAAACTCAAAACCTAATTCAAACCACAAACCTAATTTTGACTCAAAACCCTAATTTTGACCAAAACCCAAATTTTAACCCAAACCCTAATTTTAACCCAAACCTAATTTTGACCCAAAACCCAAATTTAACCTAAACCCTAATTTTACCAAAACCCTAATTCTAACCCTATTTGACCCAAACCATATTTTTACTCAAAAGCCTAATTCTAACCCCAAACGCTAATTTTGACATAAAACCCTAATTCAGACCCAAATTTTAACCAAAAACCCAAATTTTAACCCAAAACACAAATTTTAACCCAAAGCTCTAATTTTGCCCCAAAACCCTAATTTGGACCAAAAACCCAAATTTTAATCCAAAGCCCTAATTTTGACCCAAAACCCTAATTTTCACCCAAAACCCTATTTTTAACTCAAAACCCAAAATCTAACCCTAAGCCATAATTTTGACCCAAAACCCTAATTCTAACCCTATTTTTAACTCAAAACCCTAATTCAAACCCCAAACGCAAATTTTGACCCAAAACCCTAATTTGGAACAAAAACCCAATTTTAACCAAAACCCAAATTTTAACCCAAAGCTCTAATTTTTAACCAAAACCCTATTTCAAACCCTAACTTTGACTCTAAACCCTAAATTTGACCCAAAACCATAATTTTGACCGAAAACCCCATTTTTAACTCAAAACCCAAAATCTAACCATAAGCCCTAATTTTGACCCGAAACCCTAATTTTAATCCAAAACCCTAATTCAAACCCTATTTATGACCCAAAACCCTATTTTTAACTCAAAACCCTAATTCAAACCCAAAACCCTAATTTTGACCCGAAACCCTAATTCTAACCCAAAACCCTAATTTTAACCCTATTTTTGACCCAAAACCCTATTTTTAACTCAAACCCTAATTCAAACCCCAAATGCTAATTATGACTCAAAACCCTAATTTGGACCAAAAACCCTAATTTTAACCCAAAAACCCTAATTTTAACTCAAAACCCAAATTCTAACCCTAAGCCCTAATTTTGAACCCAAACCCTAATTTAAACCCTAATATTGACCATAAACCCTAATTTTGACCCAAAACCCAATTTTTAACTCAAAACCCAAACTCTAACCCTAAGCCCTAATTTTGACCCGAAACCCTAATTTTGACCCTAAACCCTAAATTTGACCCAAACCCCTAATTTTGACCGAAAACCCCAATTTTAACTCAAAACCCAAATTCTAACCCTAAGCCCTAATTTTGACCCAAAACCCTATTTTTAACTCAAAACCCAAATTCAAACCCCAAACGCTAATTTTGACCCAAAACCCTAATTTGGATCAAAAACCCAAATTTTAACCAAAAACCCAAATTTTAACCGAAAAACCGAATTTAACCCAAAACCCTAATTCAAACCCTAAAATTGACCCAAAACCCTAATTTTGACCGAAAACCCCATTTTTAACTCAAAACACAAATTCTAACCCTAAGGCCTAATTTTGACCCAAAACCCTAATTTTGACCCGAAACCCTAATTTTAACCCAAAACCCTAATTCTAACCCTATTTATGACCCAAAACCCTAATTTTGACCCAAAACCCTAATTCTGACCCTATTTTTGACCCAAAACCCTTTTTTTAACTCAAAACCCTAATTCAAATCCCAAACACTAATTTTGACCAAAAACCCAAATTTTAACCTAAAGCTCTAATTTTGACCGAAAACCCTAATTCAAACCCAATTTTGACCAAAAACCTAATTTTGACCGAAAACCCAATTTTTAACTCAAAACCAAATACTAACCATAACCCCTAATTTTGACCCAAACCCCTAACCAAACCCTAATTTTAACCCAAAGCCCTAATTCAAACCCCAAACGCAAATTTGGACCAAAAACCCAAATTTTAACACAGCTCTAATTTTGACCCAAAACCCTAATTTTGTCCCTAAACCCTAATTTTGACCCAAAACCCTATTTTGACCCAAAACCCTAATTTTGACCGAAAACCCCATTTTTAACTCAAAACCCAAAATCTAACCATAAGCCCTAATTTTGACCCGAAACCCTATTTTTGACCCAAAACCCTATTTTTAACTCAAAACCCTAATTCTAACCCTATTTTTGACCCAAAACCCTATTTTTAACTCAAAACCCTAATTCAAACCCCAAACTCTAATTTTGACCCAAAACCCTAATTCTAACCCAAAACCCTAATTTTAACCCTATTTTTGACCCAAAACCCTATTTTTAACTCAAACCCTAATTCAAACCCCAAATGCTAATTATGACTCAAAACCCTAATTTGGACCAAAAACCCTAATTTTAACCCAAAAACCCTAATTTTAACTCAAAACCCAAATTATAACCCAAAACCCAATTTTGACCCAAAACCCTAATTTTGACCAAAACCCTAATTTTAACTAAAACCCTAATTCTAACCTATTTTAACTCAAAACCCTAATTTTGACCCAAACCCTAATTTTGACCAAAACCCAAATTTTAACCCAAAACCCAAATTTTAACCCAAATCTCTAATTTTGAACTAAAACCCTAATTCAAACCCTAATTTTGACCATCAACCCTAAATTTGACCCAAGACCCTAATTTGACCCAAAACCCATATTTTAACTCAAAACCCAAATTCTAACCCTAAGCCCTAAATTTGACCCAAAACCCTAATTTTGACTCGAAACCCTATTTCTAACCCAAAACCCTAATTCAAACCCATTTTTGACCTAAACCCTAACTCAAAACCCTAATTCATACCCCAAACTCTAATTTTGACCCAAAACCTTTGACCAAAACCCAAATTTTAACCCAAAACCCATTTTAACCCAAAACTCTAATTTTGACCCAAAACCCTAATTTTGACCCAAAACCCAAATTTTAACCAAAACCCAAATTTTAACCAAACCCTAATTTTAACCTATTTTTGACCCAAAACCCTAATTTAAACCCAAAACCCTAATTTTGACCAAACCCAAATTTTAACCCAAACCAATTTACCAAAACCCTATTAAACTCAAAACCCTAATTCAAACCCTAAACCTAATTTTGACCTAAACCCTAAATTTGACCCAAAACCCAAATTTTGACCTAAAACCCATTTTTAACTCAAAACCCAAATTCTAACCCTAAGCCCTAATTTTGACCCAAAACCCTAATTTTAACCAAAACCCTAATTCTAACCCTATTTGACCTAAAACCCTATTTTTAACTCAAAACCCAAATTTGACCCAAAACCCTATTTTTAACTCAAAACCCTAATTCAAACCCCAAACCCTAATTTGACCCAAAACCCTAATTTGGACCCAAACCCAAATTTTAACCAAAACCCCAATTTTAACTCAAAACCAAATTACCTAAGCCTAATTTGAAAACCCTAATTTTGACCTAAACCCTAATTTGACCCAAAACCCTAATTTGACCTAAACCCCATTTTTAACTCAAAACCCTAATTCTAACCCTAAGCCCTAATTTTACCAAACCCTAATTTTAACCAAAACCCTAATTTAACCTATTTGACCTAAAACCCTATTTTTAACTCAAACCCAAATTGACCCAAAACCCTATTTTTAACTCAAAACCCTAATTAACCTATATTTGACCCAAAACCCTAAATTTGACCCAAAACCCTAATTTTAACCCTAAACCCAATTTTTAACTCAAAACCCAAATTCGAACCCTAAGCCCTAATTTTGACACGAAACCCTAATTTTGACCCTAAACCCTAAAGTTGACCCCAAACCCTAATTTTGACCGAAAACCCCATTTTTAACTCAACCCAAATTCTAACCCTAAGCCCTAATTTTGACCAAAAACCCAAATTTTAACCAAAAACCCAAATTTTAACCCAAAACCCTAATTCTAACCCTATTTTTGACCCAAAACCCTATTTTTAACACAAAACCCTAATTCAAACACCAAACACTAATTTTGACCAAAAACCCAAATTTTAACCCAAAGCTCTAATTTTGACCCAAAACCCAAATTTTGACCCGAAACCCTAATTCTAACCCAAAACCCTAATTCTAACCCTAATTTTGACCGAAAACCCCATTTTTAACTCAAAACCTAATTCAACCCCAAACCTAATTTTGACCAAAAACCCAAATTTTAACTCAAAACCCTAATTCAAACCCAAACCCTAAATTGACACAAAACCCTAATTTTGACCCAAAACCCATTTTTTAACTCAAAACCCAAATTCTAACCCTAAGCACTAATTTTGACCCAAAACCCTAATTTGGACCGAAAACCCAAATTTTAAACCCAAAACCCTAATTTAAACCCAAATTTTAACCCAAAACCCAAATTTTAACCCAAAGTTCTAATTTTGACCCATCACCCTAATTTGGACCGAAAACCCAAATTTTAACCAAAAACCCAAATTCTAACCCAAGACCCTAATTTTGACCCAAAAATCTAATTTGGACCAAAAACCCAAATTTTAACCCAAAACCCAAATTTTAACCCAAAACCTAATTTGACCCAAAACCTAATTTGACCCAAACCCTAATTTTAACCAAAACCCTAAACCTACCCTAAACCCTAATTTGACCCAAAACCCTAATTTTAACCCAAAACCTAATTTTAACTCAAACCCTAATAACCCTAAGCCCTAATTTTGACCCAAACCCTAATTCAAACCCTAATTTTGACCCAAAGCTCTAATTTGGACCCAAAACCCTAATTTTGACCGAAAACCCCATTTTTAACTCAAAACCCAAATTCTAACCCTAAGCCCTAATTTTAACCCAAAACCCTAATTTTGACCCAAAGCTCTAATTTGGACCCAAAACCCTAATTTGGACCCAAAACCCAAATTTTAACCAAAAACCCAAATTTTAACCCAAAGCTCTAATTTTGACTCCAAACCCTAATTCTAACCCTAAGCCCTAATTTTGACCCGAAACCCTAATTTGGACCAAAAACCCAAATTTTAACCAAAAACCCAAATTTTAACCCAAATAAATAAAACAAACCCTATTTTTAACTCAAAACCCTAATTCAAACCCCAAACGCTAATTTGACCCAAAACCCAATTTACCAAAACCCAAATTTTAACCAAAAACCAAAATTTTAACACAAAAACCAAATTTTAACCCAAAACTAATTTTGACCCAAAACACTAATTCAAACCCTAATTTGACCCAAAACCCAAATTTTGACACAAAACACTAATTTTGACACAAAACCATAATTTTCAACCAAAACCCAAATTCTAAACCAAAGCCTAATTTTGACCCAAAACCCTAATTTTGACCCAAACCCTAATTTTAACTCAAAACCTAATTCTAACCTTTTAACCCAAAACCCTAATTTTAACTCAAAACCCTAATTTAACCCAAACCCTAATTTGACCAAAAATATTTTTAACTCAAAACCCTAATTCAAACCCCCAAACCAAAAACCCAATTGACCAAAACCCAAATTTTAAACCAAAACACTAATTTTAACCCAAAGCTCTAATTTTGACCCAAAACCCTAATTCAAACCCCTAATTTTAACCCAAACCCTAAATTTGACCCAAAACCCTATTTTGAACCAAAACCCCATTTTTAACTCAAAACCCTAATCCCAAAACTCTAATTTGACCCAAAACCCTAATCCTAACCCAAAACCCTAATTTGGACCAAAAACCCAAATTTTAACCCAAAACCCTAATTTTGACCCGAAACCCTAATTTTAACCCAAAACCCTAATTTGGACCCAAAACCCAAATTTTAACCAAAAACCCAAATTTTAACCCAAAGCTCTAATTTTGACCCAAAACCCTAATTTTGACCTTAAACCCTAATTTTAACCGAAAACCCTAATTTTAACCCTATTTATGACCCAAAACCCTATTTTTAACTCAAAACCCTAACTAAATTTGACCCAAAACCCTAATTTTGACCAAAACCCAATTTAACTCAAACCCTAAAACCCTATTTTAACTCAAACCCAAATTGACAAAAACTAATTTTGACTCAAAACCCTAATTTGGACCAAAACCCAAATTTTAACCCAAAACCCTAATTTTAACCAAAACCTCTAATTTTGACCCAAAAACCAAAATAAAACCCTAATTTTGACCCAAAACCCTAATTCTAACCCTATTTTTGACCCAAAACCCTATTTTTAACTCAAAACCCTAATTCAAACCCCAAACGCTAATTTTGACCCCAAAACCCTAATTTTGACCGAAACCCCATTTTTAACTCAAAACCCAAATTCTAACCATAAACCATAATTTTGACCCAAAACCCTAATTTTGACCCGAAACCCTAATTTTGACCCAAAACCCAAATTTTCACCCGAAACCAAATTTTAACCAAAACTCTAATTTTGACCCAAAACCCTAATTTGGACCAAAACCCTAAATTTTAACTCAAAACCCTAAACCTAAACCCTAACCTAATTAAAAACCCTAATTTGACCCAAACCCTAATTTTGACCAAAACCCCAATTTTTAACTCAAAACCCTAATTTGAACCCTAAGCCCAAATTTTGACCCAAACCTAATTTTGACTCAAACCCAAATTTTGACCCTAAACCCTAAATTTGACCCAAAACCCTAATTTGACCCAAAACCCCATTTTAACCAAACCCAAATTCTAACACTAAGCCCTAATTTTGACCCAAAACCCTAATTTCAACCCAAAAACCTAATTTTAACCCAAAACCCAAAATTTAACCAAAACCCAAATTTTAAACCAAAACCAATTTGACCCAAAACCCAAATTCTAACCCTAAGCCCTAATTTTGACCCGAAACCCTAATTCTAACCCAAAACCCTAATTCTAACCCTATTTTTGACCCAAAACCCAAATTTTAACCCAAAACCCTAATTTTAACCCAAAGCTCTAATTTTGACCCAAAACCCTAATTTGGACCAAAAACCCAAATTTTTACCAAATACCCAGATTTTAACCCAAAACCCAAATTTTAACAAAACTCTAATTTGACCCAAACCCAAATTCAAACCCTAATTTTGACCCAAAACCCTAATTTTGACCAAAACCCATTTTTAACTCAAAACCCAAATCTAACCCAAACCCTAAATTTGACCCAAAACCCTAATTTTGACCCAAAACCCTAATTATAACACAAAACCCTAATTCTAACCTATTTTACCCAAAACCCTATTTTTAACTCAAAACCCAAATTCTAACCCAAAACCTAATTTTGACCAAACACTAACCCAAACCCTAATTTAACCCAACCTAATTTTAACTCAAACCCTATTTTGACCAAACACTAATTTTGACCAAAACCCAAATTTTAACCAAAAACCCAAATTTTAACCCAAAGCTCTAATTTTGACCCAAACCCTAATTCTAACCCTAATTTTACCTAAACCCAAATTTTTAACCCAAAACCCTAATACCTTTGACCCAAACCCCATTCCTTAACCCAAAACCCTAATTTTAACCCAAACTCTAATTTTGACCCAAAACCCTAATTCAAACCAACCCAAAACCCTAATTTGACCCAAAACCTTAATTTTGACCAAAACCCAAATTTTAACTCCAAAACCTAATTTTAACCAAACCCTAATTTTGACCCAAAACCCTAATTTGGACCAAAACCCAAATTTTAACCCAAAACCCTAATTTTAACCCAAAACCTATTTTTGACCCAAAACCCTAATTTTGACCAAAACCCAAATTTTAACCAAAACCCAAATTTGACCCAAACCCTAATCAACACAAAACCCTAATTTTGACCCAAAACCTAATTAAACCATAATTTTGACCCAAACCCTAATTTTGACCGAAACCCCAATTTTAACTTAAAACCCAAATTTTAACCCAACCTAATTTTAACTCAAACCCTAATTTTGACCACAAACCCTAATTTTAACTCAAACCCTAATTTTGACCAAACCCAAATTTAACCCAAAACCCTAATTTAAAACCCTAACCAAAACCCTAATTTTGACCCAAAACCCAAATTTAACCAAAACCCAAATTTTAACCTAAACCCTAATTTTGACCCAAACCCTAATTTAAACCCTATTTTGACCCAAACCCTATTTTTAACTAAAACCCAAATTCAAACCCTAACCCCTAATTTTGACCCAAAACCCTAATTTTGACCAAACCCTAATTTTAACCCTATTTTAACCCAAAACCCTAATTTTAACCCAAAACGCTAATTTGACCCAAAACCTAATTAACAAATTTGACTAAACCCTAATTTGACCCAAAACCCATTTTTAACTCAAAACCTAAATTCAAACCCTAAACCCTAATTTTGACCCAAACCCTAATTTTGACCAAAACCCAAATTTTAACTCAAAACCCAAATTCTAACCTTAAGCCCAAATTTTGACCCAAAACCCTTATTTTGACCCGAAACCCTAATTCTAACCCAAAACCCTAATTCCAACCCTATTTTTGACTCAAAACCCTAATTCAAACCCCAAACACTAATTTTGATCCAAAACCGTAATTTGGACCAAAAACACAAATTTTAACCAAAACCCTAATTTTGACCCAAAACCCTAATTTTAACCCAAAACCCTAATTCAAACCCTAAAATTGACCCAAAACCCTAAATTAACCCAAAACCCAAATTTTAACCCTAAACCCCATTTTTAACTCAAAACCCTAATTCTGACCCTAAACTAATTTTGACCCAAAACCCTAATTTTAACTCAAAACCCAAAATTAACCAAACCTAACCCAAACCCTATTGGACCCAAACCTATTTTTAACTCAAAACCCTAATTTTGACCAAACTAATTTGACCCAAAACCCTAATTTTGACCCAAACCCAATTTTAACTCAAAACCCAAATTTTAACCCAAAACCTAATTTCGACCCAAAACCCTAATTTTGACCCGAAACCCTAATTCTAACCAAAAACCCAAATTCAAACCCTAATTTTGACCCTACACCCTAATATTGACACAAAACCCTAATTTACCAAAAACCCCAAATTTTAACCCAAACCTAATTAACCCAAAGTCTAATTTTGACCCAAAACCCTAATTAAAACCCAAACTAATTTTGACCAAAACCCTAATTTGACCCAAACCCAAATTTTGACCAAAACCCAATTTTAACTCAAAACCCAAATTCTAACCCTAACCCTAACCAAAACCCTAATTTTGACCCGAAACCCAAATTTTAACCCAAAACCCTAATTCTAACCCTATTTTTAACTCAAAACCCTAATTCAAACCCCAAACTCTAATTTTGACCCAAAACCCTAATTTGGCCCAAAAACCCAAATTTTAACCCAAAACCCTAATTTTAACCCAAAGCTCTAATTTTGACCCAAAACCCAAATTTTAACCAAATATCCAAATTTTGACCCAAAACCCTAATTTTGACCCAAAACCCTAAATCAAACCCTAATTAACCAAACCCCTATTTTAACTCAAAACCCTAATTCAAACCCTAAACCCAAATTTTAACCAAAACCCTAATTTTGAACCAAAACCCTAATTTTAACCCAAATAATTTTAACCCAAAACCATAATTTAACCAAATATTGACCCAAAACCCTAATTCAAACCCTAATTTGGACCCAAAACCCTATTTTTAACTCAAAACCCAAATTCTAACCCTAATCCCTAATTTTGACCCGAAACCCTAATTTTGACCAGAAATCGTAATTTTAACCCAAAACCCTAATTATAACCCTATTTTTAACTCAAAACCCTAATTCAAACCACAAACGCTAATTTTGACCCAAAACCCTAATTTGGACCACAAACCCAAATTTTAACCCAAAACCGTAATTTTAACCCAAAGCTCTAATTTTGACCCAAAACCCTAATTTTCAAAACCCTACCAAACCTATTTTTAACCCAAAACAATATTTTTAACCCAAACCCTAATTCCAAACCCTAAATAATTTGACCCAAACCCTAATTTTAACCAAAAACCCTAATTTTAACTCAAAACCCTAATTCAAACCCAAAGCCTAATTTTGACCCAAAACCTAATTACCAAAACCCAATTTTGACCAAAACCCAAATTTTGACCCAAAACCCAAATTTTAACCCAAAACTCTAATTTTGACTCAAAACCCTAATTCAAACCCTAATTTTGACCCAAAACCTAATTTACCCAAAACCCTAATTTTGACCCAAACCCATATTTTTAACTCAAAACCCAAATTCAAACCTAAAGCCTAATTTTGACCCAAAACCCTAATTTTGACCCAAAACCCTAATTTTAACCAAAACCCAAATTTTACTAAACCCTAATTTTGACCCTCAAAACCCTATTTTTAACTCAAAACCCTAATTCAAACCCAAAACCCTAATTTTGACCAAAACCCTAATTCAACCCTATTTTTAACTCAAAACCATAATTTTAACCCAAAACCCTAATTTTGACCAAAACCCTAATTTGACAAAACCCAAATTTTAACCCAAAACCCTAAATTTTAACCCAAACCCTAATTTTGACCCAAAACCCTATTTTAACTCAAAACCCTAAACATTGACTCAAAACCATTTTTAACCCAAAACCCAAATTTAACCCAAACCCCAATTTGACCCAAACTTTTGACTCAAAACCCTAATTTTAACCAAAACCCTAATTTTGACCCAAAACCCTAATTTTAACCCAAAACCCTAATTTAAGACCCAAAACCCTAATTTTAACCCAAAACCCAAATTTTAACCCAAAACCCTAATTCAAACCACAAACTCTAATTTTGACCCAAAACCCTAATTTGGACCAAAAACCCTAATTTTAACCCAATACCCTAATTTTGACCCAAAACCCAAATTCAAACCCTAATTTTGACCCTAAACCCTAATTTTAACCCAAAACCCTAATTCTAACCCTATTTTTAACGCAAAACCCTAATTCAAATCCCAAACGCTAATTTTGACCCAAAACCCTAATTTGGACTAAAAACCCAAATTTTAACAAAACCCTATTAAAAACCTATCCCCTAAACCCTAATTTGACCCAAAACCCTAATTTTGACTAAAACCCTAATTTTAACTCAAAACCAATTTTGACCCTAAACCCTAATTTTGACCCAAACCCAAATTTTAACCCAAACCCTAATTTTAACCCAAACCATAATTTGACCAAAACCCTAATTTGACCAAAACCCTAATTTTAACTCAAAACCCAATTTTAACCCAAAACCCTAATTTTAACCCAAAACCCTAATTTTGACCAAAACCCTAATTTTAACCCAAAACCCTAATTTTGACCCAAACCCATTTAACCCAAAACCCTAATTAACTCAAACCCTAATTTTGACCCAAAACCCTAATTTTGACAAAAAACCCTAATTTTGACCAAAAACCCAAATATTAACACAAAAACCAAATTATAACCCTAAACCCAAATTTTGACTCAAAACCCTAATTTAAACCCTAACCCTAATTTACCAAAACCTATTTACCCTAATTTTACTAAAACCCATTTTTAACTCAAAACCCTAATTCTAACCCTAAACCTAATTTTGACCAAAACTTTTGACCCAAACCCTAATTTTAACCAAAACCCTAATTTTAACCCAAAACCCTAATTTTGACCCAAAACCCTAATTTTGCCAAAACCCTAATTTTAACCCAAACCCTAATTTTAACCCAAAACCCAATTTTTAACTCAAAACCCTAATTTAACCTAAACCCTAATTTTGACCCAAAACCCTAATTTTAACCCAAACCTAATTTTAAACCAAACCCTAATTCTAACCCCATTTTGACCCAAAACCCTAATTTTAACTCAAAACCCTAATTCAAACCCCAAACCTAATTTTGACCCAAAACCCTAATTTTGACCAAAACCCTAATTTTAACCCAAATATTTTGACCAAAACCCAAATTTTAACCCAAAACCCTAATTTTGACCCAAAACCCTAATTTGACCAAAACCCAAACCAAACCCTAATTTTAACCCAAACCCTAATTTTGACCCTAAACCCTAATTTTGACCCTAAACCCTAAAATTGACCCAAAACCCTAATATTACCGAAAAAACCCATTTTTAACTCAAAACCCAAATTCTAACCCTAAACCCTAATTTTGAACCAAAACCATAATTTTGACCCGAAACCCTAACTATACCCAAAACCCTAATTCCTACCCTATTTTTGACCCAAAACCATATTCTTAACTCAAAACCCTAATTCAAACCCCAAACCCTAATTTGGCCCAAAAACCCAAATTTTAACCCAAAACCCTAATTTTAACCCAAAGCTCTAATTTTGACCCAAAACCCTAATTTTAACCAAATACCCAAATTTTGACCCAATACCCTAATTTTGACCCAAAACCCTAATTTTCAACCAAAACCCTATTTTTAATTCAAAACCCAAATTCTAACCCTTAACCCCAATTTTAACCATAAACCCTAAATTTGACCCAAAACCCATTTTTTAACTCAAAACCCAAATTCTAACCCTAAGCCCTAATTTTGACCCAAAACCCTAATTCAAACCCCAAACACTAATTTTGACCCAAAACCCTAATTTGGACCAAAAACCCAAATTTTAACCCGAAACCCTAATTTTAACCCAAAGATCTAACTCAAATAATTTGACCCAAAACCCTAAATTTGACCCAAAACCCTAATTTTGCCAAACCCTATTTTTGACCCAAAACCCTATTTTTAACCCAAAACCCTAATTTAAACCCAAAACCCTAATTTTTACCCAAAACCCTAATTTGACCAAAACCCAAATTTTAACCCAAAACCCTAATTTTGACCCAAAACCCTAATTTTAACCAAAACCCAAATTCAAACCCAAAACCCTAATTTTGACCCAAAACCTAATTTGACCTAAAACCCTATTTTTAACCAAAAACCCAAATTTTAACCCAAAACCCTAATTTTGACCCAAAACCCTAATTTTGACCAAAACCCTAATTTTAACCCAAACCCAATCATACCCCAAAACCCTAATTTTGACCAAACCCTAATTTTGACTCAAAACCCTAATTTTAACCCAAAACCCAAATTTTAACCCAAAACCCTAATTTTGACCCAAAACCCTAATTTAAAAACCCTAATTTTAACTCAAAACCCAAATTTTAACCCCAAACCCTAATTTTACCCAAAACCTAATTTTGACCCGAAACCCTAATTACCCAAAACCCTAATTTTAACTCAAACCCTAATTTAACCCAAAACCCTAATTTTAACCCAAAACCCTAATTTTAACTCAAAACCTAATTTTAAACAAAACCCTAATTTTACTAAACCCAAAGCTCAAATTTTGACCCAAAACCCTAATTTTCCCCAAACCCTAATTCTAACCCTATTTTTGACCCAAAACCATATTATTAACACAAAACCATAATTCAAACCCCAAACGCTAATATTGACCAAAACCCTAAATTGTACCAAAAACCAAATTTTTAACCAAAACCCAAATTCAAACCCAAAGCTCTAATTTTGACCCAAAACCCTAATTAAAACCCTAAATTTTAAAATAAACCATAAATTTGACCAAAAACACTAATAAAGACAAAAAACCCATTTTTAACTCAAAACCCAAATTATAACACTAAACCCTAATTTTGACCCAAAGCCCTAATTTTGACCAAAACCCTAATTTATACCCAAAACCCTACTCTAACCCTATTTTTGACCCAAAACCAAATTTTTAACTCAAAACCCTAATATTGACCCTAAACCCTAAATTTGACCCAAGACCCTAATTTTAACCCAAAACCCGATTTTTAACTCAAAACCCTAATTTTAACCCAAAGCTCTAATTTTGACCCAAAACCCTAATTCAAACCCTAATTTTGACCCAAAACCCTAAATTTGACCCAAAACCCATTTTTTAACTCAAAACCCATTTTTTAACTCAAAACCCAAATTCTAACCCTAAGCCCTAATTTTGACACAAACCCTTTTTAACCCTAAGCCCTAATTTTGACCCAAACCTTAATTTTGACCCGAAACCCTAATTCTAACCCAAAACCCTAATTCTAACCCTATTTTTGACCCAAAACCCAAATTTTAACCAAAAACCCAAATTTTAACCCTAAACCCTAATTTTGACCCAAAACCCTAATTTTGACCCAAAACCCTAATTTTGACCCTAAACCCTAATTTTCACCCAAAACCCTATTTTTAACTCAAAACCCAAAATCTAACCCTAACCCCTAATTTTGACCCAAAACCCTAATTTTGACCCGAAACCCTAATTCTAACCCTAATTTTAACTCAAAACCCTAATTAAAACCCAAAACCCTAATTTGGCCCAAAACTCTAATTTCGACACGAAACACAAATTTTAAACAAAAACCCTAATTTTGACCCAAAGCTCAAATTTTGACCCAAAACTCTAATTCAAACCCCAAACGCTAATTTTGACCCAAAACCCTAATTTGGACCAAAAACCCAAATTTTAACCCAAAACCCTAATTTTAACCCAAAACCCTAATTCAAACCCTAATTTTGACCATAAACCCTAAATTTGACCCAAGACCTTAATTTTGACCCAAAACCCATTTTTTAACTCAAAACCCAAATTCTAATCCTAAGCCCTAATTTTAACTCAAAACCCAAATTCTAACCCTAAGCCCTAATTTTGACCCAAAACCCTAATTTTGTCCCGAAACCCTAATTCTAACCCAAAACCCTAATTCTAACCCTATTTTTGACCCAAAACCCTATTTTTAACCCAAAACCCAAATTTTAACCCTAAACCCTAATTTTGACCCAAAACCCTAATTTTGACCCTAAACCCTAATTTTCACCCAAAACCCTATTTTTAACTCAAAACCCAAAATCTAACCATAACCCCTAATTTTGACCCAAAACCCTAATTTGGACCCGAAACCCTAATTCTAACCCTATTTTTAACTCAAAACCCTAATTCAAACCCCAAACGCTAATTTTGACCCAAAACTCTAATTTCGAATCGAAACACAAATTTTTACCAATAAGCCAAATTTTGACGCAAAGCTCAAATTTTGACCCAAAACCCTAATTTTCTCCCAAAACCCTAATTCTAACCCTATTTTTGACCCAAAACAATATTTTTAACCCAAAACCCTAATTCAAACCCCAAACGCTAATTTGGACCCAAAACCCTAATTTGGACCAAAAACCCAAATTTTAACCCAAAACCCTAATTTTAACCCAAAGCTCTAATTTTGACCCAAACCAATTAAACCCTAATTTTAACCTAAACCCTAATTTTGACCAAGACCTTAATTTTGACCCAAAACCCAAATTTAATCAAAACCCAAATTATAACCCTAAGCCCTAATTTTGACCCAAAACCCTAATTTAGACCAAAACCCTAATTACAAAACCCCAAACCCTAATTTTGACCTAAACCATATTTTTAACTCAAAACCCTAATTCAAACCCCAAACTCTAATTTTGACCTAAAACCTAATTTGGACCAAAACCCAAATTTTTACCCAAAACCCTAATTTTAACTCAAAAGCTCTAATTTTGACCCAAAACCCTAATTTTGACCCAAAACCCTAATTTTAACCAAAACCCAAATTTTACCCAAAACCCTAATTTTGACCTCCTAATTAAAACCCTATTTTTAACTCAAAACCCACCTAACCTAAACCCTAATTTTGACCCAAACCCTAATTTTGACCAAACCCTAATTTTAACCCAAAACCCTAATTCAAAACCCAAAACCATAATTCAAACCCCAAACGCTAATTTTGACCCAAAACCAAAATTTGACAAAACCCAAATTTAAACCCAAAACCCTAATTTTAACTCAAAACTCTAATTTTGAGCCAAAACCCTATTAATTGACCCAAAACCCAAATAACCCAAACCTAACCTAACCCAAAACCCTAATTTTTACACAAAACCCTATTTTATACCCAAAACCCTAATTTTGACCCAAAACCCTAATTTTAACCCAAACCTTGACCCAAACCCTATTTTTAACCCAAAACCCAAATTTTAACCAAAACCCTAATTTTAACCCAAAACCCTAATTTTGACCCAAAACCCTAATTTTCTCCCAAACCCTAAAACCCTATTTTTGACCCAAAACCTAATTTTAACCCAAAACCCTAATTTTAACCCAAACCCCAAAATTTGACCCAAAACCCTTATTTTAACCAAACCCAATTTTAACTCAAAACCCAAATTTTAACCCAAAACCTAATTTTAACCCTAAAAACCCTAATTTTGACCCAAAACCCTAATTTTGACCTAAAACCCAAACTAAAACCTAATTTTAACAAACCCAAATTCTAACCCAAAACCCAAATTACCCAAAACCCTAATTTTGACCCAAAACCCTAATTCAAAACCTAAACCCTAACCCAAACCCTAATTTTAACTTAAACCCTAATTTTGACCCAAAACCCTAATTAAAAAACCCTATTTTTAACTCAAAACCCAAATTTTAACCCAAAACCCTAATTTTGACCTAAACCCAAAATCAACCAAACCCTAATTTTAACTCAAAACCCAAATTCTACCAAAACCCTAATTTTAACCAAAACCCTAATTTTGACCAAAACCCTAATTTTAACCAAAACCTTAATTCTAACCCAAAACCTATAAAACAAAACCTATTTTTAACTCAACACCCTAATTCAAACCCTCAACCCTAATTTTGACCTAAAACCCTAATTTTGACCAAAACCCTAATTTTAACCAAAACCCTAATTTTAACCCAAACCCTAATTTTGACCCAAAACCCTAATTTTGACCCTAAACAAAACCCTAATCTAAACCCTAATTTCTAACCCTAAACCCCATTGACCCAAAACCCTAATTTTGACACGAAACCCTAATTTTAACCCAAAACCCTACTTCTAACCCTATTTTTAACTCAAAACCATAATACTAACCCCAAACGCTAATTTTGACCCAAAACCAAAATTTGGACAAAAAACCCAAATTTTAACCCAAAACCCAAATTTTAATCCAAAACCCTAATTTTGACCCTAAACCATAACCCTAATCAAACCCTAAATTTGACCCAAAACCCTAATTTTGACCCAAAACCCATTTTTAACTCAAAACCCAAATTTAAACCCAAAGCTCTAATTTTGACCCAAAACCCTAATTTGACCCAAAACCCTAATTTTGACCCAAAACCCTAATTTTAACTCAAAACCCAAATTCTAACGGTCAAAAACCCTAATTTTAACCCGAAACCCTAATTATAACCAAAACCCTTTTAACTTAAACCCTAATTTACCCAAAACCCTAAAATATACCCAAAACCCTAATTTTCACCCAAAACCCTAATTTTAACTCAAACCCTAATTTTAACCAAAACCCAAATTTTGACCTCCAAACCCTAATTTTGACCCAAAACCCTAATTTGGACCGAAATTCTAACCCTATTTTTAACTCAAAACCCTAATTCAAACCCCAAACGCTAATTTTGACCCAAAACTCTAATTTCGACACGAAACACAAATTTTAAACAAAAACCCTAATTTTGACCCAAAGCTCAAATTTTGACCCAAAACCCTAATTCAAACCCCAAACGCTAATTTTGACCCAAAACCCTAATTTGGACCAAAAACCCAAATTTTAACCCAAAACCCTAATTTTAACCCAAAACCCTAATTCAAACCCTAATTTTGACCATAAACCCTAAATTTGACCCAAGACCTTAATTTTGACCCAAAACCCATTTTTTAACTCAAAACCCAAATTCTAATCCTAAGCCCTAATTTTAACTCAAAACCCAAATCCTAACCCTAAGCCCTAATTTTGACCCAAAACCCTAATTTTGACCCGAAACCCAAATTCTAACCCAAAACCCTAATTCTAACCCTATTTTTGACCCAAAACCCTATTTTTAACCCAAAACCCAAATTTTAACCCTAAACCCTAATTTTGACCCTAAACCCTAATTTTCACCCAAAACCCTATTTTTAACTCAAAACCCAAAATCTAACCATAACCCCTAATTTTGACCCAAAACCCTAATTTTGACCAAAACCCTATTTATAACTCAAAACCCAAATTCAAACCCTAAACCCTAATTTTGACCCCAAACGCTAATTTTGACCTAAACCCTTTTAACCAAAAACACAAATTTTAACCAAAAACCCAAATTTTGACCCAAAGCTCAAATTTTGACCCAAAACCCTAATTTTCTCCCAAAACCCTAATTCTAACCCTATTTTCGACCCAAAACAATATTTTTAACCCAAAACCCTAATTCAAACCCCAAACGCTAATTTGGACCCAAAACACTAATTTTGACCAAAACCCCAAATTATCAACCAAAACCCAAAATATAACCCAAACAACTAATTTTGACCCAAAACCCTAATTCAAACCCTAATTTTGACCATAAACCCTAAATTTGACCCCAAGACCTTAATTTTGACCCAAAACCCATTTTTTAACTCAAAACCCAAATTCTAATCCTAAGCCCTAATTTTGACCCAAAACCCTAATTTTGACCCGAAACCCTAATTCATACCCAAAACCCTAATTCTAACCCTATTTTTGACCCAAAACCATATTTTTAACTCAAAACCCTAATTCAAACCCCAAACTCTAATTTTGACCCAAAACCCTAATTTGGACCAAAAACCCAAATTTTAACCCAAAACCCTAATTTTAACCCAAAGCTCTAATTTTGACCCAAAACCCTAATTTGGACCAAAAACCCAAATTTTAACCCAAAACCCAAATTTTAATCCAAAGCTCTAATTTTGACCGAAAACCCTAATTAAAACCCTATTTTTAACTCAAAACCCAAATTCTAACCCTAAGCCCTAATTTTGACCCGAAACCCTAATTTTAACCCAAAACCCTAATTGTAACCCTATTTTTAACTCAAAACCATAATCCAAACCCCAAACGCTAATTTTGACCCAAAACCCAAATTTGGACAAAAAACCCAAATTTTAGCCCAAAACCCAAATTTTAACCCAAAGCTCTAATTTTGACCCAAAACCCTAATTCAAACCCTAATTTTGACCGAAAACCCCATTTTTAACTCAAAACCCAAATTCTAACCCTTAGCCCTAATTTTGACCCAAAACCCTAATTTTGACCCAAAACCCTAATTCTAACCCTATTTTTGACCCAAAACCCTATTTTTAACCCAAAACCCAAATTTTAACCAAAAACCCAAATTTTAACCCAAAAACCCAAAGCTCAAATTTTGACCCAAAACCCTAATTTTCTCCCAAAACCCTAATTCTAACCCTATTTTTGACCCAAAACAATATTTTTAACCCAAAACCCTAATTCAAACCCCAAACGCTAATTTTGACCCAAAACCCTAATTTGGACCAAAAACCCAAATTTTAACCCAAAACCCTAATTTTAACCCAAAGCTCTAATTTTGACCCAAAACCCTAATTCAAACCCTAATTTTGACCATAAACCCTAAATTTGACCCAAGACCTTAATTTTGACCCAAAACCCATTTTTTAGCTCGAAACCCAAATTCTAATCCTAAGCCCTAATTTTGACCCAAAACCCTAATTTTGACCCGAAACCCTAATTCATACCCAAAACCCTAATTCTAACCCTATTTTTAACCCAAAACCCTAATTTTGACCCTAAACCCTAATTAAAACCCTATTTTTAACTCAAAACCCAAATTCTAACCCTAAGCCCTAATTTTGACCTGAAACCCTAATTTCGACCCGAAACCCATTTTTTAACTCAAAACCCAAATTCTAACCCTAAGCCCTAATTTTGACCCAAAACCCTAATTTTGACCCGAAACCCTAATTCTCACCCAAAACCTTAATTCTAACCCAATTTTTGACACAAAACCCTATTTTTAAGTCAAAACCCTAATTCAAACCCCAAACGCTAATTTTGACCCAAAAGCCTAATTTGGACCAAAAACCCAGATTTTAACCGAAAACCCTAATTTTAACCCAAAGCTCTAATTTTGACCCAAAACCCTAATTTAAACCCTAATTTTGACCCTAAACCCTAATTAAAACCCTATTTTTAACTCAAAACCCAAATTCTAACCCTAAGCCCTAATTTTGACCCGAAACCCTAATTTTGACCCGAAACCCTAATTTTAACCCAAAACCCTAATTGTAACCCTATTTTTAACTCAAAACCATAATCCAAACCCCAAACGCTAATTTTGACCCAAAACCCAAATTTGGACAAATAACCCAAATCTTAACCCAAAACCCAGATTTTAACCCAAAGCTCTAATTTTGACCCAAAACCCTAATTCAAACCCTAATTTTGACCCTAAACCCTAATTTTGACCGAAAACCCCATTTTTAACTTAAAACTCAAATTCTAACCCTAAGCCCTAATTTTGACCCAAACCCTAATTGTGACCCAAAACCCTAATTTCTAACCCAAAACCCTAATTTTGACCCGAAACCCTAATTCTAACCCAAAACCCTAATTCTAACCCTATTTTTGACCAAAAACCCTATTTTTAACCCAAAACCCAAATTTTAACCAAAAACCCAAATTTTAACCCTAAACCCTAATTTTGACCCAAAACCCTAATTTTGACCCTAAACCCTAATTTTCACCCAAAACCCTATTTTTAACTCAACCCAAAATCTAACCCTAACCCCTAATTTTGACCCAAAACCCTAATTTTGACCCGAAACCCTAATTCTAACCCTATTTTTAACTCAAAACCCTAATTCAAACCCCAAACGCTAATTTTGACCCAAAACTCTAATTTCGACACGAAACACAAATTTTAACAAAAACCCTAATTTTAACCCAAAGCTCAAATTTTGACTCAAAACCCTAATTCAAACCCCAAACGCTAATTTTGACCCAAAACCCTAATTTGGACCAAAAACCCAAATTTTAACCCAAAACCCTAATTCAAACCCTAATTTTGACCATAAACCCTAAATTTGACCCAAGACCTTAATTTTGACCCAAAACCCATTTTTTAACTCAAAACCCAAATTCTAATCCTAAGCCCTAATTTTAACTCAAAACCCAAATTCTAACCCTAAGCCCTAATTTTGACCCAAAACCCTAATTTTGTCCCGAAACCCTAATTCTAACCCAAAACCCTAATTCTAACCCTATTTTTGACCCAAAACCCTATTTTTAACCCAAAACCCAAATTTTAACCCTAAACCCTAATTTTGACCCAAAACCCTAATTTTGACCCTAAACCCTAATTTTCACCCAAAACCCTATTTTTAACTCAAAACCCAAAATCTAACCATAACCCCTAATTTTGACCCAAAACCCTAATTTGGACCCGAAACCCTAATTCTAACCCTATTTTTAACTCAAAACCCTAATTCAAACCCCAAACGCTAATTTTGACCCAAAACTCTAATTTCGACACGAAACACAAATTTTAAACAAAAACCCTAATTTTGACCCAAAGCTCAAATTTTGACCCAAAACCCTAATTTTCTCCCAAACCCTAATTCTAACCCTATTTTTGACCCAAAACAATATTTTTAACCCAAAACCCTAATTCAAACCCCAAACGCTAATTTTGACCCAAAACCCTAATTTGGACCAAAAACCCAAATTTTAACCCAAAGCTCTAATTTTGACCCAAAACCCTAATTCAAACCCTAATTTTGACCATAAACCCTAAATTTGACCCAAGACCTTAATTTTGACCCAAAACCCTAATTTTGACCCAAAACCCTAATTTTGACCCTAAACCCTAATTTTAACTCAAAACCCAAATTCTAACCCTAAGCCCTAATTTTGACCCAAAACCCTAATTTTGACCCGAAACCCTAATTCTACCAAAACCCTAATTCTAACCCAAACCCTAAAACCCAATTTTAACCAAAAACCTAACCAAAAACCCTAAACCCAAATTTTAACCCAAAACCCTAATTTTGACCGAAAACCCTAATTCATACCCTAATTTTGACCCAAAACCCTAATTTGGACCAAAAACCCAAATTTTAACCCAAAACCCTAATTTTAACCCAAAACCCTAATTTTGACCATAAAACCCATTTTTTAACTCAAAACCGAAATTGTAACCCTAAGCCCTAATTTTGACCCAAAACCCTAATTTGGACCCGAAACCCTAATTCTAACCCAAAACCCTAATTCTAACCAAGACTAATTTGACCCAAAACCCAATTTTTAACCAAAACCCAAACTAAACCCAAATTTTGACCCAAAACCCTAATTTTGACCAAAACCCAATTTTAACTCAAAACCCAAATTCTAACCCTAACTTTTGATCCAAAACCTATTTTACTCAAACCCTAATTTTAACCCAAAACCCTAATTTTGACCAAAACCTAATTTTGACCAAAACCCAAATTTAACCCAAAACCCTAATTTTAAAAGCTCTAATTTTGACCAAAACCTAATTTACCCAAAACCCTAATTTTAACCAAAACCCTAATTTTAAAAAACCCTAATTTTGACCCAAAACCCTAATTAAAACCCTAATTTTAACTCAAAACCCAAATTTTAACCAAAACCTAATTTGAAAAACCCTAATTTTGACTAAACCCAATTTTACCCAAAACCAAATTTTAACCCAAACCTAATTTTGACCAAAACCCTAATTTTAACTCAAAACCCTAATTCAAACCTTAATTCAAACCTAATTTTGACCCAAAACCCTAAATTTAACCCAAAACCCTAATTTACAAAACCCAAATTTTAACTCAAAACCCAAATTGACCAAAACCCTAATTTTGACCCAAAACCCTAATTTTGACCAAACCCTATTTTGACCCAAAATCCTAATTTTGACCCTAAACCCTAATTTTGACCCAAAACCCTATTTTTAACTCAAAACCCTAATTGAAACCCCAAACGCTAATTTTGACCCAAAACCCTTATTTTAACCCAAAACCCTAATTTTAACCCAAAGCTCTAATTTTAAGTCAAAACCAAAATACTAACCCTAAGCCCTAATTTACCCAAAACCCTAATTTTGACCCAAACCCTAATTCTAACCCCAATTTTAACTCAAAACCCTAATTCAAACCCCAAACCTAATTTTGACCCAAAACCCTAATTTTGACCCAAACCAAATTTAAACCAAAACCCTAATTTTAAACCTAATTTTAACCCAAAACCCTAATTTTACCAAAACCCTAATTTTGACTCAAAACCCTAATTTGACCAAAACCCCACTTACCAAAACCCAAATTTTAACCCAAAACCCTATTCCCAAAACCTAATTTTGACCCAAAACCTAAATTTTAACCCAAAACCCTAATTTTGACCCAAACCCCTAATTTTAACTCAAAACCCTAATTTTGACCTAAACCCTAATTTTAACTCAAAACCCAAATTCTAACCCTAAGCCCAAATTTTGACCCAAAACCCTAATGTTGACCCGAAACCCTAATTCTATCCCAAAACCCTAATTCTAACCCTATTTTTGACCCAAAACCCTAATTCGGACCAAAAACCCAAAATTTAACCCAAAACTCTAATTTGGACCCAAAACCCAAATTTGGACCCTAAACCCTAATTTTGACCCAAAACCATATTTTTAACTCAAAACCCTAATTCATACCCTAAATCCTAATTTTGACCCATAACCCTAATTTTGACCCAAACCCTAATTTTGACCCAAAACCCTATTTTTAACTCAACCATAATTCAAACCCTAAACCCTAATTTTGACCCAAAACCCTAATTCTAAACCTAATTTTGACCCAAAACCCTGTTTTTGAACCCATTTTTAACTCAAAACCCTAATTCAAACCCAAAACTAATTTTTGACCCAAAACCATAATTTTAACCCAAAACCCTAATTTTAACCCAAAACCCTAATTTTAACCCAAAGCCTAATTTGACCAAAACCCAAATTTTAACCCAAAACCCTAATTTTACCCAAAACCCTAATTCCAAACCCTAATTTTACCAAACCCTAATTCTAAACCCTAATTTTTGACCAAAAACCCTAATTTTGACCTAAACCCTAATTTTAACCCAAAACCCAATTTTAACCCAAAACCCTAATTCTAACCAAAACCCTAATTTTACCTCAAAACCCAACTTCTAACCCTCACCCCTAATTCTGACCAAAACCCTAATTTTTGACCTCAAACCCTAATTCTAACCCCAAAACCCTAATTTTCAAAACCCTAATTTTGACCCAAAACCCTAATTTTTAACCCAAAACCCAAATTTTAACCCAAACGCTAATTTTGACCCAAAACCCTAATTTTGACCCAAAACCCAAATTTTAACCAAAAACCCAAATTTTAACACAAAACCCAAATTTTAACCCAAAACCCTAATTTTGACGGGAAACCCTAATTTTACCCAAAACCCTAATTCTAACCCTATTTTTAAGTCAAAACCCTAACTCAAACACTATACCCAAATTTTGACCCACAACCCTAATTTTAACCCAAAACCCAAATTGTAACCCTATTTTTAACTCAAAACCCTAATTCTAACCCAAAACCCTAATTCAAACACTAATTTTGACCCTAAACCCTAAAATTGACACAAAACCCTAATTTTGACAGAAAAACCCATTTTTAACCCAAACCCAAATTCTAAAACCCTAATTTTGACCAAACCCTAATTTTGACCAAAACCCTAATTTTACCCAAAACCCTATTTTTAAAACCATATTTTTAACAAAACCCTAATTCAAACCCTAAACCCTAATTTTGACCAAAACCCAAATTTGACCAAAAACCTAATTTTAACCTAAAACCCTAATTTTACCCAAACCCTAATTTTGACCCAAAACCCTAATTTGACCCAAAACCCTAATTTTAACCAAAACCCAAATTTTAACCCAAACCCTAATTTTGACCCAAACCCTAATTTTAACCAAAACCCAATTTTAACCCAAAACCCAAATTCTAACCCAAAACCCTAATTTTGACCTAAAACCTAATTTTAACCCAAAACCTAATTCAAACCCTAATTTTGACCCAAACCCTATTTTTAACTCAAAACCCTAATTCTGACCCAAACCTAATTTTGACCCAAAACCCAAATTTACCAAAACCCTAATTTTAACCCAAAACCCTAATTTTAACCCAAAACCCTAATTTAAAACCTATTCAAACCCTAATTTTGACCCAAAACCCTAATTTGACCAAAACCCTAATTTTGAACCAAAACCCCAATTTTAACTCAAAACTCAAATTTAACCCAAAACCCTAATTTTACCCAAAACCCTATTTTGACCCTAAACCCTAATTTTAACCCAAAACCTAATAACCCTATTTTTAACCCAAAACCCTAATTCAAAAACCTAATTTTGACCCAAAACCCTAATTTTGACCAAAAACCCTAATTCTAACCAAAACCCTAATTTTAACCATAATTTTAACTCAAAACCCTAATTTTGACCCAAAACCCTAATTTTGACTAAAACCCTAATTTGAACCAAAACCCAAATTTTAACTCAAAACCCTAATTTAACCCAAAACCTAATTTTGACCCAAAACCCTAATTTACCCAAAACCCAAATTTTGACCCAAAACCCTAATTTTAACCCAAACCCTAATTTTGACCCAAAACCCTAATTTTGACTCAAAACCCTAATTTTAACCCAAAACCTAAATTCGAACCCAAACCCTAATTTTGACCAAAACCCTAATTTTAACCCAAAACCCTAATTTTAACCCAAAGCCTAATTTTAACCCTAAACCCAAAACCCAAATTTTTAACCTCAAAACTCTAATTCAAACCCAAAACCCTATTTTGACCCAAAACCCAAATTTGACTCAAAACCCTAATTTTTAACCCAAACCCTAATTTTGACCCAAAACCCTAATTTTAACCCCAAACCTAATTTGGACCAAAACCCTAATTTTTAACCCAAAACCCTAATTTTAACCAAAACCTAATTTGAACCAAAACCCTAATTTTGACCCAAAACCTAATTTTCAAAAAACCCTAATTTTAACCCAAAACCCAAATTTGACCCAAAACCCAAATTTTGTCCCAAAACCCTAATTTTGACCCAAAACCCTATTTTTAACTCAAACCCTAATTTTAACCCCTAAACCCTAATTTTAACCCAAAACCCTAATTTTAACTCAAAACCCTAATTTTAACCCAAAACCCTAATTTACCAAACCAAACCCCAATTTTGACCCCAAACACTAATTTTAAACCAAAACCCTAATTTTGACCCAAAGCCATAATTTTACCCAACACCCAAATTCTAACCCTAAGCCCTAATTTTGACCCAAAACCCAAATTTTAACCCAAAGCTCTAATTTTGACCCAAAACCCTAATTTTGACCCAAAACCCTATTTTTCACTTAAAACCCAAATTCAAACCCCAAACGCTAATTTTGACCCAAAACCTAATTTGGACCATAAACCCAAATTTTAACCAGTAACCCTAATTTTAAACCTAAACCCTAATTTTGACCCAAAACCCTAATTTAAACCCTAAACTAAGACCAAACCATTTTTAACTCAAAACCCAAATTCTAACCTAACCTAATTTTGACCCAAAACCCTAATTTTGACACGAAACCCTAATTCTAACCCAAAACCCTAATTCTAACCCTATTTTTGACCCAAACCCCTATTTTTAACTCAAAACCCTAGTTCAAACCCCAAACGCTAATTTTGACCAAAAACCCTAATTTGGACCAAAAACCCAAATTTTGACCCAAAACCCTAATTTTAACCCAAACCTCTAATTTTGACCCAAAACCCTAATTCAAACCCCAAATTTGACCCTAAACCCTAAAATTGACCCAAAACCCTAATTTTGACCGAACACCCCATTTTTAACCAAAACCCAAATTCTAACCTAAAACCCTAATTTTGACCAAACCCTAATTTTGACCCAAAACCCTAATTTGACCTAAAACCCTAATTTTGACCAAAACCCTAATTTTAACCCAAAACCCAAATTCTAACCCAAGACCTAATTTTGACCCAAACCCTAATTCTAACCCCTATTTTTGACCCAAACCCTAATTTTAACTCAAAACCCTAATTTAAACCCCAAACCCTAATTTTAACCCAAAGCCCTAATTTTGACCCAAAACCCTAATTTTGATCCTAAACCCTAAAGTTGACCCAGAACCCTAATTCAAACCCTAATCCCTAATTTTGACCCAAAACCCAAATTTTGACCCAAAACCCTAATTTTGACCAAAACCCTTTTAACAAAAACCTAATTTTGACCCAAACCCAATTTTAACCAAAACCCAAATTTTAACCCTAAAGCCAAATTTTGACCCAAAACCCTAATTTTGACCCAAAACCCTAAAACCCTAATTTTACCCAAAACCCTATTTTTAACTCAAAACCAATTTTAACCCTAAGCCCTAATTTTGACCCAAAACCCTAGTTTTGACCAAAACCAAAATTTTAACCCAAAACCCTAATTTTAACCCCAAACTGACCCAAAACCCTATTTTTACCCAAAACCCTAATTTATACCCAACACCCTAATTTTGACCAAAAACCCTAATTTGACCAAAACAAATTTTAACTAAAACCCAAATTTGACAACCCAAATTTTGACCAAAAACCCTAGGTTAATCAAAAATAATTAAACTAAATCCTAACCCTAATTTTTACCCAAATTAAATTCAAAACCAATTAAATTTTTTAACTCAAAACCCTAATTCAAACCCGAACCCTTATTTTGACTCAAAACCCTAAATTTTGACCAAAACCCCAAATTAACCCAAAACCCTAATTTTGACCCAAAACCCTAATTTAACTCAAACCCTAATTTTAACCCAAAACCCTAATTTTGACCCAAAACCTAATTTTGACCCAAAACCTAATTCTAACCCAAAACCCTAATTTTAACCCTAAACCCAAAATTTGACCCAAAACCCTAATTGCAAAACCCAACCCAAATCCTAACCCAAAACCCTAATTTTAACCCAAACCCTAATTTTTACACTAAACTCTTATTTTGACCCAAATCCCTAATTTGTACCCAAAACCCAAATTTTTACCAAATACCCAAATTTTGACCCAAAACCCTAATTTTGACCCAAAACCCTAATTTTCACCCAAAACCCTAATTTAACCCCTAACCTATTTTAACCCAAACCCTAATTTAACAAACCCTAATCCTAAACCCAAATTTTGACCCAAAACCCAAATTGACCAAAACCTAATTTTAACCCAAAACCCTAATTTTAACCCAAACCTAATTTTTAAACCCATTTTTAACCCAAAACCCTAATTTTGACTCAAACCCTAATTTACCCAAACCCTAATTTTAACTCAAAACCCTAATTTTAACCCAAACCCTAATTCTAACCCTAACCCTAATTTTTTTCAAAACCCTATTTTTAACTCAAAACCCTAATTCTAACCCTAAACCCTAAAACCTAATTTTGACCCAAAAACCATAATTTTAACCCAAAACCCTAATTTTACCCAAAACCCTAATTTAACCAAAACCCTAATTTTGACCCAAAACCCTAATTTTGACCCAAAACCCAAATTTTAACCCAAACCCTAATTTTAACCCAAAACCCAAATTTTAACCCAAACCCTAATTTTGACCCAAAACCTAATTTTAACCCAAAACCCTAATTTTAACCCAAAACCCTAATTTTTACCTCAAAACCCTAATTTTAACCCAAAACCCTAATTTACCCAAAACCCTAATTTTGACCCACCCTAATTTTGACCCAAAACCCTAATTTTAACCCAAAACCCTAATTTTGACCCAAAACCCAATTTAACCCAAAACCCTAATTTTAACCCAAACCCTAATTTTACCAAAACCCTAATTTTAACCCAAAACCTAATTTGACCCAAAACCCTAAATCAAACCCTAAAACCTAAATTTGACCCAAAACCTAATTTTGACCAAAACCCAAATTTTAACCCAAACCCACTAACCCAAAACCTAATTTTAACTCAAAACCCTAATTTTAACCCCAAACCCTAATTTTAACTCAAAACCTTCTAACCCAAACCCTAATTTTAACCAAAACCCTAAATTTGACCCAAACCCTAATTTTACCCAAAACCCTAATTTGGACCCGAAACCCTAATTTTAACCCAAAACCCTAATTCTAACCCTATTTTTGACCCAAAACCCAAATTTTAACCCAAATCCCTAATTTTAACCCAAAGCACTAATTTTGACCCAAAACCCAATTTTAACTCAAAACCCAAATTCTAACCCTAAGCCCAAATTTTGAGCCCAAACCCTAATTTTAACTCAAAACCCTAATTTTAACCAAACCCTAATTCTAAAACCTAATTTTGACCCAAAACCCTATTTTTAACTCAAAACACTAATTCAAACCCCAAACGCTAATTTTGACCCAAAACCCTAATTTTAACCCAAAACCCTAATTTTAACCCAAAACCCTAATTGAAACCCTAATTTTGACCCTAAACCCTAAATTTGACCAAAAACCCTAATTTTGACCAAAACCCCATATTTTAACTCAAAACCCAAATTCTAACCCTAAGCCCAAATTTTGACCCAAAACCCTAATTCTAACCCTAACGCCTAATTTTGACACAAAACCCTAATTAAAACCTAAACCCTAATTTTGACCCAAAACCCTAATTTGGACCCAAAACCCAAATTTTAACCCAAAACCCAAATTTTGACCCAAAACCGTAATTTCAAACCCCTATTTTGACCCTAAACCCTAAATTTAACCAAAACCCATTTTTTAACCCAAAACCCTAATTGACCCTAAACCCTAATTTTGACCCAAAACCCTAATTTTGACCCAAAACCCAAATTTTTACCCAAAACCCTAATTTGACCAAAACCCTAATTTTACCCAAAACCCAAAACCTATTGACCCAAAACCCTAATTTTGACCCAAAACCCTAATTTTTAACCTAAAACCCAAATTTTAACCCAAACCCTAATTTTGACCCAAAACCCTAATTTTAACCCGAAACCCTAATTTTGACCCAAAACCCTAATTTTAACCCAAACCCCATAAACCTAATTTTGACCAAAACCCTAATTTTAACTCAAAACCCTAATTCTACCCAAACCCTAATTCCTAAACCCTAATTTTAACCCAAAACCCTAAATTTAACTCAAACCCTAATTCAAACCCTAATTTTGACCCAAAACCCTAATTTTGACCAAAAACCTAAATTTTAACCCAAAACCCTAATTCTAACCCAAAGCCCTAAAATTCACCCAAAACCCACATTTTAAACCAAAACCCTAATTTTTACCCAAAACCCTAAATTGACCAAAACCCTAATTTTAACCAAAACCCTATTTTTTAACTCAAACCCTAATTCAACCCAAAACGCTAATTTTGACCCAAAACCCTAATTTGACCCAAAACCCAAATTTTAACCAAAACCCAAATTTTAACCCAAACCTAATTTTGACCCAAAACCTAATTTTGACCAAACCCTAATTCAAACCCTATTTTTGACCAAAACCCTAATTTTAACCCAAACCCTAATTTGACCCAAAACCCCTATTTTTAACTCAAAACCCAAATTCAAACCCCAAACCCTAATTTTGACCCTAAAACCCAATTTTGACCAAAACCCTAAATTTTAACCCAAACCCTAATTTTGACCCAAAACCCTATTTTTAACTCAAAACCCTAATTTCAACCCTAAACCCTAATTTTGACCCAAAACCCTAATTTTGACCAAAACCCTAATTTTAACCCAAACCCTAATTCTAACCACCCAAAACCCTAATTTTGACCCGAAACCCTAATTCAAACCCCAAACGCTAATTTTGACCCAAAACCCTAAATTGGACCAAAAACCCTAATTTTGACCCTAAACCCTAATTTTGACCCTAAACCCTAATTTTGACCCAAAACCCTAATTTTGACTCAAAACCCTAATTCAAACCCCAAACGCTAATTTTGACCCAAAACCCTAATTTGGACCAAAAACCCAAATTTTAAACAAAAACCCAAAACCCTAATTTTGACCAGAAACCCTAATTTTAACCCAAAACCCTAATTTTGACCCAAAACCCTCATTTTGACCTAAAACCCTAATTTGGACCCAAACCCTAATTTTAACCCAAAACCCTAATTTTTGACCCAAAACCCTAATTTTAACCCAAAACCCCAAAACCCTAATTTTTGACCCAAAACCTAATTCAAAAAAACCCAAATCCAAACCCCAAACCCTAATTTAACCCAAAACCCTAATTTTGACCCAAACCCTAATTTTAACCCAAAACCCTAATTTAAACCCAAAACCCTAATTTTGACCCAAAACCCTAATTTGACCAAAACCCTTTTAACTTGACCCAAAACCCAAATTTTGACCCAAAACCCTAATTTTCACCCAAAACCCTAATTTTCACCCAAAACCCTATTTTTAATTCAAAACCCTAATTCTAACCCAAAGCCTAATTTGACCAGAAACCCTAATTTTAACTCTAACCCTATTTTTGGACCAAAACCCTATTTTAAACTCAAAACCCTAATTCAAACCCCAAAGCTCTAATTTTGACCCAAAACCCTAATTTTGACCCAAAACCCAAATTTTAACCCAAAACCCAAATTTTAACCAAAAACCCAAATTTTAACCCAAAACCCTAATTTTGACCCAAACACCTATTTTAACTCAACCCAAATTCTAACCCTAAACCCTAATTTGACCCAAAACCCTAATTTTACCCAAACCCTAATTTTTAACCCAAAACCCTAATTTTAACCCAAAACCTAATTTAAACCCCAAACCCTAATTTTTAACCAAAACCCTAATTTTAACCAATTTTACCCAAAACCCTAATTTTAACCCAAACCCTAATTTTGACCCAAAACCCTAATTTAAAAACCCTAATTTTGACCCAAAACCCTAATTTAACCCAAAAACCCTAATTTGACCCAAAACCCAAATTTTAACCCAAAACCCTATTTTTAACCAAAACCCTAATTTTGACCAAACCTAATTTTGACCCAAAACCCTAATTTTAACCAAAACCCTAAATTTAACCCAAACCTAATTTTGACCAAAACCCTAATTTTTAACCAAAACCCAAATTTTAACCAACCCAAAACCCAAACCCAAAAATTTGACCAAAACCCTAATTTTAACACAAAGCTCTAATTTTGACCCTAAACCCTAATTTTGATCGAAAACCCCATTTTTAACTCAACCCAAAACCCTAATTTGGACCAAAAACCCAAATTTTAACCCAAACCCTAATTTTGACCCAAAACCCTAATTTTAACCCGAAACCCTAATTTTGACCCAAAACCCTAATTTTCACCCTAAACCCTATTTTTAACTCGAAACCCAAATTCTAACCCAAAGCCTAAATTTTGTCCCAAAACCCTAATTTTGACCCGAAACCCTAATTCTAACCCAAAACCTTAATTCTAACCCATAACCCTAATTTAACCCCAATTATTGACCCAAACCCAAATTTGACCCAAAACCCAAATTTTAACCAAAACCCTAATTACCCAAAACCTAATTTTCACCCAAAACCCTATTTTTAACTCAAACCCAAATTTTAACCCAAAAATTTTGAACAAAACCCTAATTCTAACCCTAAACCCTAATTTTGACCCGAAACCCTAATTTTGACCAGAAAACCCTAATTCTAACCCAAAACCCTAATTTTGACCCGAAACCCTAATTTTGACCAGAAAACCCTAATTCTAACCCAAAACCCTAATTTTGACCCGAAACCCTAATTTTGACCCAAATCCCAAATTTTGACCAAAAACCCTAATTTTGACCCAAAACCCTAAAATTGACCCAAAACCCTAATTTTGACCCAAAACCCCATTTTTAACTCAAAACCCAAATTCTAACCCTAAGCCCTAATTTTGACCCAAAACCCTAATTTTGACCCGAAACCCTAATTTTAAGCCAAAACCCTAATTCTAAAACTATTTCCAAACCCTAATTTTAACTCAAAACCCTAATTTTAACCCCAAACCCTAATTTTGACCAAAACCCTAATTTGACCCAAAACCCTAATTTTCACCAAAAACCCTAATTTTAACCCAAAACCCATATTCTAACCCTAAACCCTAAATTTTGACCCAAACCCTAATTATGACCCTAAACCCTAATTTTAACTCAAAACCCAAATTTTAACCCAAAACCCTAATTTTGACCCAAAACCCTAATTTTGACCCAAAACCCTAATTCTAACCCAAAACCCTAATTTTGACCCGAAACCATCATTTGACCCAAAACCCTAATTTTAACTCAAAACCCTAATTCAAACCCAAAACCCTAATTTTGACCCAAAACCCTAATTTTGACCCAAAACCCAAATTTGGACCAAAAACCCTAATTAACCCTAATTCCAAAACCCTAAATTTTAACCCAAAACCCTAATTTTGACCCAAAAGACATTTTTAACTCAAAACCAAATTTAACCCTAATTTTGACCCAAAACCCTAATTTTAACTCAAACTAATAACAAACCCTAATTTTGACCAAAACCCAATTTTGACCAAAACCCAAATTTAACTCAAAACCCTAATTTTGACCCAAAACCCTAATTTTAACCAAACCCTAAATCAAACCCTAATTTTGACCAAAAACCCAAATTTTAACCCAAAACCTAATTTTTACCCAAAACTCTAATTTTGACCTAAAACCCTAATTCCCCAAAACCCTAATTTTGAACCGAAACCCTAATTTTGAACCGAAACCCTATTTTTGACCCAAAACCCAATTTTTAACTCAAAACCCTAATTCAAACCCCAAAACTAATTTTGACCCAAAACCCTAATTTGACCAAAAACCCAAATTTTAACTCAAAACCCTAATTTTGACCCGAAACCCTAATTTTGACCCAAAACCCTAATTTTGACCCTAAACCCGAATTTTAACTCAAACCCAAATTTTAACCGAAAACCCTAATTTTAACCCAAAGCTCTAATTTTGACCCAAAACCCTATTTCAAACCCTAATTTTGACTCTAAACCCTAATTTTAACCCAAAACCCTAATTTTAACCCAAAGCTCTAATTTTGACCCAAAACCCTATTTCAAACCCTAATTTTGACTCTAAACCCTAATTTTAACCCAAAACCCTAATTTTAACCCAAAACCCTAATTCTAACCCTAAACCCTAATTTTAACCCAAAACCCAAAATTTAACCCTAAACCTAATTTTGACCCAAAACCCTAATTTTGACCCAAAACCCAAATTTTAACCCAAAACCCAAATTTCAAAACCCTAATTTTAACCCAAAACCCTAATTTTCACTCTAAACCCTAAATTTGACCCAAAACCCTAATTTTGACCGAAAACCCCATTTTTAACTCAAAACCCAAATTATAACCCTATTTTTAACTCAAAACCCAAATTCAAACCGTAAACCCTAATTTTGACCCAAACCCCTAATTTTGACCCGAAACCCTAATTTTAACCCAAAACCCTAATTTTAACCCAAAGCTCTAATTTTGACCAAAAACCCTAATTAAAACCCTAATTTTGACCCTAAACCCTAAAATTGACCCAAAACCCATTTTTTAACTCAAAACCCAAATTCTAACCCTAAGCCCTAATTTTGACCCAAAACCCTAATTTTGACCCGAAACCCTAATTCTCCTAATTCTAACCCTATTTTTGACCCAAAACCCTAATTTTCACCCTAAGCCCTAATTTTGACCCTAAACCCTAATTTTGACCCTAAACCCTAATTCAAACCCTAAGCCCTAATTTTTACCCGAAACCCTAATTCTAACTCAAAACCCTAATTTTAACCCAAAGCTCTAATTTTGACCCAAAACCCTAATTCAAACCCTAATTTTGACCCAAAACCCTAAATTTGACCCAAAACCCATTTTTTAACTCAAAACCCAAATTCTAACCCTAAGCCCTAATTTTGACCCAAAACCCTAATTCTAACCCAAAACCCTAATTTTGACCCAAAACCCTCATTCTAACCCTATTTTTGACCCAAAGCCCTATTTTTAACTCAAAACCCTAATTCAAACCGCAAACGCTAATTTTGACCCAAAACCCTAATTTGGACCAAAAACCCAAATTTTAACCCAAAGCTCTAATTTTGACCAAAACCCTAATACCAAAACCCTAATTTTACGCAAAACCCTAATTTTAACTCAAAACCCAAAATCTTACCCAAACCCTAATTTTGACCCAAAACCCTAATTTTGACCCGAAACCCTAATTCTAACCCAAAACCCTAATTCAAACCCCAAATGCTAATTTTGACCCTAAATCCTAATTTTGACCAAAAACCTTAATTTTAACCCAAAACCTAATTTGACCCAAAACTCTATTTTTAACTCAAAACCCAAATTCAAACCCTAAGACCCAAAACCCTAAATTTGACCTAAAACCCTAATTTTACCCAAAACCCAATTTTAACCAAAAACCCAAATTTAACCCTAAGCCCTAATTTTGACCCAAAACCCTAATTTTGACCAAAACCCTAATTTTACCCAAAACCCTATTTCAAACCATATTTTAACTCAAAACCCTAATTCTAACCCTAAACCCTAATTTTGACCAAACCCTAATTTTGACCTAAATTTTGACCCAAAACCCTAATTTTAACTCTAAACCCAAACCATTTTGACCCAAAACCCTAATTTGACCCTAACCCTAAATTTTGAACCCAAACCCTAATTTTCAACCCAAACCCTATTTTTAACTCAAAACCCATATTCTAACCCTAAACCCTAATTTTGACCCAAAACCCTAATTTTGACCAGAAACTCTAATTTTAACCCCAAATACTAATTCTAACCTTATTTGACCCAAAACCCTATTTTTAACTCAAAACCCTAATTCAAACCCTAAACCCTAATTTTGACCCTAAAACCTAAATTGGACCAAAACCCAAATTTTAACCCAAAACCCCTATTCTAACCCTAATTTTGACCAAAACCCTAATTTTGACCCAAAAGCCATTTTTAACTCAAAACCCAAATTATAACCCTAATTTGACCCAAAACCCTATTTTTAACTCAAAACTCTAATTTAAACCCCAAACCCTAATTTTGACCAAAAACCCAAATTTTAACTCAAAACCCAAATTTTAACCCAAAGCCCTAATTTTGACCTAAAACCCTAATCAAACCCTAATTTTGACCAAAACCCAAATTTTAACCCAAAACCCTAATTTTGACCCAAAACCCTAATTTTGACCCAAAACCCAAAAACCCAAATTCTAACCTAAACCCTAATTTTACCCAAAACCCTAATTTTGACCCAAACCCTAATTCTAACCCTAAATTTTTGACTCAAAACCCTAATTCAAACCCCAAACACTAATTTTGACCCAAAACCCTAATTTGGACCAAAAACCCAAAATTTAACCCAAACCCTAATTTTGACCCAAAACCCTAATTTTGACCCGAAACCCTAATTTTGACCCTAAACCCTATTTTTAACTCGAAACCCAAATTCTAACCCAAAACCCTAAATTTGACCCAAAACCCTAATTTTAACCAAAACCCTAATTTTTGACCCAAAACCCTATTTTTAACTAAAACCCTAATTCAAACCCCAAATGCCTAATTTTTACCCAAAACCCTAATTTTGATCCAAAACCCTAATTTATACCCTAAAACCCTAAACCTAATCCAAAAACCCTAATTTTAACCCAAAACCCTAATTTTCACCAAAACTCTAATTTTAACCCAAAACCCAAAATCTAACCCCAAATTTGACCAAAAACCCTAATTTTGACCCAAAACCCAAATTTTAACCCAAAACCCAAATTTAACCTAATTTTAACTCAAAACCCTAATTCAAACCCAAAACCCTAATTTTTACCCAAAACCCTAATTTGACCAAACCCTAATTTTAAAAAACCCTAAACCCAAACCCAATTTTCACCCAAACCCTATTTTTAACTCAAAACCTAATTTAAACCCCAAACCCTAATTTTGACCCAAAACCCTAATTTTCACCCAAAACCCTAATTCTACCCCAAAACCCTAATTTTACCCAAAGCCCAAATTTAAACCCAAATTTTAACCCAAAACCCTAATTTTGACCCTAAACCCTAAATTGACCCAAAACCCATTTTTAACTCAAAACCCAAATTTTAACCCAAAACCCTAATTTTGACCCAAAACCCTAATTTTGACCAGAAACCCTAATTTTAACCCAAAAAATTCTAACCCTATTTTTAACTCAAAACCCTAATTCAAACCCAAACCCTAAATTTGACCCAAAACCCTAATTTTGACCCAAAAACCTAATTTTGACCCGAAACCCTAATTTTGACCCAAAACCCTAATTGTCACCCTAATTATGACCCTAAACCCTAATTTTGACCCAAAACCCTAATTCAAACCAAAATATAAACCTAATTTTAACCCAAAACCCAATTTTAACTCAAAACCCAAATTCTAACCCAAAACCCAAATTTTAACCCAAAACCCTAATTTTGACCAAACCCTAATTTTAACCCAAAACCCTAATTTAACCCTATTTTTGACCCAAAACCCTATTTTTACCCAAAACCCTAATTTTAACCCAAAACCCTAATTTTGACCCAAAACCCAATTTTAACCAAAACCCTAATTTTAACCCAAAACCCTAATTTTGACCCAAAACCCTAATTTTCACCAAAACCCTAATTTTTAACCCAAAACCCAATACCCAAAACCCAATTTTAACCCAAAACCCTAATTTTGACCCAAAACCCTAATTTTGACCCAAAACCTAAATCTAACCCTAAACTAACTCAAAACCCTAATTTAAACCCCAAACCCTAATTTTGACCCAAAACCCTTATTCAAACCCAAAAATTTTGACCGTAAACCCTAAATTTAACCCAAAACCCAAATTTTAACCCAAAGCTCTAATTTTGACCCAAGACCCTAAATCAAACCCTAATTTTGCACTAAACCCTAAATTTGGACCAAAAACCCTAATTTTGACCCAAAACCCAATTTTTAACTCAAAACCCAAATTCTAACCCTAAGCCCTAATTTTGACCCGAAACCCTAATTTTGACCGAAAACCCTAATTTTCACCCAAAACCCTATTTCTAACCATATTTTTAACTCCAAACCCTAATTCAAACCCCTAACGCTAATTTTGACCCGAAACCCTAATTTTGACCCAAAACCCTAATTCTAACCCAAAACCCTATTTCTAACTCAAACCCAAATTCTAACCCAAACCTAAATTTTGACCTAAAACCCTAATTTTGACCAAAACCCTATTTTTAACTCAAAACCTTATTTATGACCCAAAACCCTATTTTTAACTCAAAACCCTAATTTTGACCCGAACCCCTAATTCTAACCCAAAACCCTAATTCTAACCCTATTTTGACCCAAAACCCTATTTTTAACTCAAAACCCTAATTCAAACCCCAAACACTAATTTTGACCCAAAACCCAAATTTTAACCCAAAACCCAAATTTTAACCCAAAGCTCTACTTTTGACCCAAAACCCTAATTTTGACCCGAAACCCTAATTTTAACCCAAAACCCTATTTTTAACTCAAAACCCAAATTACAAACCCTATTTTTAACAAAACCCTAATTTTTAACTCAAAACCCTAATTTAAACCCAAAACCCTAATTTGACCAAAACCCAAATTTTTAACCAAAACCCAATTTTAACCCAAAGCTCTAATTTTGACCTAAAACCCTAATTACCAAAACCCTAATTTTAACCAAAACCCAAATTAACCCAAACCCTAATTTTGACCCAAACCTCTAATTTACCCAAAACCCAAATTTTAACCTAAAACCCTAATTTTAACCCAAAACCCTAATTTTGACCAAAACCCTAATTACTAAACCCTATTTTAACTCAAACCCTAATTTAAACCCCAAACCCTAATTTTGACCCAAAACCCTAATTTGGACCAAAACCCAAATTTAACCCAAAACCCTAATTTTGACCCAAAACCCTAATTTACCAAAACCTAATTTTGACCATAAACCCTAATTTTAACTCAAAACCTAATTTTAACCCAAAACCTAATTTGACCCAAAACCCTAATTTTGACCCAAAACCCTAATTTTAACCAAAACCTAATCACCAATTTTTGACTAAAACCCTAATTCAAACCCAAACCCAATTTTAACCCAAAACCCTAATTTTGACCCAAAACCCTAATTTATACCCACCTAATTTTGACCCTAAACCCTAAATTGAACCAAAACCTAATTTTAACCCAAAACCCTAATTTTCACCCAAACCCTAATTTTGACCCAAAACCCTAATTTTGACCCAAACCTAATTTTGACCCAAAACCCTAATTTTGACCCGAATCACAAATTTTAAACCAAAACCCTAATTCTAACCCTATTTTTAACTCAAAACCCTAATTCTAACCCCAAACCCTAATTTTGACCCAAAACCCTAATTTTGACCCAAAATCCTAATTTAACCCAACCTTCAAAACCCTATTTTTAACTCAAAACCCTAATTTAAACCCCAAACCTAATTATGACCCAAAACCCTAATTTTGACCAAAAACCCAAATTTTAACGCAAAACACTAATTATAACCAAAACCCTAATTTTGACCCAAAACCCTAATTTGCCAAAACCCAAATTTTAACCAAAACCCTAATTTTAACCCTAAACCCTAATTCACCCAAAACCCTATTTTTAACTCAAACCCAAAATCTAACCCTAAGCCTAATTTTGACCCAAAACCCTAATTTTAACCCAAACCCAAATTTTAACCCAAAACCCTAATTCTAACCCAAATTTAACTCAAAACCCTAATTCAAACCCCAAACGCTAATTTTGACCCGAAACCCTAATTTTGACCCAAACCCTAATTCTAACCCAAAACCCTAATTTTGACCCAAAACCCTAATTTTGACCCAAACCCTAATTACAAAGCTCTAATTTTGACCCAAAACCCTAATTTTGACCCTAAACCCTAATTAAAACCCTATTTTTAACTCAAAACCCAAATTCTAACCCTAAGCCCTAATTTTGACCCGAAACCCTAATTTTGACCCGAAACCCTAATTCTAACCCAAAACCCAAATTCTAACCCTATTTTTGACCCAAAAACCCAAATTTTAACCCTAAACCCTAATTTTGACCCGAAACCCTAATTCTAACCCAAAACCCTAATTCAAACCCTAATTTTGACCCTAAACCCTAATTTTGACCCAAAACCCTAATTCAAACCCTAATTTTGACCGAAAACCCCATTTTTAACTCAAAACCCAAATTCTAACCCTAAGCCCTAATTTTGACCCAAAACCCTAATTTTGACCCGAAACCCTAATTCTAACCCAAAACCCTAATTTAAACCCTAATTTTGACCCTAAACCCTAATTCAAACCCTAATTTTGACCGAAAACCCCATTTTGACCCAAAACCTTAATTTTAACCAAAACCCAAATTCTATCCCAAAACCCTAATTTTGACCCGAAACCCTAATTCTAATTTTAACCCAAAACCCTAATTCTAACCCTATTTATGACCCAAAACCATATTTTTCACTCAAAACTCTAATTCAAACCCCAAAAGCTAATTTTGACCCAAAACCCAAATTTTAACCCAAATCCCTAATTTTAACCCAAACCTCTAATTTTGACCCAAAATCCTAAATCAAACCCTAATTTTGACACTAAACCCTAAATTTGGACCAAAACCCCAAATTTTAACCCAAAACCCTAATTTGGACCAAAAACCCAAATTTTAACCTAAAACCCAAATTTTAACCCAAAGCTCTAATTTTGACCGAAAACCCTAATTCAAACCCTAATTTTGACCATAAATCCAAAATTTGACCCCAAGACCCTAATTTTGACCCAAAACCCATTTTTTAACTCAAAACCCAAATTCTAACCCTAAGCCCTAATTTTGACCCAAAACCCTAATTTTGACCCGAAACCCTAATTCTAACCCAAAACCCTAATTCTAACCCTATTTTTGACCCAAAACCCTATTTTTAACTCAAAACCCTAATTCAAACCCCAAACGCTAATTTTGACACAAAACCTTAATTTGGACAAAAAACCCAAATTTTAACCCAAAGCCCTAATTAAAACCCTAAACGCTAATTTTGACCCAAAACCCAAATTTTAACCCAAAGCCCTAATTTTGACCCAAAACCCTAATTTTGACCCAAAACCCTATTTTTAACTTAAAACCCAAATTCTAACCCAAAGCCCTAATTTTGACCCGAAACCCTAATTCAAACCCTAATTTTGACCCTAAATTTGACCCAAAACCCTAATTTTGACCCAAAACCCAATTTTTAACTCAAAACCCAAATTCTAACCCTAAGCCCTAATTTTGACCCAAAACCCTATTTTTAACTTAAAACCCAAATTCTAACGCTCAGCCCAAATTTTGGCCCAAAACCCTAATTTTGATCCGAAACCCTAATTTTAAACCAAACCCCTAATTCTAATGCTATTTTTACCCAAAAATCTATTTTTAACTCAAAACCCTAACTCAAACCCCAAACTCTAATTTTGACCCAAAACCCAAATTTGGACCAAAAACCCAAATTTTAACCCAAAACCCAAATTTTAACCCAAAGCACTAATTTTGACCCAAAACCATAATTTTGACCCTAAACCCTAAATTTGACCCAAAACCCTATATTTAACTCAAAACCCTAATTCAAACCCCAAACGCTAATTTTGACCCAAAACCCTAATTTGGACCCAAAACCTAAATTTTAACCTAAAGCTCTAATTTTGACCCAAAACCCTAATTTTGACCCAAAACCCTATTTTTAACTCAAAACCCTAATTCAAACCCCAAACACTAATTTTGACCCAAAACCCTAATTTCAACCCAAAGCTCGAATTTTGACCCAAAACCCTAATTCGAACCCTAATTTTGACCCTAAGCCCTAAATTGGACCCAAAACCCTAATTTTGACCCAAAACCCAAATTCTAACCCTAAACCCTAATTTTGACCCAAAACCCTAATTCTAACCCAATTTTTAACCAAAACCCTATTTTTAACTCAAAACCCTAATTAAAACCCTAAACGCTAATTTTGACCCAAAACCCAAATTTTAACCAAAAACCCAAATTTTAACCCAAAGCTCAAATTTTGACCCTAAACCCTAATTTTCACCCAAAACCCTATTTTTAACTCAAAACCCAAATTCTAACCCTAAGCCCTAATTTTGACCCAAAACCCTAATTTTAACCCAAAACCATAATTCTAACCCTATTTTTGACCCAAAACCCTATTTTTAACTCAAAACCCTAATTCAAACCCCAAACGCTAATTTTGACCCAAAACCCATATTTGGACCAAAAACCCAAATTTTAACCCAAAACCCTAATTTTTTTTTTAAAGCAAAAAGGAGTGCAGAAGCATCACTGCAGTGGAAATCATCCCAACTATGTTGGCACCAAAACCACTACCCATCATCTGCAGCACCCCATAGTATTATTAAAAAAAAACAAAAGAAAGAAATACAAGAAAACATGGGGGGACATAGGACCTTACCCATGAAAAGAAGGGGGATTACAAGAATCTAAAATTAGGCATACCCCACCTACTACGGAAGAAATCATGCCTAATAAAACTGGGAATCAGGCTCCACCAAGTGAAGCATTTAGAACTGACTCCAAAATTGGCTAGCTTATCAGCACAGTGATTATAAACCCGCTCGTTCTTTTTGTCGCCCTAAACTACAGTTTTATAAACCCGCTCGTTCTTTTTGGCGCGTTCGCGACAGCGCGACCACAACCCAAAGCTCTAATTTTGACCCAAAACCCATTTTTAAACTCAAAACCCAAATTCTAACCCTAAGCCCTAATTTTGACCCAAAACCCTAATTTTGACCCGAAACCCTAATTCTAACCCAAAACCCTAATTCTAACCCTATTTTTGACCGAAAACCCTATTTTTGACCCAAAACCATAATTTGGACCAAAAACCCAAATTTTAACCCAAAACCATAATTTTGACCCAAAACCCTACTTCAAACCCTAATTTTGACCCTAAATCCTAATTTTGATCCGAAACCCAAATTTTAACCCAAAACCCTAATTCTCACCCTATTTTTGAGTTAAAAATCCTATTTTTAACTCAAAACCCAAATTTAAACCATAAACCCTAATTTGGACCGAAACCCCTAATTTTAACCCAAAGCCTTAATTTTGACCCAAAACCCTATTTCAAACCCTAAACCCTAATTTTGATCCTAAACCCAAAATTTGACCCAGAACCCTATGATTGACCCGAAACACTAATTTAAAACCAAAACCCTAATTTTAACCCAAAGCCATAATTTTTACCCTATTTTTGACCCAAAACCCTATTTTAAACTCAAAACCCTATTTCAAACCCTAAACCCTAATTTTGACCGTGAACCCTAAATTTACCCAAAACCCTAATTCCAACCCTATTTTTGACCCAGAATCCTAATTATGACCGGAAACTAAAATGTTACCCCAAACTCAAATTCTAACCCTAAGCCCTAATTTTGACCCAAAACTCTAATTTTGACACGAAACCCTAATTTTAACCCAAAACACTAATTCTAACCCAATTTTTAACAAAAACCCTAATTAAAACCCTAAACGCTAATTTTGACCCAACCTAATTTGGACCCAAAACCCAAATTTTAACCAAAAACCCAAATTTTAACCCAAAACTCAAATTTTGACCCTAAACCCTAATTTTCACCCAAAACCCTATTTTTAACTCAAAACCCAAATTCTAACCCTAAGCCCTAGTTTTGACCCAAAACCCTAATTTTGACCCGAAACCCTAATTTTAACCCAAAACCCTAATTCTAACCCTATTTATGACCCAACACCCTATTTTTAACTCAAAACACTAATTCAAACCCCAAACGCTAATTTTGACACAAAACCCAAATTTTAACCCAAATCCCTAATTTTAACCCAAAGCTCTAATTTTGACCCAAAACCCTAAATCAAACCCTAATTTTGACATTAAACCCTAAATTTGGACCAACAACCCTAATTTGGACCAAAAACCCAAATTCTAACCCAAAACCCTAATTTGGACCGAAAACCCAAATTTTAACCCAAAACCCTAATTTTAACCCAAAGCTCTAATTTTGACCGAAAACCCTAATTCAAACCCTAATTTTGACCATAAACCCTAAATTTGACCCAAGACCCTAATTTTGACCCAAAACCCTATTTTTAACTCAAAACCCTAATTCAAACCCCAAACGCTAATTTGGAGCCAAAACCCTAATTTGGACCAAAAAACCTAATTTTAACCCAAAACCCTAATTTTCACCCAAAGCTCTAATTTTGACCCAAAACCCAAAATCTAACCCTAATCTCTAATTTTGACCCAAAACCCTAATTTTGACCCGAAACCCAAATTTTAACCCAAAGCTCAAATTCTAACCCTATTTTTAACTCAAAACCCTAATTCAAACCCCAAACGCTAATTTTGACCCAAAACCCTAATTTTGACCCAAAACCCTAATTCTCACCCAAAACCCTAATTTCAACCCATTTTGACTCCAAACTAACCAAAACCCTAATTTTCCAACCCAAATTGACTAAACCCAAAAATTGACCCAAAACCCATTTTTTAACTCAAAACCCAAAATCTAACCCTAAGCCCTAATTTTGACCCAAAACCCTAATTCTAACCCTATTTTTAACTCAAAACCCTAATTCAAACCCCAAACGCTAATTTTGACCCAAAACCCTAATTTTGACCCGAAACCCTAATTCTAACCCAAAACCCTAATTCAAACCCCAAACGCTAATTTTGACCCAAAACCCTAATTTTGACCCAAAACCCTAATTTTATCCCAAAGCTCTAATTTTGACCCAAAACCCTAATTCAAACCCTTATTTTGACCCTAAACCCTAAAATTAACCCAAAACCCATTTTTTAACTCAAAACCCAAATTCTAACCCTAAGCCCTAATTTTGACCCAAATCCCTAATTTTGACCCCGAAACCCTAATTCTAACCCAAAACCCTAATTCTAACCCTATTTTTGACCCAAAACTCTATTTTTGACCCAAAACCCTATTTTTAACCCAAAACCCTAATTTGGTCCCAAAACCCAAATTTTAACCAAAAACCCAAATTTTAACCCTAAACCCTAATTTTGACCCAAAACCCTAATTTTGACCCTCAACCCTAATTTTCACCCAAAACCCTATTTTTAACTCAAAACCCAAAATCTAACCCTACCCCCTAATTTTGACCCAAAACCCTAATTTTGACCCGAAACCCTAATTCTAACCCTATTTTTAACTCAAAACCCTAATTCAAACCCCAAATGCTAATTTTGACCCAAAATCCTAATTTTGACCCAAAACCTTAATTTTAACCCAAAACCCTAATTTTGACCCAAAGCTCTAATTTTGACCCAAAACCCTAATTCAAACCCTAATTTTGACCCTCAACCCTAAAATTGACCCAAAACCCTAATTTTGACCCAAAACCCAATTTTTAACTCAAAACCCAAATTCTAACCCTAAGCCCTAATTTTGACCCAAAACCCTAATTTTGACCCGAAACCCTAATTCTAACCCAAAACCCTATTTCAAACCATATTTTTAACTCAAAACCCTAATTCAAACCCCTAACGCTAATTTTGACCCGAAACCCTAATTTTGACCCAAAACCCTAATTTTCACCCTAAACCCTATTTTTAACACGAAACCCATATTCTAACCCTAAGCCTAAATTTTGACCCGAAACCCTAATTTTGACCCGAAAACCTAATTCAAACCCCAAACGCTAATTTTGACCCAAAACCCTAAATTGGACCAAAAACCCTAATTTTGACCGAAAACCCCATTTTTAACTCAAAACCCAAATTCTAACCCTAAACCCTAATTTTGACCCAAAACCATAATTTTGACCCGAAACCCTAATTTTAACCGAAAACCCTAATTCTAACCCTATTTAAGACCCAAAACCCTATTTTTAACTCAAAACCCTAATTCAAACCCCAAACGCTAATTTTGACCCAAAACCCTAATTTGGACCAAAAACCCAAATTTTAACCCAAAACCCTAATTCTAACCCTAATTTTGACCCAAAAGCCATTTTTAACTCAAAACCCAAATTATAACCCTATTTATGGCCCAAAACCCTATTTTTAACTCAAAACACTAATTTAAACCCCAAACGCTAATTTTGACCAAAAACCCAAATTTTAACCAATTTTAACCCAAATCTCTAATTTTGACCCAAAACCCTAAATCAAACCCTAATTTGGACCAAAAACCCAAATTTTAACCCAAAACCCTAATTTTCACCCAAAGCTCTAATTTTGACCGAAAACCCAAATTCTAACCTTAAGCCCAAATTTTGACCCAAAACCCTAATTTTGACCCGAAACCCTAATTCTAACCCAAAACCCTAATTCTAACCCTATTTTTGACTCAAAACCCTAATTCAAACCCCAAACACTAATTTTGACCCAAAACCCTAATTTGGACCAAAAACCCAAATTTTAACCCAAACCCTAATTTTGACCCAAAACCCTAATTTTGACCCTAAACCCTAATTTTCACCCTAAACCCTATTTTTAACTCGAAACCCAAATTCTAACCCAAAGCCTAAATTTTGTCCCAAAACCCTAATTTTGACCCGAAACCCTATTTTTGACCAAAAACCCTATTTTTAACTCAAAAACCCTAATTCAAACCCCAAACGCTGATTTTAACCCAAAGCTCTAATTTTGATCCAAAACCCTAATTCAAACCCTAATTTTGACCCTAAACCCTAAAATTGACCAAAAAACCTAATTTTAACCCAAAACCCTAATTTTCACCCAAAGCTCTAATTTTGACCCAAAACCCAAAATCTAACCCTAATCTCTAATTTTGACCCAAAACCCTAATTTTGACCCGAAACCCAAATTTTAACCCAAAGCTCAAATTCTAACCCTATTTTTAACTCAAAACCCTAATTCAAACCCCAAACGCTAATTTTTACCCAAAACCCTAATTTTGACCCGAAACCCAAATTTTAACCCAAAGCTCAAATTCTAACCCTATTTTTAACTCAAAACCCTAATTCAAACCCCAAACGCTAATTTTGACCCAAAACCCTAATTTTGACCCAAAACCCTAATTCTCACCCAAAACCCTAATTTCAACCCATAGCTCTAATTTTGACCCAAAACCCTAACTCAAACCCTAATTTTGACCCTAAACCCAAAAATTGACCCAAAACCCATTTTTTAACTCAAAACCCAAAATCTAACCCTAAGCCCTAATTTTGACCCAAAACCCTAATTTTGACCCGAAACCCAAATTTTAACCCAAAACCCTAATTCTAACCCTATTTTTAACTCAAAACCCTAATTCAAACCCCAAACGCTAATTTTGACCCAAAACCCTAATTTTAACCCAAAACCCTAATTCAAACCCCAAACGCTAATTTTGACCCAAAACCCTAATTTTGAACCAAAACCCTAATTTTATCCCAAAGCTCTAATTTTGACCCAAAACCCTAATTCAAACCCTTATTTTGACCCTAAACCCTAAAATTAACCCAAAACCCATTTTTTAACTCAAAACCCAAATTCTAACCCTAAGCCCTAATTTTGACCCAAATCCCTAATTTTGACCCGAAACCCTAATTCTAACCCAAAACCCTAATTCTAACCCTATTTTTGACCCAAAACTCTATTTTTGACCCAAAACCCTATTTTTAACCCAAAACCCTAATTTGGTCCCAAAACCCAAATTTTAACCAAAAACCCAAATTTTAACCCAAAACCCTAATTTTGACCCTCAACCCTAATTTTCACCCAAAACCCTATTTTTAACTCAAAACCCAAAATCTAACCCTACCCCCTAATTTTGACCCAAAACCCTAATTTTGACCCGAAACCCTAATTCTAACCCTATTTTTAACTCAAAACCCTAATTCAAACCCCAAACGCTAATTTTGACCCAAAATCCTAATTTTGACCCAAAACCTTAATTTTAACCCAAAACCCTAATTTTGACCCAAAGCTCTAATTTTGACCCAAAACCCTAATTCAAACCCTAATTTTGACCCTAAACCCTAAAATTGACCCAAAACCCTAATTTTGACCCAAAACCCAATTTTTAACTCAAAACCCAAATTCTAACCCTAAGCCCTAATTTTGACCCAAAACCCTAATTTTGACCCGAAACCCTAATTCTAACCCAAAACCCTATTTCAAACCATATTTTTAACTCAAAACCCTAATTCAAACCCCTAACGCTAATTTTGACCCGAAACCCTAATTTTCACCCTAAACCCTATTTTTAACACGAAACCCATATTCTAACCCTAAGCCTAAATTTTGACCCGAAACCCTAATTTTGACCGAAAACCCCATTTTTAACTCAAAACCCAAATTCTAACCCTAAACCCTAATTTTGACCCAAAACCATAATTTTGACCCGAAACCCTAATTTTAACCGAAAACCCTAATTCTAACCCTATTTAAGACCCAAAACCCTATTTTTAACTCAAAACCCTAATTCAAACCCCAAACGCTAATTTTGACCCAAAACCCTAATTTGGACCAAAAACCCAAATTTTAACCCAAAACCCTAATTCTAACCCTATTTTTAACCCAAAACCCTAATTTTGACCCAAAAGCCATTTTTAACTCAAAACCCAAATTATAACCCTATTTATGGCCCAAAACCCTATTTTTAACTCAACTCTCTAATTTAAACCCCAAACGCTAATTTTGACCAAAAACCCAAATTTTAACCCAAATCCCAAATTTTAACCCAAAGCTCTAATTTTGACCTAATACCCTAAATCAAACCCTAATTTGGACCAAAAACCCAAATTTTAACCCAAAACCCTAATTTTCACCCAAAGCTCTAATTTTGACCGAAAACCCAAATTCTAACCTTAAGCGCAAAATTTTACCCAAAACCCTAATTTTGACCCGAAACCCTAATTCTAACCCTATTTTTGACTCAAAACCCTAATTCAAACCCCAAACACTAATTTTGACCCAAAACCCTAATTTGGACCAAAAACCCAAAATTTAACCCAAACCCTAATTTTGACCCAAAACCCTAATTTTGACCCGAAACCCTAATTTTGACCCTAAACCCTATTTTTAACTCGAAACCCAAATTCTAACCCAAAGCCTAAATTGTGTCCCCAAACCCTAATTTTGACCCGAAACCCTATTTTTGACCCAAAACCCTATTTTTAACTAAAAACCCTAATTCAAACCCCAAATGCTGATTTTAACACAAAGCTCTAATTTTGATCCAAAACCCTAATTTATACCCTAATTTTGACCCTAAACCCTAAAATTGACCAAAAAACCTAATTTTAACCCAAAACCCTAATTTTCACCCAAAGCTCTAATTTTGACCCAAAACCCAAAATCTAACCCTAATCTCTAATTTTGACCCAAAACCCTAATTTTGACCCGAAACCCAAATTTTAACCCAAAGCTCAAATTCTAACCCTAAACTAATTAACCCCAAACTAATTTTGACCCAAAACCCTAATTTGACCAAACCCAATTTTAACCCAAAAATTTAATTACGACCAAACCCTAATTTACAACCCAACAATTCCTTTTTTAACTCAAAACCCTAATTCAAACCCCAAACCCTAATTTTGACCCAAAACCCTAATTTGACCCAAAACCCTAATTTCCAAACCTAATTACCTAGCCCAAAACTAATTTTGACCCAAAACCCTAATTCAAACCTAATTTTGACCCTAAACCCAAAATTGACCAAAACCCAATTTTAACAAACCAAATAACCACCATTGACCCAAACCCTAATTTTGACCAAAACCCAAATTTTAACCCAAAACCCTAATTCTAACTATTTTTAACTCAAAACCCTAATTCAAACCCCAAACCTAATTTTGACCCAAAACCCTATTTTTAACTCAAAACCCAAATTCTAACCCTAAGCCCTAATTTTGACCCGAAACCCTAATTTTGACCAAAAACCCTAATTTTAACCCAAAGCTCTAATTTTGACCCAAAACCCTAATTCAAACCCTAATTTTGACCGTAAACCCTAAAATTGACCCAAAACCCATTTTTTTACTCAAAACCCAAATTCTAACCCTAAGCCCTAATTTCCCAAATCCCTAATTTTGACCAAACCCAATTCTAACCCAAAACCCTAATTCTAACCCTATTTTTGACCCAAAACCCTATTTTTACCCAAACCCTAATTTTAACCCAAAACCCTAATTTGGACACAAAACCCAAATTTTAACCAAAAACCCAAATTTTGACCCAAAATCCTAATTTTGACCCTAAACCATAAATTTCACCCAAAACCCTATTTTTAACTCAAAACACTAATTCAAAACCCAAACGCAAATTTTGACCCAGAACCCTAAT
>JAUPTC010000018.1:494829-509829 GCA_030762895.1 Sophora flavescens
AACCATATTTTTAACTCAAACCCTAATTTAAACCCCAACTCTAATTTTACCCAAACCCTATTTGCCAAACCCTAATTATCCAAAAACCCCAACCTTTTAACCTCCAAACTCTCTTACCCAACCTAATTCTAACCCAAACCCCACCCTAATTACCAAAACCCAAACTTTGACCAAACCTCTAATTTTAACCCAAAACCCCACTGACCCAAACTCTTTAACTCAAAACCCTAATCCAAACCCCAAACGCAATTGACCCAAACCCAAATTTGACAAAACCCAATTAACCAAAACCCAAATTTTGACCCAAACCCTAATCAAACCCTAAATTTGACTGAAGACCCTAATTTTGACCCAAACCCCATTTTTTAACTCAACCCAAATTCTAACCCGAAGCCCTAATTTTGGCCCAAAACCCTAATTTTGACCCCAAACCCTAATTCTAACCCGAAACCCTAATTCTAACCCTATTTTTAACCAAAACCTAATTTTAACCCAAAACCTAAATTTTACCCAAAACCCAATTTGACCCTAAACCCTAATTTTCACCAAAACCCTATTTTTAACTCAAAACCCAAAACAATTCTAACCTAATTGACCCAAACCCTAATTTTAACCCAAAACCCTAATTCTAACCCTATTTTTACTCAAAACCCTAATTCTGACCCAAACGTAATTTTAACCCAAAACTCTAATTTCAACTAAACACAAATTTTAACCAAAACCCAAATTTAACCCAAAGCTCAAATTTTGACCCAAAACCCTAATTTTCCCCAAAACCCTTTAACTCCTAACCCTAATTTTAACCCAAAACCTATTTTTAACCCAAAACCCTAATTCAAACCAAACCCTAATTTTGACCCAAAACCCTAATTTTGAACCCAAACCCCAATTTTAACCAAACCCTAATTCTAACCCTATTTTTAACTCAAAACCTATTCAAACCCAATTCTGACCAAAACCCAATTTGACCCAAAACCTAATTTTAAATCAAACCCTAATTTTGACTCAAACTTAATTTTGACCCAAAACCCTAATTTTGACCCAAACCCCAAATTGACCCAAACCCTAATTTGACCCAAACCCAATTTTAACTCAAAACCCAAATTCTAACCTAAACCCTAATTTTGACCCAAAACCCTAATTTGACCAAACCCTAATTCTAACCCAAAACCCTAATTTTAACCAAACCTATTAACCTAAACCCACTCCAACCCCTAACCACTTTGACCAAACCCCATTTTGACCCAAACCCTAATTTACCTAAACCCTATTTTTTAACTCAAACCCAAATTCTAACCCTTGACCAAACCCCACTTACCAAACCTTAAACCCCTAATTTTGACCTAAACCCTAATTTTGACCAAAACCCTAATTTTACCAAACCCTAATTTACCAAAACCCAATTTTTAACTAAACCCAAATTTAACCCTAAACCCTAATTTTGACCCAAAACCCAATTTTTACCCAAAACCTAATTCTAACCCAAAACCTAATTTTACCTAAAACCCTAATTTTGACCCAAACCCTAATTTTAACCAAACCCTAATTTAACCCTAATTTTAACTCAAAACCCCTATTCAAACCAAAAACCCAATTTTAACCCAAAACCCTAATTCTAACCCTATTTTGACTCAAAACCCTAATTTTGACCTAAAACCTAATTTTAACAAAACCTAATTCTAACCTAACCCATTTGACCCAAACCCAATTTTTAACTCAAAACCCAAATTCTAACCAAAACCCTAATTTGACCCAAAACCCTAATTTTGACCCAAACCCTAATTCTAACCCAAAACCCTATTTCCTAACCTATTTTAACTAAAAACCCAAATTTTAACCCAAACCCTAATTTTGACCCAAGCCTAATTTTGACCCAAAACCCTAATTTTGACCATAAACCCTATTTCCCAAACCCATATTTTTAACTCAAACCCAAATTTAACCCTAAGCCATAATTTTGACCCAAACCCCTAATTTGACCAAACCCTAATTCATACCCAAAACCCTAATTTTAACCCAAACTTACCCAAACCTATTTTTAACTCAAAACCCTAATTAAAACCCCAAACCTAATTTTGACCCAAACCCCATTTTAACTCAAAACCCAAATTCTAACCCTAAACCCTAATTTGACCCAAAACCCTATTTTTAACTCCAAACCCTAATTTTAACCCTAAATATTTTGACTCAAAACCCTTTTACCAAACCTAATTTTAACCCAAAACCTAATTTTAACCCAAAACCCTAATTTTGACTCAAAACCCTAATCAAACCCCAAACGCTAATTTTGACCCGAAACCCTAATTTTGACCCGAAACCAAATTTTTAACTCAAAACCCAAATTCTAACCCTAAACCCTAAATTTGACCCAAAACCCTAATTTTGACCAAACCCTATTTTTAACCCAAACCCTAATTCTAACCCTATTTGCACCCAAAACCCTATTTTGACCCAAAACCTATTCCTAAACCCTCTCCCCCAATTTTCCAAAACCCTAATTTTAACTCCCCAAAACCCTAATTTTGACCCTAATTTACCCAAACCCAAATTTTTAACTCAAAGCCTAATTTTGACCCAATACCCTAATTTTGACCATAAACCCTAATTTGACCCAAAACCCAATTTTTAACTCAAAACCCAAATTTTAACTCAAAACCTAATTTTGACCCAAAACCCTAATTTTGACCAAAACCCTAATTCAACCCAAAACCCTAATTTTAACCCAAATATTTTGACCCAAAACCCTATTTTTAACTCAAAACCTAATTTTAACCCCAAACCCTAATTTTGACTAAACCCTAATTTGGCCAAAACCCTAATTTAACCCAAAACCCTAATTTTAACCCTATTTTGACCAAAACCCTATTTTTAACTCAAAACCCTAATTTAACCCAAACCCTAATTTTGACCCAAAACCCTAATTTTAACCCAAAACCCTTTAACCCTATTTTAACTCAAACCCTAATTTAAACCCAAACCCTACTTTACCAAAACCCAATTTGGACCTAAACCCTAATTTTAACCCAAACCCTAATTGTAACCCTATTTTTAACTCAAAACCCTAATCCAACCCCAAACGCTAATTAAAACTTTTGGACAAAAACCCAAATTTAACCCAAACCCATTTGACCCAAACCCTAATTCAAACCCATTTGACCAAAACCCTACTTTGACCCAAAACCCATATTTTAACTCAAAACCCAAATTCTAACCTTACTGACCCAAACCCTTACTTTTGACCCAAACCCTAATCCAACCCAAAACCCTAATTCTAACCCTATTTTTGACCCAAACCCTATTTTTAACCCAAAACCCAAATTTTAACCAAAACCTAATTTGACTCCAAACCCTATTTGACCCAAACCCTAATTTTGACCAAAACCCTAATTTTCACCCAAAACCTATTTTTAACTAAAAAACCAAAAACTAACCCTAACCCCTAATTTGACCCAAAACCCTAATTTGACCAAACCCTAATTCTAACCCTATTTTTACTCAAAACCTAATTCAAACCCCAAACCCTAATTTTGACCCAAAACTCTAATTTCGACACGAAACACAAATTTTAACCAAAAACCCAAATTTTAACCCAAAGCTCAAATTTTGATCCAAAACCCTAATTTTCTCCCAAAACCCTAATTCTAACCCTATTTTTGACCCAAAACAATATTTTTAACCCAAAACCCTAATTCAAACCCCAAACGCTAATTTTGACCCAAACCTATGACCAAAACCCTAATTTTGACCAAACCCTATTTAACCCTATTTTTAACTCAAACCTATTCAAACCCTAATATTTTGCCAAAACCTAATTTTGACCCAAAACCTTAATTTAACCCAAACCCCACTTTGACCCAAAACCCTAATTTTGACCCAAAACCCTAAAATTGACCCAAAACCCTAATTTTGACCCAAAACCCAATTTTTAACTCAAAACCCAAATTCTAACCCTAAGCCCTAATTTTGACCCAAAACCCTAATTTTGACCCGAAACCCTAATTCTAACCCAAAACCCTATTTCTAACCATATTTTTAACTCAAAACCCTAATTCAAACCCCTAACGCTAATTTTGACCCGAAACCCTAATTTGGACCCAAAACCCTAATTTTCACCCTAAACCCTATTTTTAACTCGAAACCCAAATTCTAACCCTAAGCCAAAAATTTTGACCCGAAACCCTAATTTTGACCCGAAACCCTAATTCAAACCCCAAACGCTAATTTTGACCCAAAACCCTAAATTGGACCAAAAACCCTAATTCTGACCCTAAACCCTAATTTTTACCGAAAACCCCATTTTTAACTCAAAACCCAAATTCTAACCCTAAACCCTAATTTTGACCCAAAACCCTAATTTTTACCCGAAACCCTAATTCTAACCCAAAACCTTAATTCTAACCCAATTTTTGACACAAAACCCTATTTTTAACTCAAAACCCTAATTCAAACCCCAAACGCTAATTTTGACCCAAAACCCTAATTTTGCAAAACCCTAATTTGGACCAAAAACCCTAATTCTAACCCAAACCCTAATTTGACCTCCCTAATTTTGACCCAAAAGCCATTTTTAACTCAAAACCCAAATTATAACCCTAAGCCCTAGTTTTGACCCAAAACCCTAATTTTGACCCGAAACCCTAATTTTAACCCAAATCAAAACTCTAATTTAAACCCCAAACGCTAATTTTGACCAAAAACCCAAATTTTAACCCAAAACCCTAATTATAACCCCAAAGCTCTAATTTTGACCCAAACCCTAATTCAAACCCTAATTTTTACCCTAAACCCTAATTTTCACCCAAAACCCCATTTTTAACTCAAAGCCCAAATTCTAACCCTAATCCCTAATTTTGACCTAAAAACCTAATTTTGACCCGAAACCCTAATTCATACCCAAAACCCTAATTCTAACCCTATTTTTGACCCAAAACCATATTTTTAACTCAAAACCCTAATTCAAACCCCAAACTCTAATTTTGACCCAAAACCCTAATTTGGCCAAAAAACCCAAATTTTAACCCAAAACCCTAATTTTAACCCAAAGCTCTAATTTTGACCCAATACCCTAATTTGGACCCAAAACCCTAATTTTAACCACAAACCCTAATTTTGACCCGAAACCCTAATTTTAACCCAAAACCCTAATTGTAACCCTATTTTTAACTCAAAACCCTAATCCAAACCCCAAACGCTAATTTTGACCCAAAACCCAAATTTGGACAAAAAACCCAAATTTTAACCCAAAACCCAAATTTTGACCCAAAACCCTAATTCAAACCCTAATTTTGACCGAAAACCCTAATTTTGACTCAAAACCCAAATTCTAACCCTAAGCCCTAATTTTGACCCAAAACCTTAATTTTGACCCGAAACCCTAATTCTAACCCAAAACCCTAATTCTAACCATATTTTTGACCCAAAACCCTATTTTTAACCCAAAACCCAAATTTTAACCAAAAACCCAAATTTTAACCCTAAACCCTAATTTTGACCCTAAACCCTAATTTTCACCCAAAACCCTATTTTTAACTCAAAACCCAAAATCTAACCCTAACCCCTAATTTTGACCCAAAACCCTAATTTTGACCCGAAACCCTAATTCTAACCCTATTTTTACTCAAAACCCTAATTCAAACCCCAAACGATAATTTTGACCCAAAACTCTAATTTCGACACGAAACACAAATTTTAACCAAAAACCCAAATTTTAACCCAAAGCTCAAATTTTGACCCAAAACCCTAATTTTCTCCCAAAACCCTAATTCTAACCCTATTTTTGACCCAAAACAATATTTTTAACCCAAAACCCTAATTCAAACCCCAAACGCTAATTTTGACCCAAAACCCTAATTTTGACCCAAAACCCTAATTTTGACCCGAAACCCTAATTCTAACCCTATTTTTAACTCAAAACCCCTATTCAAACCCCAAATGCTAATTTTGGCCCAAAATCCTAATTTTGACCCAAAACCTTAATTTTAACCCAAAACCCTAATTTTGACCCAAAGCACTAATTTTGACCCAAAACCCTAAAATTGACCCAAAACCCTAATTTTGACCCAAAACCCAATTTTTAACTCAAAACCCAAATTCTAACCCTAAGCCCTAATTTTGACCCAAAACCCTAATTTTGACCCAAACCCTAATTCTAACCCAAAACCCTATTTCTAACCATATTTTTAACTCAAAACCCTAATTCAAACCCCTAACGCTAATTTTGACCCGAAACCCTAATTTTGACCCAAAACCCTAATTTTCACCCTAAACCCTATTTTTAACTCGAAACCCAAATTCTAACCCTAAGCCAAAAATTTTGACCCGAAACCCTAATTTTGACCCGAAACCCTAATTCAAACCCCAAACGCTAATTTTGACCCAAAACCCTAAATTGGACCAAAAACCCTAATTCTGACCCTAAACCCTAATTTTTACCGAAAACCCCATTTTTAACTCAAAACCCAAATTCTAACCCTAAACCCTAATTTTGACCCAAAACCCTAATTTTTACCCGAAACCCTAATTCTAACCCAAAACCTTAATTCTAACCCAATTTTTGACACAAAACCCTATTTTTAACTCAAAACCCTAATTCAAACCCCAAACGCTAATTTTGACCCAAAACCCTAATTTGGACCAAAAACCCAAATTTTAACCCAAAACCCTAATTCTAACCCTATTTTTGACCCAAAACCCTAATTTTGACCCAAAAGCCATTTTTAACTCAAAACCCAAATTATAACCCTAAGCCCTAGTTTTGACCCAAAACCCTAATTTTGACCCGAAACCCTAATTTTAACCCAAAACCTTAATTCTAACCCTATTTATGGCCCAAAACCCTATTTTTAACTCAAAACTCTAATTTAAACCCCAAACGCTAATTTTGACCAAAAACCCAAATTTTAACCCAAATCCCTAATTTTAACCCAAAGCTCTAATTTTGACCCAAAACCCTAATTCAAACCCTAATTTTGACCATAAACCCTAATTTTGACCCAAAACCCATTTTTTAACTCAAAACCCAAATTCTAATCCTAAGCCCTAATTTTGACCCAAAACCCTAATTTTGACCCGAAACCCTAATTCATACCCAAAACCCTAATTCTAACCCTATTTTTGACCCAAAACCATATTTTTAACTCAAAACCCTAATTCAAACCCCAAACTCTAATTTTGACCCAAAACCCTAATTTGGCCAAAAAACCCAAATTTTAACCCAAAACCCTAATTTTAACCCAAAGCTCTAATTTTGACCCAAAACCCTAATTTGGACCCAAAACCCTAATTTTAACCACAAACCCTAATTTTGACCCGAAACCCTAATTTTAACCCAAAACCCTAATTGTAACCCTATTTTTAACTCAAAACCCTAATCCAAACCCCAAACGCTAATTTTGACCCAAAACCCAAATTTGGACAAAAAACCCAAATTTTAACCCAAAACCCAAATTTTGACCCAAAACCCTAATTCAAACCCTAATTTTGACCCAAAACCCTAATTTTGACCGAAAACCCCATTTTTAACTCAAAACCCAAATTCTAACCCTAAGCCCTAATTTTGACCCAAAACCTTAATTTTGACCCGAAACCCTAATTCTAACCCAAAACCCTAATTCTAACCCTATTTTTGACCCAAAACCCTATTTTTAACCCAAAACCCAAATTTTAACCAAAAACCCAAATTTTAACCCTAAACCCTAATTTTGACCCAAAACCCTAACCAAAACCTAAAACCCTATTTTAACTCAAAACCCAAAATACCAAAACCCTAATTTTGACCCAAAACCCTATTTTGACCAAAACCCTAATTCAACCCTATTTTTACTCAAAACCCTAATTCAAACCCCAAACGCTAATTTTGACCTAAAACTCTAATTTGACCAAACACAAATTTTAACAAAACCCAAATTTTAACCCAAAGCTCAAATTTGGACCCAAAACCCTAAATTTCTCCCAAAACCCTACTTCTAACCCTATTTTTGACCCAATACAATAGTTGTAACCCAAAACCCTAATTCAAGCCCCAATCGCTAATTTTGACCTAAAACCCTAATTGACCCAAAACCCTAATTTTAACCAAACCCTAATTCTAACCTATTTAACTCAAAATATTCAACCCCAAACTAATACCAAAACCTAATTTGACCCAAAACCATAATTTTAACACAAAACCCTAATTAATACCCCAAACCCTAATTTTGACCCAAAACCCTAAATTGACCCAAAACCCTAATTTTGACCCAAACCCAATTTTAACTCAAAACCCAAATTCTAACCCTAAACCCCAATTTGACCCAAAACCCTAATTTTGACCAAAACCCTAATTCTAACCCAAAACCCTAATTCTAACCATATTTTAACTCAAAACCCAAATTCAAAAACCTAATTTTGACCAAACCCTAATTTGGACCCGAAACCCTAATTTTCACCCAAAACCCAATTTTTAACCCAAACCCAAATTCCTAACCAAATTGACCAAACCCTAAATTGACCAAACCCTAATTCAAACCCAACCTAATTTTAACCCAAAACCCTAATTACCAAAACCCTAACTGACCTAAACCCTAATTTTACCAAACCCCATTTTTAACTCAAAACCCAAATTCTAACCCTAAACCCTAATTTTACCCAAAACCCTAATTTGACCAAACCCTACTTTAACCCAAAACCTTAATTCTAACCCAATTTTTGACACAAAACCCTATTTTTAACTCAAAACCCTAATTCAAACCCCAAACGCTAATTTTGACCCAAAACCCTAATTTGGACCAAAAACCCAAATTTTAACCCAAAACCCTAATTCTAACCCTATTTTTGACCCAAAACCCTAATTTTGACCCAAAAGCCATTTTTAACTCAAAACCCAAATTATAACCCTAAGCCCTAGTTTTGACCCAAAACCCTAATTTTGACCCGAAACCCTAATTTTAACCCAAAACCCTAATTCTAACCCTATTTATGGCCCAAAACCCTATTTTTATTCAAAACTCTAATTTAAACCCCAAACGCTAATTTTGACCAATAACCCTAATTTTAACCCAAACCCTAATTTTAACTCAAATCTAATTTTGACCCAAAACCCTAATTCAAACCCATTGACCATAAACCCTATTTGACCCAAAACCCATTTTTAACTCAAAACCCAAATTCTAATCCTAAGCCCATTGACCCAAAACCCAATTTTGACCAAACCCTAATTCATACCCAAAACCCTAATTTAACCCTATTTTTGACACAAAACCTTATTTTTAACTCAAAACCCTAATTCAAACCCCAAACTCTTATTGACCCAAAACCCTAATTTGGCCCAAACCCTAATTTTACCCAAAACCCTAATTTTAACTAAATCAACTATTTTGCCAAATTACCAAACCCTATTCCAAAACCCAATTTTAACCCAAACCCTAATTAATATTTTTAACTCAAACCCTAATTCTAACCCCAAACCTAATTTTGACCCAAAACCCTAATTTGACAAATTATTAAACTTTCTCAAACCCAATTTCCCAACCTTTTGCTCAAAACCTATTTCCAAACCCTAATTCTAACAAACCTATTTCCTTTTTCCAACCTATTTTTAACTCAAAACCCTAATTCTAACCCAAAACCCTTTGACCTAAAACCCTACTTGACCAAAACCCAAATTTTAACCAAAACCCTATTAATGACTAAAACCCTAATTTACCTAAACTATTTTTGACTCAAAACCCAAATTTAACCTAAGCCTTGACCCAAAACCCTAATTTTGACCCAAAACCCTAATTTTAACCCAAAACTCTATTCCAAAACCCTATTTTTAACTCAAAACTCTAATTTAAACCCCAAACGCTAATTTTGACCAAAAACCTAATTTTAACAAACCCATTTAACCCAAACCCAAAACCTAATTAAACCTAAACCTATTTTGACCCAAAACCCATTTTTAACTCAAAACCCTAATTCTAACCCTAATGACCTAAAACCCTAATTTTGACCCAAACCCTAATTCTACCCAAACCCTAATTTAACCCTATTTTGACCCAAACCATATTTTAACTCAAAACCCTAATTCAAACCCCAAACCCTAATTTTGACCAAAACCCTAATTTTGCCAAAAACCCAAATTTTAACAAAACCCTAATTTTAACCCAAAGCCTAATTTTGACCCAAAACCCTAATTACAAAACCCTAATTTTAACCAAAACCCTAATTTACCAAACCCTAATTTTAACCCAAAACCCTAATTTAACCCTATTTTTAACTCAAACCCTAATCCAAACCCCAAACCTATTTTGACTCAAAACCCAAATTTGGACCAAACCAAATTTTAACTCAAAACCCTAATTTGCCCAAACCCTAATTTTGACCAAAACCCTAATTTTAACTAAACCCAAATTCTAACCCTAAACCCTAATTTGACCCAAACCCACTTTGACCAAAACCCTAAATCTAACCCAAACCTAATTTTAACCCAAACCCTATTTTTGACCCAAAACCCAAATTTTACCCAAAACCCTAATTTTAACCCTAAACCCTAATTTGACCTAAAACCCTAATTTTGACCCAAAACCCTATTTTTAACTCAAAACCCAATTCTAACTAAAACCCTAATCTGACCAAACCCTAATTTTGACCCAAACCTTATTCTAACCCTAATTTTACTCAAAACCCTAATTCAAACCCCAACTAATTTTGACCAAAACTCTAATTTCGACACGAAACACATTTTAACTAAAACCCAAATTTTAACCCAAGCTCAATTTGACCCAAAACCCTAATTTTCCCCAAACCCTAATTCTAACCCTATTTTTGACCCAAAACAATATTTTTAACCCAAAACCCTAATTCAAACCCCAAACGCTAATTTTGACCTAAAACCCTACTTTGACCCAAAACCCTAATTTGACCAAACCCTACATAACTCAAATATTCAACCCCAATAAAAACCTATTTTGACTCAAAACCTTAATTTTAACCCAAAACCCTAATTTTGACCCAAAACCCTAATTTTGACCAAAACCCTAAACAACATTCTAAACCCTATTTTGACCCAAACCCAATTTTTAACTCAAAACCCAAATTCTAACCCTAAGCCCTACTTTGACCCAAAACCCTAATTTGACCAAACCCTAATTAACCCAAACCCTATTTCTAACCATATTTTTAACTCAAAACCCTAATTCAAACCCCCTAACGCTAATTTTGACCAAAACCCTAATTTGGACCCAAAACCCTAATTTTCACCAAAACCCTATTTTAACTCAAACCCAAAACCTACCAATTTGACCAAACCCTAATTTTGACCCGAAACCCTAATTCAAACCCCAAACGCTAATTTTGACCCAAAACCCTAAATTGGACCAAAAACCCTAATTCTGACCCTAAACCCTAATTTTTACCGAAAACCCCATTTTTAACTCAAAACCCAAATTCTAACCCTAAACCCTAATTTTGACCCAAACCCTAATTTTACCCAAAACCCTAATTTAACCCAAAACCTTAATTCTAACCCAATTTTTGACACAAAACCCTATTTTTAACTCAAAACCCTAATTCAAACCCCAAACGCTAATTTTGACCCAAAACCCTAATTTGGACCAAAAACCCAAATTTTAACCCAAAACCCTAATTCTAACCCTATTTTTGACCCAAAACCCTAATTTTGACCCAAAAGCCATTTTTAACGCAAAACCCAAATTATAAACCTAAGCCCTAGTTTTGACCCAAAACCCTAATTTTGACCCGAAACCCTAATTTTAACCCTATTTATGGCCCAAAACCCTATTTTTAACTCAAAACTCTAATTTAAACCCCAAACGCTAATTTTAATCAGAATCCCAAATTTTAACCCAAATCCCTAATTTTAACCCAAAGCTCTAATTTTCACCCAAAACCCTAAATCAAACCCTAATTTTGACACTAAATTATTTGACCCAAAACCCTATTTTTAACTCAAAACCCAAATTCTAATCCTAAGCCCTAATTTTGACCCAAAACCCTAATTTTGACCCGAAACCCTAATTCATACCCAAAACCCTAATTCTAACCCTATTTTTGACCCAAAACCATATTTTTAACTCAAAACCCTAATTCAAACCCCAAACTCTAATTTTGACCAAAAACCCTAATTTGTCCAAAAAACCCAAATTTTAACCCAAACCCTAATTTTAACCCAAAGCCTATTTTGACCCAAAACCCTAATTTGGACCCAAAACCCTAATTTTAACCACAAACCCTAATTTTGACCCGAAACCCTAATTTTAACCCAAAACCCTAATTGTAACCCTATTTTTAACTCAAAACCCTAATCCAAACCCCAAACGCTAATTTTGACCCAAAACCCAAATTTGGACAAAAAACCCAAATTTTAACCCAAAACCCAAATTTTGACCCAAAACCCTAATTCAAACCCTAATTTTGACCATAAACCCTAAATTTGACCGAAAACCCCATTTTTAAAGCATAACCCAAATTCTAAACCTAAGCCCTAATTTGACCCAAACCTTAATTTTGACCAAACCCTAATTCTAACCCAAAACCCTAATTCTAACCCTATTTTCTTGACCCAAAACCCAAATTTTAACCAAAAACACAAATTTTAACCCTAAACCCTAATTTTGACCCAAACCCTAATTTTGACCCTAAACCCTAATTATTTTTAACTCAAAACCCAAAATCTAACCCCAACCCTAATTTTGACCTAAACCCTAATTTTGACCCGAAACCCTAATTCTAACCCTATTTTTACTCAAAACCCTAATTCAAACCCCAAACGATAATTTTGACCCAAAACTCTAATTTCGACACGAAACACAAATTTTAACCAAAAACCCAAATTTTAACCCAAAGCTCAAATTTTGACCCAAAACCCTAATTTTCTCCCAAAACCCTAATTCTAACCCTATTTTTGACCCAAAACAATATTTTTAACCCAAAACCCTAATTCAAACCCCAAACGCTAATTTTGACCCAAAACCCTAATTTTGACCCAAAACCCTAATTTTGACCCGAAACCCTAATTCTAACCCTATTTTTAACTCAAAACCCCTATTCAAACCCCAAATGCTAATTTTGGCCCAAAATCCTAATTTTGACCCAAAACCTTAATTTTAACCCAAAACCCTAATTTTGACCCAAAGCACTAATTTTGACCCAAAACCCTAATTTTGACCCAAAACCCTAAAATTGACCCAAAACCCTAATTTTGACCCAAAACCCAATTTTTAACTCAAAACCCAAATTCTAACCCTAAGCCCTAATTTTGACCCAAAACCCTAATTTTGACCCGAAACCCTAATTCTAACCCAAAACCCTATTTCTAACCATATTTTTAACTCAAAACCCTAATTCAAACCCCTAACGCTAATTTTGACCCGAAACCCTAATTTGGACCCAAAACCCTAATTTTCACCCTAAACCCTATTTTTAACTCGAAACCCAAATTCTAACCCTAAGCCAAAAATTTTGACCAAAACCCTAATTTTGACCAAAACCCTAATTCAAACCCAAACCCTAATTTGACCAAAACCCTAATTGACCCAAAACCCTATTCCAAAACCCTATTTTTAACTCAAAACCCAAATTTAACCAAAACCCTAATTTAACCCAAACCCTAATTTTGACCCAAAACCCTAATTTACCAAACCCCAAATTCTAACCCAAACCCTTAACCCTTTTGACACAAAACCCTATTTTTAACTCAAAACCCTAATTCAAACTCCAAACCCTAATTTTGACTCAAAACCCTAATTTTGACCAAAACCCAAAAACCAAACCCTAATTCTAACCCTATTTTTGACCTAAAACCCTAATTTTGACCCAAAACCCATTTTAACTCAAAACCCAAATTATAACCAAACCTTTTGACCAAAACCCTAATTTTGACCAAACCCTAATTTCAAAACCTAATTTTAAATATTTTTTTCAAAACCTAATTTAACCCCAAACCTAATTTTGACCAAAACCCAAATTTTAACCCAAATCCCTAATTTTAACCCAAACTCTAATTTGAACCTAAAACCCTAATTAAACCCTAATTTGACCATAAACCCTAATTTACAAAACCCATTTTTTACTCAAACCAAATTCTAATCCTAAGCCCTATTTGACCTAAAACCCTAAATTTGACCAAAACCCTAATTCATACCCAAACCCTAATTTAACCCTATTTTTGACCCAAACCATATTTTTAACTCAAAACCCTAATTTAAACCCCAAACTCTAATTTTGACCTAAAACCCTAATTTGGCCAAAAACCCAAATTTTAACCCAAAACCTAATTTAACCCAAAGCTCTAATTTGACCCAAACCCTAATTTACCCAAACCCTAATTTTAACCAAAACCCTAATTTGACCAAACCCTAATTTTAACCCAAAACCCTAATTTAACCTATTTTAACTCAAACCCTAATCCAAACCCCAAACCTAATTTGACTCAAAACCCAAATTTGGACAACTTTTAACCCAAACCCTAATTTACCCAAACCCTAATTCAAACCCTAATTTGACCAAAACCCTATTTGACCAAACCCCATTTTTAACTCAAAACCCAAATTTAACCCTAAGCCCTAATTTGACCCAAAACCTAATTTTGACCAAACCCTAATTTACTAAAACCCTATTTTTAACCCAAACCCCAAATTTTAACCAAAAACCCTAATTTTGACCATAAACCCTAAATTTGACCCAAGAACCTAATTTTGACCCAAAACCCTAATTTTGACCTTAAACCCTAATTTTCACCCAAAACCCTATTTTTAACTCAAAACCCAAATTCTAACCCTAAGCCCTAATTTTGACGCGAAACCCTAATTTTAACCCAAAACCCTAATTCAAACCCCAAACGCTAATTTTGACCCAAAACCCTAATTTCGACACGAAACACAAATTTTAACCAAAAACCCAAATTTTAACCCAAAGCTCAAATTTTGACCCAAAACCCTAATTTTCTCCCAAAACCCTAATTCTAACCCTATTTTTGACCCAAAACAATATTTTTAACCCAAAACCCTAATTCAAACCCAA
>JAUPTC010000018.1:510329-526231 GCA_030762895.1 Sophora flavescens
AATTTTGATCTTAAACCCTAAATTTGAACTAGAACCCTAATTTTGACCCGAAACACTAATTTTAAACCAAAACCCAAATTTTAACCCAAAGCCATAATTTTAACCCTATTTTTGACCCTAAACCCTATTTCAAACCCTATACCCTGATTTTGTCCCAGAACCCTAATTTTTACCCGAAACCCGAAATTTACGTAAAACCCTAATTTTAACCCAAAAACCCAAATTTTAACCAAAAACCCTAATTTTAACCCAAAACTCTAATTTTGACCCAAAACCATAATTCAAACCCTAATTTTGACCCTAAACCCTAAAATTGACCCTAAACCCTAATTTTGACCGAAAACCCCATTTTTAACTCAAAACCCAAATTCTAACCCTAAGCCCTAATTTTGACCCCAAACCCTAATTTTGACCCGAATCCCTAATTTTAACCCAAAACCCTAATTCTAACCCTATTTATGACCCAAAACCCTATTTTCAACTCAAAACCCTAATTCAAACCCAAAACCCTAATTTTGACCCGAAACCCTAATTCTAACCCAAAACCCTAATTCTAACCCTATTTATGACCCCAAACCCTATTTTTAACTCAAAACCCTAATTCAAAACCCAAACACTAATTTTGACCAAAAACCCAAATTTTAACCCAAAACCCAAATTTTAACCCAAAGCTCTAATTTTGACAGAAAACCCTAATTCAAACCCTAATTTTGACCATAAACCCTAAATTTGACCCAAGACCCTAATTTTGACCCAAAACCCATTTTTTACCTCAAAACCCAAATTCTAACCCTAAGCCCTAATTTTGACCCAAAACCCTAATTTTGACCCGAAACCCTAATTCTAACCCAAAACCCTAATTCTAACCCTATTTATGACCCCAAACCCTATTTTTAACTCAACCCTAATTCAAACCTAAAACCCTAATTTTGACCAGAAACCCTAATTTTAACCCAAAACCCTAATTCTAACCCTATTTTTAACTCAAAACCCTAATTCAAACCCCAAACGCTAATTTTGACCAAAAACCCTATTTGACCAAACCAATTTACCAAAACCCAAATTTTAACCCAAAACCCTAATTTTAACCCAAAACCCTAATTTTAACCCAAAACTCTAATTTTGACCCAAAACCATAATTCAAACCCTAATTTTGACCCTAAACCCTAAAATTGACCCTAAACCCTAATTTTGACCGAAAACCCCATTTTTAACTCAAAACCCAAATTCTAACCCTAAGCCCTAATTTTAACCCAAAACCCTAATTCTAACCCTATTTATGACCCAAAACCCTATTTTCAACTCAAAACCCTAATTCAAACCCAAAACCCTAATTTTGACCCGAAACCCTAATTCTAACCCAAAACCCTAATTCTAACCCTATTTATGACCCCAAACCCTATTTTTAACTCAAAACCCTAATTCAAAACCCAAACACTAATTTTGACCAAAAACCCAAATTTTAACCCAAAACCCAAATTTTAACCCAAAGCTCTAATTTTGACAGAAAACCCTAATTTGACCTATTTGACCCAAGACCCTAATTTTGACCGAAAACCCATTTTTTACCTCAAAACCCAAATTCTAACCCTAAGCCCTAATTTTGACCCGAAACCCTAATTCTAACCCAAAACCCTAATTCTAACCCTATTTATGACCCCAAACCCTATTTTTAACTCAAAACCCTAATTCAAACCTAAAACCCTAATTTTGACCCGAAACCCTAATTCTAACCCAAAACCCTAATTCTAACCCTATTTTTAACCTAAAACCCTAATTCTAACCCTATTTTTAACTCAAAACCCTAATTCAAACCAAATTTAACCAACTAATTTGACCAAACCCTATTCCCATTTTAACCCAACCCTAATTTTAACCCAAACCCTAATTTTGACCCAAAACCCTAATTTAACTCAAACCTAATTTACCCTAAACCCTAATTTTGACCAAACCCAAATTTTACCCAAAACCCTAATTCTAACCCTATTTTTAACTCAAAACCCTAATTCAAACCCCAAACGCTAATTTCGACCCAAAACCCTAATTTGGACCAAAAACCCAAATTTTAACCCAAACCCCTAATTTTAACCCAAAGCTCTAATTTTGACCCAAAAAACCCTAATTCAAACCCTAATTTTGACTCTAAACCCTAAATTTGACCCAAAACCCTAATTTTGACCCGAAACCCAAAATTTTACTCAAAAACCAAATTCAAACCAGAAGCGCTAATTTTGACCCAAAACCCTAATTTTGACCAAAACCCTAATTTTAACCCAAAACCCTAATTCTAACCCTTTACAAAACCCTATTTTTAACTCAAAACCCAAATTCTAACCCTAAACCCTAATTTTGACCAAAACCCTAATTTTGACCCTAAACCCTAATTTTGACCAAAACCCTAATTAAACCCTAATTTTGACCGAAAACCCATTTTTACCCAAAACCCAATTTACCCTAACCCTAATTTCCAAAACCCTAATTTTGACCAAACCCTAATTTTAACCCAAAACCCTAATTCTAACCCTATTTATGACCCAAAACCCTATTTTTAACTCAAAACTCTAATTCAAACCCCAAACGCTAATTTTGACCCAAAACCCTAATTTGGACCAAAAACCCATTTTTTAACTCAAAACCCATTTTTTAACTCAAAACCCAAATTCTAACCCTAAGCCCTAAATTTGACCCAAAACCCTAATTTTGATCAGAAACCCTAATTTTGACCCATACCCCTAATTTTAACCCAAATCCTTAATTTTGACCCAAAATCCTATTTCCAACCCTAAACCCGAATTTTGATCTTAAACCCTAAATTTGACCTAGAACCCTAATTTTGACCCGAAACACTAATTTTAAACAAAAACCATAATTTTAACCCTAAGCCATAATTTTAACCCTTTTTTTGATCAAAAACACTATTTCAAACCCTAAACACTTATTTTGTCCCAGATCCCTAATTTTTACCCAAACCCAAATTTCATTAACTCAAAACCCAAAATTTAACCAAAAACCCAAATTTTAACCCAAAACCCTAATTTTAACCCAAAGCACTAATTTTGACCCAAAACCCTAATTCAAACCCTAATTTTGACCCTAAACCCTAAAATTGACCCAAAACCCTAATTTTGACCGAAAACCCCATTTTTAACTCAAAACCCAAATTCTAACCCTAAGCCCTAATTTTGACCCAAAACCCTAATTTTGACCCAAAACCCTAATTTTAACCCAAAACCCTAATTCTAACCCTATTTATGAACCAAAACCCTATTTTTAACTCAAAACCCTAATTCAAACCCAAAACCCTAATTTTGACCCGAAACCCTAATTCTAACCCAAAACCCTAATTCCAACCCTATTTATGACCCAAAACCTTTTTTTAACTCAAAACCCTAATTCAAACCCAAAACCCTAATTTTGACCAAAAACCCAAATTTTAACCCAAAACCCAAATTTTAACCCAAAGCTCTAATTTTGACCGAAAACCCTAATTCAAACCCTAATTTTGACCATAAACCCTAAATTTGACCCAAGACCCTAATTTTGACCGAAAACCCATTTTTTACCTCAAAACCCAAATTCTAACCCTAAGCCCTAATTTTGACCCGAAACCCTAATTTTGACCCTAAACCCTAAGTTTGACCCAAAACCCTAATTTTGACCGAAAACCATAATTTTAAATCAACCCTAATTCTAACCCTAAGCCCTAATTTTGACCCAAAACCCTAATTTTGACCCAAAACCCTAATTTTAACCCAAAACCCTAATTCTAACCCTATTTATGACCCAAAACCCTATTTTTAACTCAAAACCCTAATTCAAACCCCAAACCCTAATTTTGACCAAAAACCCAAATTTTAACCCAAAACCCTAAATTTAACCCAAAACCCATTTTTTAACTCAACACCCAAATTCTAACCCTAAGCCCTAATTTTGACCCAAAAACCTAATTTTGACCCGAAACCCTAATTCTAACCCAAAACCCTAATTCTAACCCAAATCCCTAATTTTGACCAAAATCCTATTTCAAACCCTAAACCCTAATTTTGATCTTAAACCCTAAATTTGAACTAGAACCTTAATTTGGACCAAAAACCCAAAATTTAACCCAAAAACCTAATTTTAACCCAAAGCCCTAATTCAAACCCTAATTTTGACCCTAAACCCTAATTCAAACCCTAAGCCCTAATTTTGACCCAAAACCCTAATTTTGACCCGAAACCCTAATTCTAACCCTAAACCCTAATATTAACCAAAACCCCAAATTTTAACCAAAACCCTAATTTTAACCCGAAACCCTAATTCTAACCCAAAACCCAAATTCAAACCCTAATTTTGACTCTAAACCCTAAATCTGACCCAAAACCCTAATTTTGACCGAAAACCCCATTTTTAACTCAAAACCCAAATTCAAACCCTAAGCCCTAATTTTGACCCCAAACCCTAATTTTGACCGGAAACCCTAATTTTAACCCAAAACCCTAATTCTAACCCTATTTATGACCCTAAACCCTATTTTTAACTCAAAACCCTAATTCAAACCCAAAACCCTAATTTTGACCGAAATCCTAATTCTAACCCAAAACCCTATTTCTAACCCTATTTATGTCCCAAAACCCTATTTTTAAATCAAAACCCTAATTCAAACCCCAAACACTAATTTTGACCAAAAACCCAAATTTTAACCCAAAACCCAAATTTTAACCCAAAGCTCTAATTTTGACCGAAAACCCTAATTCAAACCCTAATTTTGACCATAAACCCTAAATTTGACCCAAGACCCTAATTTTGACCCAAAACCCAAATTCTAACCCTAAGCCCTAATTTTGACCCAAAACCCTAATTCTGACCCGAAACCCTAATTCTAACCCTATTTATGACCCCAAACCCTATTTTTAACTCAAAACCCTAATTCAAACCTAAAACCCTAATTTTGACCAGAAACCCTAATTTTAACCCAAAACCCTAATTCTAACCCTATTTTTAACTCAAAACCCTAATTCAAACCCCAAACGCTAATTTCGACCCAAAACCCTAATTTGGACCACAAACCCAAATTTTAACCCAAAACCCTAATTTTAACCCAAAGCTCTAATTTTGACCCAAAACCCTAATTCAAACCCTAATTTTGACTCTAAACCCTAAATTTGACCCAAAACCCTAATTTTGACCGAAAACCCCATTTTTAACTCAAAACCCAAAATCTACCCCCTAAACCCTAATTTTGAACCAAAACCCTAATTTTGACCCGAAACCCAAAATTTTACCCAAAACCCTAATTCTAACCCTATTTTTAACTCAAAACCCTAATTCAAACCCCAAACGCAAATTTTGACCCAAAACCCAAATTTGGACCAAAAACCCAAATTTTAACCGAAAACCCTAATTTTAACCCAAAGCTCTAATTTTGACCCAAAACCCTATTTCAAACCCTAATTTTGACTCTAAACCCTAAATTTGACCCAAAACCCTAATTTTAACCGAAAACCCAATTTTTAACTCAAAACCCAAATTCTAACCCTAAGCCCTAATTTTGACCCAAAACACTAATTTGGACCCGAAACCCTAATTTTAACCCAAAACCCTAATTCTAACCCCATTTATGACCCAAAACCCTATTTTTAACTCAAAACCCAAATTCTAACCCTAAGCCCTAATTTTGACCCGAAACCCTAATTTTGACCCGAAACCCTAATTTTAACCCAAAACCCTAATTTTGACCGAAACCCCATTTTTAACTCAAAACCCAAATTCTAACCCTAAGCCCTAATTTTGACCCAAAACCCTAATTTTGACCCGAAACCCTAATTTTAACCCGAAACCCTAATTCTAACCCTATTTATGACCCAAAACCCTATTTTTAACTCAAAATCCTAATTCAAACCCCAAACGCTAATTTTGACCCAAAACCCTAATTTTGACCCAAAACCCAAATTTGGACCAAAAACCCAAATTTTAATCGAAAACCCTAATTTTAACCCAAAGCTCTAATTTTGACCCAAAACCCTAATTTTGACCCGAAACCCTAATTTTAACCCAAACCCCTAATTTTAACCCAAATCCTTAATTTTGACCCAAAATCCTATTTCAAACCCTAAACCCTAATTTTGATCTTAAACCCTAAATTTGAACTAGAACCCTAATTTTGACCCGAAACACTAATTTTAAACCAAAACCCAAATTTTAACCCAAAGCCATAATTTTAACCCTATTTTTGACCCTAAACCCTATTTCAAACCCTAAACCCTGATTTTGTCCCAGAACCCTAATTTTTACCCGAAACCCGAAATTTACGTAAAACCCTAATTTTAACCCAAAAACCCAAATTTTAACCAAAAACCCTAATTTTAACCCAAAACTCTAATTTTGACCCAAAACCATAATTCAAACCCTAATTTTGACCCTAAACCCTAAAATTGACCCTAAACCCTAATTTTGACCGAAAACCCCATTTTTAACTCAAAACCCAAATTCTAACCCTAAGCCCTAATTTTGACCCCAAACCCTAATTTTGACCCGAATCCCTAATTTTAACCCAAAACCCTAATTCTAACCCTATTTATGACCCAAAACCCTATTTTCAACTCAAAACCCTAATTCAAACCCAAAACCCTAATTTTGACCCGAAACCCTAATTCTAACCCAAAACCCTAATTCTAACCCTATTTATGACCCCAAACCCTATTTTTAACTCAAAACCCTAATTCAAAACCCAAACACTAATTTTGACCAAAAACCCAAATTTTAACCCAAAGCTCTAATTTTGACAGAAAACCCTAATTCAAACCCTAATTTTGACCATAAACCCTAAATTTGACCCAAGACCCTAATTTTGACCCAAAACCCATTTTTTACCTCAAAACCCAAATTCTAACCCTAAGCCCTAATTTTGACCCAAAACCCTAATTTTGACCCGAAACCCTAATTCTAACCCAAAACCCTAATTCTAACCCTATTTATGACCCCAAACCCTATTTTTAACTCAACCCTAATTCAAACCTAAAACCCTAATTTTGACCAGAAACCCTAATTTTAACCCAAAACCCTAATTCTAACCCTATTTTTAACTCAAAACCCTAATTCAAACCCCAAACGCTAATTTTGACCAAAAACCCTAATTTTAACCCAAAACCCTAATTTTAACCCAAAACCCTAATTTTAACCCAAAACTCTAATTTTGACCCAAAACCATAATTCAAACCCTAATTTTGACCCTAAACCCTAAAATTGACCCTAAACCCTAATTTTGACCGAAAACCCCATTTTTAACTCAAAACCCAAATTCTAACCCTAAGCCCTAATTTTGACCCCAAACCCTAATTTTGACCCGAATCCCTAATTTTAACCCTAAACCCTAATTCTAACCCTATTTATGACCCAAAACCCTATTTTCAACTCAAAACCCTAATTCAAACCCAAAACCCTAATTTTGACCCGAAACCCTAATTCTGACCCGAAACCCTAATTCTAACCCAAAACCCTAATTCTAACCCTATTTATGACCCCAAACCCTATTTTTAACTCAAAACCCTAATTCAAAACCCAAACACTAATTTTGACCAAAAACCCAAATTTTAACCCAAAACCCAAATTTTAACCCAAAGCTCTAATTTTGACAGAAAACCCTAATTCAAACCCTAATTTTGACCATAAACCCTAAATTTGACCCAAGACCCTAATTTTGACCGAAAACCCATTTTTTACCTCAAAACCCAAATTCTAACCCTAAGCCCTAATTTTGACCCGAAACCCTAATTCTAACCCAAAACCCTAATTCTAACCCTATTTATGACCCCAAACCCTATTTTTAACTCAAAACCCTAATTCAAACCTAAAACCCTAATTTTGACCAGAAACCCTAATTTTAACCCAAAACCCTAATTCTAACCCTATTTTTAACTCAAAACCCTAATTCAAACCCCAAACGCTAATTTCGACCCAAAACCCTAATTTGGACCACAAACCCAAATTTTAACCCAAAACCCTAATTTTAACCCAAAGCTCTAATTTTGACCCAAAACCCTAATTCAAACCCTAATTTTGACTCTAAACCCTAAATTTGACCCAAAACCCTAATTTTGACCGAAAACCCCATTTTTAACTCAAAACCCAAAATCTACCCCCTAAACCCTAATTTTGACCCGAAACCCAAAATTTTACCCAAAACCCTAATTCTAACCCTATTTTTAACTAAAAACCCTAATTCAAACCCCAAACACAAATTTTGACCCAAAACCCTAATTTGGACCAAAAACCCAAATTTTAACCGAAAACCCTAATTTTAACCCAAAGCTCTAATTTTGACCCAAAACCCTATTTCAAACCCTAATTTTGACTCTAAACCCTAAATTTGACCCAAAACCCTAATTTTAACCGAAAACCCAATTTTTAACTCAAAACCCAAATTCTAACCCTAAGCCCTAATTTTGACCCAAAACACTAATTTGGACCCGAAACCCTAATTTTAACCCAAAACCCTAATTCTAACCCCATTTATGACCCAAAACCCTATTTTTAACTCAAAACCCAAATTCTAACCCTAAGCCCTAATTTTGACCCGAAACCCTAATTTTGACCCTAAACCCTAAGTTTGACCCAAAACCCTAATTTTGACCGAAAACCCCATTTTTTACTCAAAACCCAATTTCTAACCCTAAGCCCTAATTTTGACCCAAAACCCTAATTTTGACCCGAAACCCTAATTTTAACCCGAAACCCTAATTCTAACCCTATTTATGACCCAAAACCCTATTTTTAACTCAAAATCCTAATTCAAACCCCAAACGCTAATTTTGACCCAAAACCCTAATTTCGACCTAAGACCCAAATTTTGACCCAAAACCCATTTTTTAACTCAAAACCCAAATTTTAAACCTAAGCCCTAATTTTGACCCAAAACCCTAATTTTGACCCGAAACCCTAATTTTAACCCAAACCCCTAATTTTAACCCAAATCCTTAATTTTGACCCAAAATCCTATTTCAAACCCTAAACCCTAATTTTGATCTTAAACCCTAAATTTGAACTAGAACCCTAATTTTGACCCGAAACACTAATTTTAAACCAAAACCCAAATTTTAACCCAAAGCCATAATTTTAACCCTATTTTTGACCCTAAACCCTATTTCAAACCCTAAACCCTGATTTTGTCCCAGAACCCTAATTTTTACCCGAAACCCGAAATTTACGTAAAACCCTAATTTTAACCCAAAAACCCAAATTTTAACCAAAAACCCTAATTTTAACCCAAAACTCTAATTTTGACCCAAAACCATAATTCAAACCCTAATTTTGACCCTAAACCCTAAAATTGACCCTAAACCCTAATTTTGACCGAAAACCCCATTTTTAACTCAAAACCCAAATTCTAACCCTAAGCCCTAATTTTGACCCCAAACCCTAATTTTGACCCGAATCCCTAATTTTAACCCAAAACCCTAATTCTAACCCTATTTATGACCCAAAACCCTATTTTCAACTCAAAACCCTAATTCAAACCCAAAACCCTAATTTTGACCCGAAACCCTAATTCTAACCCAAAACCCTAATTCTAACCCTATTTATGACCCCAAACCCTATTTTTAACTCAAAACCCTAATTCAAAACCCAAACACTAATTTTGACCAAAAACCCAAATTTTAACCCAAAACCCAAATTTTAACCCAAAGCTCTAATTTTGACAGAAAACCCTAATTCAAACCCTAATTTTGACCATAAACCCTAAATTTGACCCAAGACCCTAATTTTGACCCAAAACCCATTTTTTACCTCAAAACCCAAATTCTAACCCTAAGCCCTAATTTTGACCCAAAACCCTAATTTTGACCCGAAACCCTAATTCTAACCCAAAACCCTAATTCTAACCCTATTTATGACCCCAAACCCTATTTTTAACTCAAAACCCTAATTCAAACCTAAAACCCTAATTTTGACCAGAAACCCTAATTTTAACCCAAAACCCTAATTCTAACCCTATTTTTAACTCAAAACCCTAATTCAAACCCCAAACGCTAATTTTGACCAAAAACCCTAATTTGGACCAAAAACCCAAATTTTAACCAAAAACCCAAATTTTAACCCAAAACCCTAATTTTAACCCAAAACTCTAATTTTGACCCAAAACCATAATTCAAACCCTAATTTTGACCCTAAACCCTAAAATTGACCCTAAACCCTAATTTTGACCGAAAACCCCATTTTTAACTCAAAACCCAAATTCTAACCCTAAGCCCTAATTTTGACCCCAAACCCTAATTTTGACCCGAATCCCTAATTTTAACCCAAAACCCTAATTCTAACCCTATTTATGACCCAAAACCCTATTTTCAACTCAAAACCCTAATTCAAACCCAAAACCCTAATTTTGACCCGAAACCCTAATTCTAACCCAAAACCCTAATTCTAACCCTATTTATGACCCCAAACCCTATTTTTAACTCAAAACCCTAATTCAAAACCCAAACACTAATTTTGACCAAAAACCCAAATTTTAACCCAAAACCCAAATTTTAACCCAAAGCTCTAATTTTGACAGAAAACCCTAATTCAAACCCTAATTTTGACCATAAACCCTAAATTTGACCCAAGACCCTAATTTTGACCCAAAACCTATTTTTTAACCCAAACCCAAATTCTAACCCTAAGCCCTAATTTTGACCCGAAACCCTAATTCTAACCCAAAACCCTAATTCTAACCCTATTTATGACCCAAAACCCTATTTTTAACTCAAAACCCTAATTCAAACCCAAAACCCTAATTTTGACCCGAAACCCTAATTTTGACCCGAAACCCTAATTCTAACCCAAAACCCTAATTCTAACCATATTTTTGACCCAAAACCCTAAAGACCAAAACCCTTTACCAAAACCACAAACCCAATTTTAACCCAAAACCTAATATTAACCCAAACCACTAATTTTGACAAAAAACCAGAATTCAACCCCTAATTTTGACCCTAAACCCTACACTTGACCGTCCACCCTAATTGTGACCGAAAACCCGCTTTTTAACTCAACACCCCAATTCGAACCCTCAGCCCTAATTTTGACCCCCAAACCAAAATTTTACCCAAAACCCTAATTCTAACCCTTTTCAAAACCCTAATTCTAACCCTAATTTTGACCCAAAACCCTATTTTCGACTCAAAACCCTAATTTTGACCCAAAACCCTAATTTTGACCCTAAACCCTAATTTTGACCCAAAACCCTAATTCTAACCCTAATTTTGACTCTAAACGCTAAATTTAACTCAAAACCCTAATTTTAAACCCAAAACCCAATTTTTAACTCAAAACCCAAATTCTAACCCTAAGCCCTAATTTTGACCCGAAACCCTAATTTTGACCCTAAAACCCTAATTTTGACCCTAAACCCTAATTTTCACCCAAAACCCTAATTTTGACCCAAAACCCTATTTTTAACTCAAAACCCAAATTCTAACCCTGAGCCCTAAATTTGACCCGAAACCATAATTTTGACCCAAAACCCTAATTTTAAGCCAAAACCCAAATTATAACCCAAAGCTCTAATTTTGACCCAAAACCCTAATTCTAACCCTAAGCCCTAATTTTGACCCAAAACCCTAATTTTGACCCGAAACCCTAATTTAAACCTAAAACCCAAATTCTAACCCTATTTTTGACCCAAAACCCTATTTTTAACACAAAACCCTAATTCAAACCCCAAACGCTAATTTTGACCCAAAACCCTAATTTTAACCCAAAGCTCTAATTTTGACCAAAACCCAATTTTTAACTCAAAACCCAAATTTTAAACCTAAGCCCTAATTTTGACCCAAAACCCTAATTTTGACCCGAAACCCTAATTTTAACCCAAACCCCTAATTTTAACCCAAATCCTTAATTTTGACCCAAAATCCTATTTCAAACCCTAAACCCTAATTTTGATCTTAAACCCTAAATTTGAACTAGAACCCTAATTTTGACCCGAAACACTAATTTTAAACCAAAACCCAAATTTTAACCCAAAGCCATAATTTTAACCCTATTTTTGACCCTAAACCCTATTTCAAACCCCAAACGCTAATTTTGACCAAAAACCCTAATTTGGACCAAAAACCCAAATTTTAACCAAAAACCCAAATTTTAACCAAAAACCCAAATTTTAACCCAAAACCCTAATTTTAACCCAAAACTCTAATTTTGACCCAAAACCATAATTCAAACCCTAATTTTGACCCTAAACCCTAAAATTGACCCTAAACCCTAATTTTGACCGAAAACCCCATTTTTAACTCAAAACCCAAATTCTAACCCTAAGCCCTAATTTTGACCCCAAACCCTAATTTTGACCCGAATCCCTAATTTTAACCCAAAACCCTAATTCTAACCCTATTTATGACCCAAAACCCTATTTTCAACTCAAAACCCTAATTCAAACCCAAAACCCTAATTTTGACCCGAAACCCTAATTCTAACCCAAAACCCTAATTCTAACCCTATTTATGACCCCAAACCCTATTTTTAACTCAAAACCCTAATTCAAAACCCAAACACTAATTTTGACCAAAAACCCAAATTTTAACCCAAAACCCAAATTTTAACCCAAAGCTCTAATTTTGACAGAAAACCCTAATTCAAACCCTAATTTTGACCATAAACCCTAAATTTGACCCAAGACCCTAATTTTGACCCAAAACCCATTTTTTACCTCAAAACCCAAATTCTAACCCTAAGCCCTAATTTTGACCCAAAACCCTAATTTTGACCCGAAACCCTAATTCTAACCCAAAACCCTATTTTTAACTCAAAACCCTAATTTTGACCCGAAACCCTAATTCTAACCCAAAACCCTAATTCTAACCCTATTTTTAACCTAAAACCCTAATTCTAACCCTATTTTTAACTCAAAACCCTAATTCAAACCCCAAACGCTAATTTTGACCAAAAACCCTAATTTGGACCAAAAACCCAAATTTTAACCAAAAACCCAAATTTTAACCCAAAACCCTAATTTTAACCCAAAGCTCTAATTTTGACCCAAAACCCTAATTGTGATCCTAAACCCTAAAAATGACCCGAAACCCTAATTTTGACCGAAAGCCCCATTTTTAACTCAAAACCCAAATTCTAACCCTAAGCCCTAATTTTAACCCCAAACCCTAATTTTGACCCGAAACCCTAATTTTAACCCAAAACCCTAATTCTAACCCTATATATTACCCAAAACCCTATTTTTAACTCAAAACCCTAATTCAAACCCCAAACGCAAATTTTGAACCGAAACCCTAATTTTAACCCAAAACCCTAATTCTAACCCTATTTTTGACCCAAAACCCTATTTTTAACTCAAAACCCTAATTCAAACCCCAAACACTAATTTTGAGCAAAAACCCAAATTTTTAACCCAAAACCCAAATTTTAACCCAAAACCCTTATTTTAACCCGAAACCCTAATTTAAACCCTAATATTGACTCTAAACACTAAATTTGACCCTAAACCCTAATTTTGACCCAAAACCCATTTTTTAATTCAAAACCCAAATTCTAACCCTAAGCCCTAATTTTGACCCAAAACCCTAATTTTGACCCGAAACCCTAATTTTAACCCAAAACCCTAATTCTAACCCTATTTATGACCCCAAACCCTATTTTTAACTCAAAACCCTAATTCAAACCCAAAACCCTAATTTTGACCCGAAACCCTAATTCTAACCCAAAACCCTAATTCTAACCCTATTTTTGACCCAAACCCCTATTTTTAACTCAAAACGCTAATTCTAACCCCAAACACCAATTTTGACCAAAAACCCAAATTTTAACCGAAAGCTCTAATTTTGACCGAAAACCCTAATTCAAACCCTAATTTTGACCATAAACCCTAAATTTGACCCAAGACCCTAATTTTGACCCAAAACCCTAATTCAAACCCTAAATTTGACCCAAGGCCCTAATTTTGACCCAAAACCCATTTTTTAACTCAAAACCCAAATTCCAACCATAAGCCCTAATTTTGACCCAAAACCCTAATGTTGACCCGAAAACCAAAAAACCCTAATTCTAACACTATTTTTGACAGAAAAACCTATTTTAAACTCAAAACCCTAATTCAAACCCCAAACTTTAATTTTGACCCAAAACCCTAATTTGGACCAAAAACCCAAATTTTAACCCAAAACCTTAATTTTAACCCAAAGCCCTAATTTTGACCCTAAACCCTAATTTTCACCCAAAACCCTATTTTTAACTCAAAACCCAAATTCTAACCCTAAGACCTAATTTTGATCCGAAACCCTAATTTTGACCAGAAACCCTAATTTTGACCCCAAAACCCTAATTCTAACCCTATTTTTATCTCAAAACCCTAATTCAAACCCCAAACGCTAATTTGGACCCAAAACCCTAATTCAAACCCTAATTTTGACCCAAAATCCTAAAATTGACCCAAAATCCTAATTTTGACCGGAAAAACCCATTTTTAACTCAAAACCCAAATTCTAACCCTAAACCCTAATTTTGAACCAAAACCATAATTTTGACCCGAAACCCTAATTTTAACCCAAAACCCTAATTCTAACCCCAAACCTATTTTTAACTCAAACTCTAATTTTGACCCAAAACCCTAATTACCCAAAACCCTAATTTTGACCCTAAAGCCTAAATTTGACCCAAAACACTAATTTTTAACCGAAACCCAAAATTTTAACCCAAAACCCTAATTCTAAAACCCTAATTTAAACCCTAATTTTGACCCTAAACCCTAATTGTGAACAAAAACCAATTTTTAACTCAAAACCCAAATTCTAACCCGAAGCCCTAATTTTAACCCAAAACCCTATTTCTAACCCTATTTTTAACTCAAAACCCTAATTCAAACCCCAAACACAAATTTTGACCCAAAACCCTAATTTTGACCGAAAACCCCATTTTTAACTCAAAACCCAAAATCTAACCCTAAGCCCTACTTTTAACCCAAAACCCTAATTTTAACCCAAAACCCTAATTCTAACCCTATTTATGACCCAAAACCCTATTTTTAACTCAAAAACCTAATTCAAACCCCAAACGTTAATTTTGACCCAAAAACCTAATTTGGACCAAAAACCCAAATTTTAAACCAAGGCTCTAATTTTGACCCAAAATCCTAATTCAAACCCTAATTTTGACCCTAAACCCTAAAATTGACCCAAAACCCTAATTTTGAACGAAAACCCCATTTTTAACTCAAAACCCAAATTCTAACCCTAAGGCCTAATTTTGACCCAAAACCCTAATTCTAACCCTATTTATGACGTAAAACCCTATTTTTAACTCAAAACCCTAATTTTGATCCCAAAACCCTAATTTTGACCCGAAACCCTAATTCTAACCCTATTTTTGACCCAAAATCCTATTTTTAACTCAACCCTAATTCAAACCCCAAACACTAATTTTGACCAAAAACCCAAATTTTAACCAAAAGCTCTAATTTTGACCGAAAACCCTAATTCAAACCCTAATTTTGACCATAAACCCTAAATTTGACCCAAAACCCATTTTTTAACTCAAAACCCAAATTCTAACCCTAAGCACTAATTTTGACCCGAAACCCTAATTTTGACCAGAAACCCTAATTCTAACCCAAAACCCTAATTCTAACCCTATTTTTAACTCAAAACCCTAATTCAAACCCCAAACGCTAATTTTGACCCAAAACCCTAATTTTGACCCGAAACCCTAATTTTAACCCAAAACCCTAATTCTAACCCTATTTATGACCCAAAACCCTAATTTTGACCCGAAACCCTAATTCTAACCCAAAACCCCAATTCTAACCCTATTTTTAAATCAAAACCCTAATTCAAACCCCAAATGCTAATTTTGAACCAAAACCCTAATTTGGACCAAAAACCCTAATTTTAACCCAAAACCCTAATTTTAACCCAAAGATCTAATTTTGACCCTTA
>JAUPTC010000018.1:526731-542248 GCA_030762895.1 Sophora flavescens
TTTTGAGTTAAAAAATGGGTTTTGGGTCAAAATTAGGGTCTTGGGTCAAATTTAGGGTTTATGGTCAAAATTAGGGTTTGAATTAGGGTTTTCGGTCAAAATTAGAGCTTTGGGTTAAAATTAGGGTTTTGGGTTAAAATTTGGGTTTTGGTCCAAAGGGTTTTGGGTCAAAATTAGCGTTTTGGGTTTGAATTAGGGTTTTGAGTTAAAAATAGGGTTTTGCGACATAAATAGGGTTAGAATTAGGGTTTTGGGTTAAAATTAGGGTTACGGGTCAAAATTAGGGTTTTGGGTCAAAATTAGGGCTTAGGGTTAGAATTTGGGTTTTGAGTTAAAAAATGGGTTTTGGGTCAAAATTAGGGTCTTAGGGTCAAATTTAGGGTTTAGGGTCAATATTAGGGTTTAAATTAGTGTTTTCGGTCAAAATTAGCGTTTGGGGTTTGAATTAGGGTTTTGGGTTAAAATAAGGGTTTTGGGTCATAAATAGGGTTAGAATTAGGGTTTTTGGTTAAAATTTGGGTTTTTGGTCCAAATTTGCGTTTGGGGTTTGAATTAGGGTTTTGAGGTAAAAATAGGGTTAGAATTAGGGTTTTGGGTTAAAATTTGGGTTTCGAGTCAAAATTAGGGTTTTGGGTCAAAATTAGGGCTTAGGGTTAGAATTTGGGTTTTGAGTTAAAAATGGAGTTTTCGGTCAAAATTAGGGTTTGGGTCAAATTTAGTGTTTAGAGTTAGAATTAGGGTTTGAAATAGGGTTTTGGGTCAAAATTAGGGTTTTCGGTTAAAATCTGGGTTTTTTGTCCAAATTAGGGTTTTGGGTCAAAATTTGCGTTTGGGGTTTGAATTAGGGTTTTGAGTTAAAAATAGGGTTAGAATTAGGATTTTGGGTCAAAATTAGGGCTTAGGGTTAGATTTTGGGTTTTGAGTTAAAAATAGGGTTTTGGGTGAAAATTAGGGTTTTGGGTTAAAAATTAGGGTTTTCGGTCAAAAATAGGGTTAGAATTAGGGTTTTGGGTTAAAATTTGGGTTTCGGATCAAAATTAGTGTTCTTGGTCAAATTTAGGATTTAGGGTCAAAATTAGGGTTAGAATTAGGGTTTTGGGTTAAAATTAGGGTTTCGGGTCAAAATTCGGGTTTTGGGGTCAAAAATAGGGCTTAGCGTTAGAATTTGGATTTTAAGTGAAAAATAGGGTTTTGGGTCAAAATTAGCGTTTGGGGTTTGAATTAGGGTTTTGAGTTAAAAATAGGGTTAGAATTAGGGTTTTGGGGTTAAAATTAGGGTTTCTGGTCAAAATTAGGGTTTCGGATCAAAATTAGGGCTTAGGGTTAGAATTTGGGTTTTGAGTTAAAAATAGGGTTTTGGGTGAAAATTAGGGTTTAGGGTCAAAATTAGGGCTTTGGGTCCAAATTAGAGCTTTGGGTTAAAATTTGGGTTTTTGGTTAAAATTTGGGTTTTGGGTCCAAATTAGGGTTTTGGGTCAAAATTAGAGCTTTGGGTTAAAATTAGGGTTTTGGGTTAAAATTTGGGTTTTTGGTCCAAATTAGGGTTTTGGGTCAAAATTAGAGTTTGGGGTTTGAATTAGGGTTTTGAGTTAAAAATAGGGTTTTGGGTCAAAAATAGGGTTAGAATTAGGGTTTTGGGTTAGAATTAGGGTTTCGGGTCAAAATTAGGGTTTTGGGTCAAAATTAGGGCTTAGGGTTAGAATTTGGGTTTTGAGTTAAAAAATGGGTTTTGGGTCAAATTAGGGTCTTGGGTCAAATTTAGGGTTTATGGTCAAAATTAGGGTTTTCGGTCAAAATTAGAGCTTTGGGTTAAAATTTGGGTTTTTGGTCAAAATTAGTGTTTGGGGTTTGAATTAGGGTTTTGAGTTAAAAATAGGGTTTTGGGTCAAAAATAGGGTTAGAATTAGGGTTTCGGGTCAAAATTAGCGTTTTGGGTTTGAATTAGGGTTTTGAGTTAAAAATAGGGTTTTGGGTCATAAATAGGGTTAGAATTAGGGTTTTGGGTTAAAATTAGGGTTTTGGGTCAAAATTAGGGTTTTGGGTCAAAATTAGGGCTTAGGGTTAGAATTTGGGTTTTGAGTTAAAAAATGGGTTTTGGGTCAAAATTAGGGTTTAGGGTCAAAATTAGGTTTTAGGGTCAATATTAGGGTTTAAATTAGGGTTTTGGGTCAAAAATAGGGTTAGAATTAGGGTTTTGGGTTAGAATTTGGGTTTCGGGTCAAAATTAGCGTTTGGGGTTTGAATTAGGGTTTTGAGTTAAAAATAGGGTTTTGGGTCAAAATAGGGTTAGAATTAGGGTTTTGGGTTAGAATTTGGGTTTTGGGTCAAAATTGGTTTGGTTTAATTAGGGTTTATTAGGTTTAGGGTTAAATTAGCGTTTTGGGTTATAATTTGGGTTTTGTGTTCAAATTAGGGTTTTGGGTCAAAATTAGGGCTTAGGGTTAGATTTTGGGTTTTGAGTTAAAAATGGGGTTTTGAGTCAAAATTAGGGTTTTGGGTCAAATTAGGTGTTTAAAATTAGGTTTAGGGTTAGAAGTAGGGTTTTTGGTCAAAATTAGGGTTTGAATTAGGGTTTTGGGTCAAAATTAGGGTTTTGGGTCAAAATTTGCGTTTGGGGTTTGAATTAGGGTTTTGAGTTAAAAATAGGGTTAGAATTAGGGTTTTGGGTCAAAATTAGGGCTTAGGGTTAGATTTTGGGTTTTGAGTTAAAAATAGGGTTTTGGTTAGGTTTTGGGTTAAAAATTAGGTTTTGGGTCAAAATAGGGTTAGAATTAGGGTTTTGGGTTAAAATTTGGGTTTCGGATCTAAATTAGTGTTCTGGGTCAAATTTAGGATTTAGGGTCAAAATTAGGGTTAGAATTAGGGTTTTGGGTTAAAATTAGGGTTTCGGGTCAAAATTCGGGTTTTGGGTCAAAATTAGGGCTTAGGGATAGAATTTGGGTTTTGAGTTAAAAATGGGGTTTTCCGTCAAAATTAGGGTTTGAATTAGGGTTTTTGGTCAAAATTAGAGCTTTGGGTTAAAATTAGGGTTTTGGGTCAAAATTAGCGTTTGGGTTTTGAATTAGGGTGGGGTTAAAAATTGGGTTAGAATTAGGGTTTCTGGTCAAAATTAGGGTTTCCGGTCAAAATTAGGGCTTTGGGTTAGAATTTGGGTTTTGAGTTAAAAATAGGGTTTTGGATGAAAATTAGTGTTTAGGGTCAAAATTAGGGTTTTGGGTCAAAATTAGAGCTTTGGGTTAAAATTTGGGTATTTGGTTAAAATTTGGGTTTTGGGTCCAAATTAGGGTTTTGGGTCAAAATTAGAGCTTTGGGTTAAAATTAGGGTTTTGGGTTAAAATTTGGGTTTTTGGTCCAAATTAGGGTTTTTGGTCAAAATTAGCGTTTGGGGTTTGAATTAGGGTTTTGAGTTAAAAATAGGGGTTTGGGTAAAAAATAGGGTTAGAATTAGGGTTTTGGGTTAGAATTAAGGTTTTGGTTAGGGTTAGAATTTTGTTTTTGATTTAACTAAATGGGTTTTTGGTCATTATTAGGGTCTTGGTTCATATTTTGGGTTTATGGTCAAAAATAGTGTTTTAATTAGGGTTTTCGGTCAAAATTAGAGCTTTGGGTTAAAATTTGGGTTTTTGGTCAAAATTTGGGTTTTGGTCCAAATTAGGGTTTTGGGTCAAAATTTGTGTTTGGGGTTTGAATTAGGGTTTTGAGTTAAAAATTGGGTTTTGGGTCATAAATAGGTTAATTAGGGTTTTGGTTAAAATTAGGGTTTTGGTAAATTTTTGGTCAAAATTGTTTAGGGTTTGAATTAGGGTTTTGGGTAAATAGGGTTAAAATTAGGTTTTGGGTGAAAATTTGGGTTTAGGGTCAAAAATAGGGTTTTTGGTCAAAATTAGGGTTTAGGGTAAATATTAGGGTTTGGAAATATGAAATTAGGTTGTCAAAATTAGGTTTACAAATTAGGTTAGAATTTGGGTTTGAGTTAAAATGGGTTTTGGTAAATTAGGGTTTGGGTCAAATTAGGGTTTATGGCAAATTAGGTCAAAATTAGGGTTTTGGTCAAAATTAGGTAGTTTATTAAAAGTTTGGGTGAAAATTAGGGTTTAGGGTCAAAATTAGGGTTTTGGGTCAAAATTTGGGTTTTGGGTTTTTGGTCGAAATTAGGGTAAAAATAGGGTTTTGGGTCAAAAATAGGGTTAGAATTAGGGTTTTGAGTTAAAAATAGGGTTTCGTGTCAAAATTAGGGTTTTGGGTCAAAATTAGGTTTGGGTCCAAATTAGGTTTGCAAATTAGGGTTTGGTCAAAATTATTTGTAAAATGGGTTTTGGTAAAATTTGGGTTTTGGAAATTAGGTTTTGGGTCAAAATTAGAGTTTGGGGTTTGAATTAGGGTTTTGAGTTTAAAAATAGGGTTTTGGGTCAAAAATAGGGTTAGAATTAGGGTTTTGGGTTAAAATTAGGGTTGTCAAATTAGGTTGGTCAAAATTAGGCTTAGGGTTAGAATTTGGGTTTTGAGTTAAAAATGGGTTTTGGGTCAAAATTAGGGTTTGGGCAATTAGGGTTTGGGTCAAAATTAGGTTAAATTAGGTTTTGGGTCAAAATTAGAGCTTTGGGTTAAAATTAGGGTTTTGGTTAAAATTAGGGTTTTGGGTCAAATTAGGTTTGGGGCAAATTAGGGTTTTGAGTTAAAAATAGGGTTTTGGGTCAAAAATAGGGTTAGAATTAGGGTTTGAGTTAAAATTAGGGTTTTGGTCAAAATTAGGTTTTGGGTCAAAATTAGGGCTTTGGGTTAAATTAGGGTTTTGAGTTAAAATGGGTTTTGGGCAAAATTGGGAGAATTAGGGTTTTGGGTCAAAATTAGGGTTTTGGAATTAGGTTTTGGTCAAAATTAGGGTTTTGGGTTAAAATTTGGGTTTGTTAAAATAGGGTTTTGGTCAAAATTAGGGTTTTGGGTAAAATTAGGTTTTGGGTCTTAGGGTTTGAATTAGGGTTTTGGGTTAAAATAGTTAAAATTTGGGTTTTGGGTTAAAATTTGGGTTTTGGTCAAAATTAGGGTTTAGGTAAAATTTGGGTTTTGGGTTGAATTTGGGTTTTGGTTAAAAATAGGGTTTTGGGAATTAGGGTAAATTAGGGTTTTGGTCAAAATGGTTTTGGGTCAAAATTAGGGTTTTGGTCAAATTTTGGTTTTGGGTTAAAATTTGGGTTTCGTGTTAAAATTAGGGTTTTGGGTTAAAATTACGGTTACGGGTCAAAATTAGGGTTTTGGGTCAAAATTAGGGCTTAGGGTTAGAATTCGGGTTTTGAGTTAAAAAAAGGGGTTTTCGGTTAGAATTAGGGTTTTGGGTTAGAATTAGGGTTTCGGGTCAAAATTAGGGTTTTGGGTTTGTTAAAATTAGGGTTTTTTGTTAAAATTTGGGTTTTGGTCAAAATTAGGGTTTTGGTCAAAATTAGGGTTTGGGGTTTGAATTAGGGTTTTGAGTTAAAAATAGGGTTAGAATTAGGTTTTGGGTTAAAATTTAGGTTTTGGGTCAAAATTTGGGTTTGAGTTAAAATTGGGTTGGTTAAAATTAGGGTTTTGGGTTAAAATTAGGGTTTTGGGTCAAAATTTAGGGTTTAAGTTAAAATTAGGGTTTGGAAATTTGGGTTTTTGGTCCAAATTAGGGTTTTGGGTCAAAATTAGTGTTTGGGGTTTGAATTAGGGTTTTGAGTTAAAATAGGGTTAAAATTAGGGTTTTGGGGTCAAAATAAGGGCTTAGGGTTAGAATTTGGGTTTTGAGTTAAAAATATGGTTTTGGGTGAAAATTAGGGTTTAGGGTCAAAATTAGGGCTTTGGGTCAAAAAAGGTTAGAATTGGTTTTGGGTTAAATTAGGTTTTGGGTCAAAATTAGGGTTTTGGGTCAAATTTAGGTTTAGGGTCAAAATTAGGGTTAATTAGGGTTTTGGGTTATAATTAGGGTTTCGGGTCAAAATTAGGGTTTTGGGTCAAAATAGGGGGCAAAATTGGGTTAGAATTTGGGTTTTAAGAAAATAGGGTTTGGTCAAATTAGGGTTGGTAAAATTAGGGTTTGGGTTAAATTTTGGGTTTTGGGTCCAAATTAGGGTTTTGGGTCAAAATTAGGTTTAGGGTTTAATTAGGGTTTTGAGTTAAAAATAGGGTTTTGGGTCAAAATAATTAGTTTAAAATTAGGGTTTGTCAAAATTAGGGTTTTGGGTCAAATTAGCTTAGGGTTAGAATTTGGGTTTTGAGTTAAAAATGGGTTTTGGTCAAAATTAGGGTTTGGGTCAATTTAGGTTTAGGTCAAAATTAGGTTTAATTAGGTTTGGGTCAAATTAGAGCTTTGAGTTAAAATTAGGGTTTTGGGTTAAAATTGGGTTTTTGGTCAAAATTAGTTTTGGGTCAAAATTAGTTGGGTTAAAATAGGGTTTTGGCAAATTAGGTTGGCAAATGGAAAATTGGGTTTTAAAATTAGGGTTTTGGGTCAATTAGGAGGTTAAATTTGGGTAATGGGTTTTGGGTCAAATTAGGGTTTGGTCAAATTAGGTTAGGGTAAAATTAGGGTTTGGGTCAAAATTAGGGTTTTGAGTTAAAATTGGTTTAGGGTTAGAATTAGGGTTTAAATTAGGGTGGTAAAATTAGGGTTTTGGGTTAAAATTAGGGTTTGTCAAAATTAGGGTTTGGTCAAAATTAGGTTTGGGGTTTGAATTAGGGTTTTGAGTTAAAAATAGGGTTTTGGGTCAAAATAGGTTGAATTAGTTTTGGGTAAATTAGGTTTTGGTTAAAATTAGGGTTTTGGTCAAAATTAGGGTTTGGTCAAAATTAGGTTTAGGTTAGATTTGGGTTTTGAGTTAAAAATAGGGTTAAAATTAGGGTTTTGGGTCAAATTTAGGTTTAGGTCAAAATTAGGGTTTTGGTCAAAATTAGGGCTTAGGTTAGAATTTGGGTTTTGAGTAAAAATGGTTGGTCAAAATTAGGTTTGGTTTTTTATTTTTATTTAGGGTCAAAATTAGGGTTTAAATTAGGGTTTTGGTCAAAATTAGAGCTTTGGGTTAAAATTAGGGTTTTGGTTAAAATTTGGGTTTTGGTCCAAATTATGGTTTTGGGTCAAAATTCGTTTGGGGTTTGAATTAGGGTTTTGAGTTAAAAATAGGTTAGAATTAGGGTTTTGGGTAAAATTAGGGTTTTGGGAATTAGGGTTTTGAGTTGAATATAGGGTTTTGGGTTAAAATTAGGGTTTTGGGTTAAAAATTAGGGTTTTGGTTAAAATAGTTGAATTAGGGTTTTGGGTTAAAATTTGGGTTTTGATTAAAATTAGTGTTTGGGTCAAATTTAGGATTTAGGTCAAAATTAGGTTAAATTAGGGTTTTGGGTTAAAATTAGGGTTTGGGTCAAAATTTGGGTTTTGGGTCATTTTGGTTTAAATTAGGGTTTTGGGTAAAATTAGGGTTTTGGGTTAAAATTAGATTTGGGTTAAAATTTGGGTTTTGGGTCAAAATTAGTTTATTAATTAGGGTTTAGGCTTAAAATTAGGGTTTTGGGTCAAAATTAGGGTTTTGGGTCAAAATTAGCTTAGGTTAGATTTGGGTTTTGAGTTAAAAATTGTTTTTAAATTAGGTTTAGGTCAAAATTAGGGTTTGGATTATGGGTTTGGGTTAAAATTTTGGTTTTTGGTCCAAATTAGGGTTTTGGGTTTGGTCAAAATTAGCGTTTGGGGTTTGAATTAGTGTTTTGAGTTAAAAATAGGGTTTTGGGTCATAAATAGGGTTAGAATTAGGGGTTTGGGTCAAAATTAGGGTTTCGGGTCAAAATTAGGGTTTTGGGTCAAAATTAGGGCTTAGGGTTAGAATTTGGGTTTTGAGTTAAAAATGGGGTTTTCGTTCAAAATTAGGGTTTAGGGTCAAAATTAGGGTTTGAATTAGGGTTTTGGGTCAAAATTAGAGCTTTGGGTGAAAATTAGGGTTTTGGGTTAAAATTTGGGTTTTTGGTCACAATTAGGGTTTTGGGTCAAAAATAACGTTTGGGGTTTGAATTAGGGTTTTGAGTTAAAAATAGGGTTAGAATTTGGGTTTTGGGTTAAAATTAGGGTTTCTGGTCAAAATTAGGGCTAAGGGTTAGAATTTGGGTTTTGAGTTAAAAATATGGTTTTGGGTCAAAATTAGGGTTTAGGGTCAAAGTTAGGGTTTTGGGTCAAAATTAGAGCTTTGGGTTAAAATTTGGGTTTTGGGTCAAAATTAGAGCTTTGGGTTAAAATTTGGGTTTTTGGTCCAAATTAGGGTTTTGGGTCAAAATTAGAGTTTGGGGTTTGAATTAGGGTTTTGAGTTAAAAATAGGGTTTTGGGTCAAAAATAGGGTTAGAATTAGGGTTTTGGGTTAGAATTAGGGTTTCGGGTCAAAATTAGGGTTTTGGGTCAAAATTAGGGCTTAGGGTTAGAATTTGGGTTTTGAGTTAAAAAATGGGTTTTGGGTCAAATTAGGGTCTTGGGTCAAATTTAGGGTTTATGGTCAAAATTAGGGTTTGAATTAGGGTTTTCGGTCAAAATTAGAGCTTTGGGTTAAAATTTGGGTTTTGGGTTAAAATTTGGGTTTTTGGTCAAAATTAGTGTTTGGGGTTTGAATTAGGGTTTTGAGTTAAAAATAGGGTTTTGGGTCAAAAATAGGGTTAGAATTAGGGTTTTGGGTTAGAATTAGGGTTTCGGGTCAAAATTAGGGTTTTGGGTTTGAATTAGGGTTTTGAGTTAAAAATAGGGTTTTGGGTCATAAATAGGGTTAGAATTAGGGTTTTGGGTTAAAATAAGGGTTTCGGGTCTAAATTAGGGTTTGGGGTCAAAATTAGGGTTTATTGTTAGAATTTGGCTTGAGTTAAAAATGGGGTTTACGGTCAAAATTAGGGTTTTGGGTCAATTTTAGGGTTTAGGGTCAAAATTAGGGTTTGAATTAGGGTTTTGGGTCAAAATTTGAGCTTTGGGTTAAAATTAGGGTTGTGGGTAAAAATTTGGGTTTTTGGTTAAAATTTGGGTTTTTGGTCCAAATTAGGGTTTTGGGTCAAAATTAGCGTTTGGGCTTTGAATTAGGGTTTTGAGTTAAAAATAAGGTTAGAATTAGGGTTTTGGGTTAAAATTAGGGTTTCTGTTCAAAATTAGGGTTACGGGTCAAAATTAAGGCTTAGGGTTAGAATTTGGGTTTTGAGTTAAAAATAGTGTTTTTGGTCAAAAATTGGGTTATAATTAGGGTTTTGTGATAAAATTAGGGTTTCGTGCCAAAATTAGAGTTTTGGGTCAAAATTAGGGCTTAGGGTTTGAATTTAGGTTCTGGGTAAAATTTATGGTTTAGGGTCAAAATTAGGGTTTAGGGTTTGAAATAGGGTTTTGAGTTTATTATACGGTTTTGGGTCAAAAATTGGGTTAGAATTAGGGCTTTACGTAAATTTCGGGTTTCGGGTAAAAATTAGGGTTCTGGGACAAAATCAGGGTTTAGGGTTTGAAATAGGGGTTTGGGTCAAAAATAGGGTTAAAATTATGGCTTTGGGTTAAAATTAGGGTTTGGTTTAAAATTAGTGTTTCGGGTCAAAATTAGGGTTCTAGGTCAAATTTAGGGTTTAAGATCAAAATTTGGGTTTAGGGTTTGAAATAGGATTTTGGGTCAAAATTAAGGATTTGGGTTAAATTTAGGGGTTTAGGTCAAAATTAGGGTTTACAGTTTGAATTTGGGTTTTGAGTTAAAAATAGGGTTAGAATTAGGGTTTTGGGTTAAAATTAGGGTTTCGGATCAAAATTAGGGTTCTGGGTCAAATTTAGGGTTTTGGGTCAAAATTAGGGTTTGAATTAGGGTTTTGGGTCAAAATTAGATATTTGGGTTAAAATTTGGGTTTTGGGTTAAAATTTGGGTTTTTGGTCCAAATTAGGGTTTTGGGTCAAAATTAGAGTTTGGGGTTTGAATTAGGGTTTTGAGTTAAAAATAGTGTTTTGGGTCAAAAATAGGGTTAGAAGTAGGGTTTTGGGTTAGAATTAGGGTTTCGGGTCAAAATTAGGGTTTTGGGTTAGAATTTGGGTTTTGAGTTAAAATTTGGGTTTTTTGGTCCAAATTAGGGATTTGGGTCAAAATTAGAGCTTTGGGTTAAAATTAGGGTTTTGGGTGAAAATTTGGGTTTTTGGTCCAAATTAGGGTTTTGGGTCAAAATTAGAGTTTGGGGTTTGAATTAGGGTTTTGAGTTAAAAATAGGGTTTTGGGTCAAAAATAGGGTTAGAATTAGGGTTTTGGGTCAAAATTAGGGTTTCGGGTCAAAATTAGGGCTTAGGGTTAGAATTTCGGTTTTGAGTTAAAAAATGGGTTTTGGGTCAAAATTATGGTCTTGGGTCAAATTTAGGGTTTATGGTGAAAATTAGGGTTTGAATTAGTGTTTTCGGTCAAAATTAGAGCTTTGGGTTAAAATTTGGGTTTTTGGTCAAAATTAGTGTTTGGGGTTTGAAGTAGGGTTTTGAGTTAAAAATAGGGTTTTGGGTCAAAAATAGGGTTAGAAGTAGGGTTTTGGGTTAGAATTAGGGTTTCGGGTCAAAATTAGGGTTTTGGGTTTGAATTAGGGTTTTGAGTTAAAAATAGGGTTTTGGGTAATAAATATGGTTAGAATTTGGGTTTTGGGTTAAAATTTGGGTTACGGGTCAAAATTAGGGTTTCGGGTCAAAATTAGGCCTTAGGGTTAGAATTTGGGTTTTGAGTTAAAAATGGGGTTTTCGGTCAAAATTTGGGTTTTGGGTCAATTTTAGGGTTTAGGGTCAAAATTAGGGTTTGAATTAGGGTTTTGGGTCAAAATTAGAGCCTTGGGTTAAAATTTGGGTTTTGGATTAAAATTTGGGTTTTTGGTCGAAATTAGGGTTTTGGGCCAAAATTAGAGTTTGGGGTTTGAATTAGGGTTGAGTTAAAAATAGGGTTTTGGGTCAAAAATAGGGTTAGAATTAGGGTTTTGGGTCAAAATTTGGGCTTAGGGCTAGAATTTGGGTTTTGAGTTAAAAAATGGGTTTCGGGTCAAAATTAGGGTATTTCGGTCAAATTTAGGGTTTCAGGTCAAAATTAGTGTTTCGGGTCAAAATTAGGGCTTTGGGTTCGAATTTGGGTTTGAGTTAAAAAATGGGTTTTGGGTCAAAATTAGGGTTTAGGTTCAAATTTAGTGTTTAGGGTCAATATTAGGGTTTTGGGTCAAAATTAGTGCTTTGGGTTAAATTTAGGGTTTTGGGTTAAAATTTGGGTTATGGGTCCAAATTAGGTATTAGGGTTTGAATTAGGGTTTTGAGTTAAAAAATAGGGTTTTGGGTGATAAATTAGGGTTTTGGGTCCAAATTAGAGTTTTGGGTTAATATTAGGGTTTTTGGTTAAAATTTTGGTTTTTGGGTTAAAATTAGGGTTTTGGGTTAAAATTAGAGTTTTGAGGTTAAAATTAGGGTTTTTGGTAATTTGGGGTTTGGGTCAAATAGGGTTTTGTGTCAAAATTAGAGTTTGGGGTCTGAATTAGGGTTTTGAGTCAAATTTAGGGTTTGGGTCAAAATTAGGGTTTTGGTAAGAATTAGGGTTTTGAGTTAAAATTAGGGTTTTGGGTGAAAATTTAGGGTTTAGGGTAATTTGGTCAAAATTTGGGTTTTGAGTTAAAAATTTTTTGCATTTGGGGTTTGAATTAGGGTTTTGAGTTAAAATTAGTTTGGTTAAAATTAGGGTTTTGGGTTAAAATTTGGGTTTTGGGTTAAATTAGGGTTTTGAGTTCAAAATTAGGTTTTGGGGTTTGAATTAGGGTTTTGAGTTAAAAATAGGGTTAATTAGGGTTAGGGTTAAAATTAGGTTTTGAGTTAAAATTGGTTTAAATTAGGTGAATTAGGTTTTGGGTCAAATTAGGGTTTTGGGTCAAAATTAGGTGGGTTAGAATTTGGGTTTTGAGTTAAAAATTGGTTTTGGGTCAAAATTAGGTTTAGGAGTTTAGGTCAAAATTAGGGTTTTGGTCAAAATTAGGATTAGAATTAGGGTTTGGGGATTAGGTTAGGGTTAAATTTGGGTTTTGAGTTAAAAAAGGTTTTGGTCAAAATTAGGGTCTTAGGTCAAATTAGGGTTTATGGTCAAAATTAGGGGTTTGAATTTGGGTTTTGATCAAATTTAGGTTTTGGGTTAAAATTTGGGTTTTGGGTTAAAATTAGGGTTTTTGGTCCAAATTAGGGTTTTGGGTCAAAATTAGCGTTTGGGGTTTGAATTAGGGTTGTGTTAAAAATAGGGTTTTGGGTCAAAAATAGGGTTAAAATTAGGGTTTTGGGTCAAAATTAGGGCTTAGGGTTAGAATTTGGGTTTTGAGTTAAAAATGGGGTTTTCGGTCAAAATTAGGGTTTTGAATTAGGGTTTTGGGTCAAAATTAGAGCTTTGGGTTAAAATTAGGGTTTTGGGTCAAAATTAGGGTTTTGGGTTAAAATTAGGATTTTGGGTCAAAATTAGTTGTTAAAATTAGGTTTTTGGGTTTAAAATTTGGGTTTTTGGTCAAAATTAGGGTTTTGGGTCAAAATTAGAGTGGTTAAAATTAGTTTTGGTCAAATAGGGTTTTGGGTCAAAATTAGGTTGGTGAAAATTAGGGTTTTGGTTAAAATTTGGGTTTTGATCAAAATTAGGTTTTGGCAATTAGGGTCAAAATTAGGGTTTTGGGTCAAAATTAGGGTTTAATGGTCATTAGGGTTAAATTAGGGTTTTGGTCAAAATTAGGTGGTCAAATTAGCTTGGGTTAAAATTAGGGTTTGGGTTAATTTTGGGAATTAGGTTTTGGTCAAAATTAGGGTTTTGGTCAAATTAGGTTTGGGTTTGAATTAATGTTTTGAGTTCAAAATTAGGGTTTTGGGTCAAATTAGGGTTTGAATTAGGGTTTAGGTCAAAATTAGGGTTTCAAAATTAGGGTTTGGTCAAAATAGGTTAGTAAATTTGGGTTTTGAGTTAAAATGGGGTTTTTTCAAAATTAGGGTTTAGGGTCAAAATTAGGGTTTGAATTAGGGTTTTGGGTCAAAATTAGAGCTTTGGGTGAAAATTAGGGTTTTGGGTTAAAATTTGGGTTTTTGGTCACAATTAGGGTTTTGGGTCAAAAATAACGTTTGGGGTTTGAATTAGGGTTTTGAGTTAAAAATAGGGTTAGAATTTGGGTTTTGGGTTAAAATTAGGGTTTCTGGTCAAAATTAGGGCTAAGGGTTAGAATTTGGGTTTTGAGTTAAAAATATGGTTTTGGGTCAAAATTAGGGTTTAGGGTCAAAGTTAGGGTTTTGGGTCAAAATTAGAGCTTTGGGTTAAAATTTGGGTTTTGGGTCAAAATTAGAGCTTTGGGTTAAAATTAGGGTTTTAGGTTTTTGGTCCAAATTAGGGTTTTGGGTCAAAATTAGAGTTTGGGGTTTGAATTAGGGTTTTGAGTTAAAAATAGGGTTTTGGGTCAAAAATAGGGTTAGAATTAGGGTTTTGGGTTAGAATTAGGGTTTCGGGTCAAAATTAGGGTTTTGGGTCAAAATTAGGGCTTAGGGTTAGAATTTGGGTTTTGAGTTAAAAAATGGGTTTTGGGTCAAATTAGGGTCTTGGGTCAAATTTAGGGTTTATGGTCAAAATTAGGGTTTGAATTAGGGTTTTCGGTCAAAATTAGAGCTTTGGGTTAAAATTTGGGTTTTGGGTTAAAATTTGGGTTTTTGGTCAAAATTAGTGTTTGGGGTTTGAATTAGGGTTTTGAGTTAAAAATAGGGTTTTGGGTCAAAAATAGGGTTAGAATTAGGGTTTTGGGTTAGAATTAGGGTTTCGGGTCAAAATTAGGGTTTTGGGTTTGAATTAGGGTTTTGAGTTAAAAATAGGGTTTTGGGTCATAAATAGGGTTAGAATTAGGGTTTTGGGTTAAAATTAGGGTTTCGGGTCAAAATTAGGGTTTGGGGTCAAAATTAGGGCTTATTGTTAGAATTTGGGTTTTGAGTTAAAAATGGGGTTTTCGGTCAAAATTAGGGTTTTGGGTCAATTTTAGGGTTTTGGGTCAAAATTAGGGTTTGAATTAGGGTTTTGGGTCAAAATTAGAGCTTTGGGTTAAAATTAGGGGTTAAAATTAGGGTTTTGGGTTAAAATTTGGGTTTTTGGTCCAAATTTGGGATTTGGGTCAAAATTAGCGTTTGGGGTTTGAATTAGGGTTTTGAGTTAAAAATAGGGTTAGAATTAGGGTTTTGGGTTAAAATTAGGGTTTCGGTTCAAAATTAGGGTTTTGGGTCAAAATTAAGGCTTAGGGTTAGAATTTGGGTTTGAGTTAAAAATAGTGTTTTTGGTCAAAAATTGGGTTATAATTAGGGTTTTGTGATAAAATTAGGGTTTCGTGCCAAAATTAGAGTTTTGGGTCAAAATTAGGGCTTAGGGTTTGAATTTAGGTTCTGGGTAAAATTTATGGTTTAGGGTCAAAATTAGGGTTTAGGGTTTGAAATAGGGTTTTGAGTTTATTATACGGTTTTGGGTCAAAAATTGGGTTAGAATTAGGGCTTTACGTAAATTTCGGGTTTCGGGTAAAAATTAGGGTTCTGGGACAAAATCAGGGTTTAGGGTTTGAAATAGGGGTTTGGGTCAAAAATAGGGTTAAAATTATGGCTTTGGGTTAAAATTAGGGTTTGGTTTAAAATTAGTGTTTAGGGTCAAATTAGGGTTCTAGGTCAAATTTAGGGTTTAAGATCAAAATTTGGGTTTAGGGTTTGAAATAGGATTTTGGGTCAAAATTAAGGATTTGGGTTAAATTTAGGGGTTTAGGTCAAAATTAGGGTTTACAGTTTGAATTTGGGTTTTGAGTTAAAAATAGGGTTAGAATTAGGGTTTTGGGTTAAAATTAGGGTTTCGGATCAAAATTAGGGTTCTGGGTCAAATTTAGGGTTTTGGGTCAAAATTAGGGTTTGAATTAGGGTTTTGGGTCAAAATTAGATATTTGGGTTAAAATTTGGGTTTTGGGTTAAAATTTGGGTTTTTGGTCCAAATTAGGGTTTTGGGTCAAAATTAGAGTTTGGGGTTTGAATTAGGGTTTTGAGTTAAAAATAGTGTTTTGGGTCAAAAATAGGGTTAGAAGTAGGGTTTTGGGTTAGAATTAGGGTTTCGGGTCAAAATTAGGGTTTTGGGTTAGAATTTGGGTTTTGAGTTAAAATTTGGGTTTTTTGGTCCAAATTAGGGATTTGGGTCAAAATTAGGGTTTTGGGTGAAAATTTGGGTTTTTGGTCCAAATTAGGGTTTTGGGTCAAAATTAGAGTTTGGGGTTTGAATTAGGGTTTTGAGTTAAAAATAGGGTTTTGGGTCAAAAATAGGGTTAGAATTAGGGTTTCAGGTCAAAATTAGGGTTCGGGGTCAAAATTAGGGCTTAGGGTTAGAATTTCGGTTTTGAGTTAAAAAATGGGTTTTGGGTCAAAATTATGGTCTTGGGTCAAATTTAGGGTTTATGGTGAAAATTAGGGTTTGAATTAGTGTTTTCGGTCAAAATTAGAGCTTTGGGTTAAAATTTGGGTTTTTGGTCAAAATTAGTGTTTGGGGT
>JAUPTC010000018.1:542748-615826 GCA_030762895.1 Sophora flavescens
AACGCGAATTATGACCCAAAACCATAATTTTGACCAAAACCCTAATTTTAACCCAAAGCTCTAATTTTGACCGAAAACCCTAATTTAAACCCTAATATTGACCCTAAACCCTAAACCCTAATTTTAACCCTAATGTTGACCCAAAAACCATTTTTTATCTCAAAACCCAAATTCTAACCCTAAGCCCTAAATTTGACCCAAAACCCTAATTTTGACCGAAAACCCCATTTTTAACTCAAAACCCAAATCCTAACCCTAAGCCCTAATTTTGACCCAAAACCCTAATTTTGACCCGAAACCCTAATCTTAACCCAAAACCCTAATTCTAACCCTATTTTAACTCAAAACCCTAATTCAAACCCCAAACGCTAATTTTGACCCAAAACCCTTATTTTAACCGAAAACCCTAATTTTAACCCAAAGCTCTAATTTTGACCCAAAACCCTAATTTAAACCCAAATATTGACCCTAAACCCAATTTTTAACTCAAAACCCAAATTATAACCCTAGGCCCTAATTTTGACCCGAAGACCTAATTTTGACCCTAAACCCTATATTTGACCCAAAACCCTAATTTTTATCGAAAACCCCATTTTTAACTCAAAACCCAAATTCTAACCCTAAGCCCTAATTTTGGCCCGAAACCCTAATTTTAACCCAAAACCCTAATTCTAACCCTATTTATGACCCAAAACCCTATTTTAACTCAAAACCCTAATTCAAACCCCAAACGCTAATTTTGACCCAAAACCCTAATTTTAACCCAAAACCCTAATTTTAACCCAAAGCTCTAATTTTGACCCAAAACCCTAATTTAAACCCTAATATTGACCCTAAACCCTAATTTTGACCCAAAACCCAATTTTTAACTCAAAACCCAAATTCTAACCCTAAGCCCTAATTTTGACCCGAAACCCTAATTTTGACCCTAAACCCTAAATTTGACCCAAAACCCTAATTTTGACCGAAAACCCCATTTTTAACTCAAAACCCAAATTCTAACCCTAAGCCCTAATTTTGACCCAAAACCCTAATTTTGACCCGAAACCCTAATTTTAACCCAAAACCCTAATTCTAACCCTATTTATGACCCAAAACCCTATTTTTAACTCAAAACCCTAATTCAAACCCCAAACGCTAATTTTGACCCAAAACCCTAATTTTAACCCAAAACCCTAATTTTAACCCAAAGCTCTAATTTTGACCCAAAACCCTAATTTAAACCCTAATATTGACCCTAAACCCTAAATTTGACCCTAAACCCAAATTTTGACCCAAAACCCAATTTTTAACTCAAAACCCAAATTCTAACCCTAAGCCCTAATTTTGACCCGAAACCCTAATTTTGACCCTAAACCCTAATTTTCACCCAAAACCCTATTTTTAACTCAAAACCTATTTACTATAATTTTGACCTAAACCCTAATTTGACTCAAAACCCTAATTTTAACCCAAACTCTAATTTTGACACAAAACCCTAATTTTGACCAAAAACCCTATTTTTAACACAAAACCCTAATTTTAACCCAAATCTCTAATTTTGACCCAAAACCCTAATTTGGACCAAAAACCCAAATTTTAACACAGCTCTAATTTTTACCCTAAGCCCTAATTTTGACCCTAAACCCTAATTTTGACCCAAAACCCTATTTTTAACTTAAACCTAATTCTAACCTAACTATTTTGACCCAAACCCTAATTCAAACCCAACCTAATTTTGACCCAAAACCCTAATTTTGACCAAAACCCAAATTTTAACCCAAACCATTTACCCTCTAATTTTGACCAAAACCCTAATTCTAAACCTATTTTTAACTCAAAACCCTAATTCAAACCCCAAACAATTTTGACCCAAAACCCTAATTTTGACCAAAACCCAAATTTTAACCCAAAACCCTAATTTTAACCCAAGCTCTAATTTTGACCAAAACCCTAATTTAAACCCTAATTGACCTAAACCTAAATTTTAACCCAAAACCCTAATTTACCTATTGACCCAAAACCATTTTTACTCAAACCCAAATTCTAACCCTAAGCCCTAATTTTGACCAAAACCCTAATTTTGACCTAAACCCTAATTTGACCCAAAACCCTAATTTTGACCAAACCCTATTTTTAACTCAAACCCAAATTCTAACCCTAAGCCTAATTTTGACCAAACCCTAATTTTAACCCAAAACCCTAATTCTAACCCTATTTTGACCCAAACCCTATTTTAACTCAAAACCTAATTCAAACCCCAAACCTAATTTTGACCCAAAACCTATTTTACCAAAACCCTAATTTTAACCCAAAGCTCTAATTTTGACCCAAAACCCTAATTTAAACCCTAATTTGACCCTAAACCCTAATTTGACCCAAAACCCATTTTAACTCAAACCCAAATTTACCCTAACCTAATTTTGACCCAAACCCTAATTTGACCAAACCCTAATTCAAACCCAAACTCTAATTTTGACCAAAACCCTAATTTGACCAAAACCCCAATTTTAACCAAAACCCTAATTTTAACCCAAACCTAATTTTGACCCAAAACCCTAATTTTGACCCAAAACCAAATTTTAACCAAAACCCTAATTTTAACCCAAAGCTCTAATTTGACCCAAACCCTAATTTTGACCCTAAACCCTAATTTTCACCCAAAACCCTATTTTAACTAAACCCAATTTAACCCTACCCTATTTTGATCCAAACCCTAATTCAAACCCAAACCTAATTTTGACCCAAACCCTATTTGACCAAAACCCAATTTTAACCAAAACCCTAATTTTAACCCAAAGCTCTAATTTTGACCCAAAACCCTAAATAAAACCCTAATTTTGACCATAAACCCTAAATTTGACCACCTAATTTTGACCCAAAACCCATTTTTAACTCAAACCCAAATTCTAACCCTAAGCCCTAATTTTGACCTAAAACCCTAATTTTGACCAAAACCCAAATTCTAACCCAAAACCCTAATTTGACCAAAACCCTTTTAACTCAAACCCTAATTCTCTAACCTAATTTGACCAAACCCATTCTAACCCTATTTTTGACCCAAAACCCTATTTTTAACTCAAAACCCTAATTCAAACCCCAAACTCTAATTTTGACCCAAAACCTAATTTGGACCAAAACCCAATTTTAACCAAAACCCTAATTTTAACCCAAAGCTCTACTTTTGACCCAAAACCCTAATTTGGACCCAAAACCCAAATTTTAACCAAAACCCAAATTTTAACCCAAAGCTCTAATTTTGACCCAAAACCCTAATTTTGACTTAAAACCCTAATTCTGACCCTAAGCCCTAATTTTGACCCGAAACCCTAATTTTGACCAGAAACCCTAATTTTAACCCAAAACCCTAATTCTAACCCTATTTTTAACTCAAAACCCTAATTCAAACCCCAAACGCTAATTTTGACCCAAAACCCTAATTTGGACCAAAAACCCAAATTTTAACCCAAAACCCTAATTTTGACCCGAAACCCTAATTTTAACCCAAAACCCTAATTCTAACCCTATTTATGACCCAAAACCCTAATTTTGACCCGAAACCCTAATTTTAACCCAACCCCCTAATTCTAAACCTATTTATGACCCAAAACCCTATTTTTAACTCAAAACTCTAATTCAAACCCCAAACGCTAATTTTGACCCAAAACCCTTATTTTAACCCAAAACCCTAATTTTAACCTAAACTTAATTGACCAAAACCCTAATTTAAACTAATTTGCTAACCTTTTGACCCTAAACCCTAATTTTGACCCAAAACCCAATTTTTAATTGCAAAACCAAATTCTAACCCAAAAACCTAATTTTGACCCTAATCACTAAACCCTAAATTTGACCCTAAACCCTAATTTTACCAAACCCTATTTTTAACTCAAACCCATTTCCCTAACCTATTTGACCCAAACCCTATTTTGACTCAAAACCCTAATTCAAACCCCAAACTCTAATTTTGACCAAAACCCTAATTTTGACCAAAACCCAAATTTTAACCAAAACCCTAATTTTAACCCAAAGCTCTAATTTTGACCCAAAACCCTAATTTGACCCAAAACCAAATTTTAACCAAAACCCAAATTTTAACCCAAAGCTCTAATTTACCCAAACCTAATTTGACCCTAAACCCTAATTTTACCAAAACCCTATTTTTAACTTAAAACCCTAATTCTAACCCTACCCTATTTTGATCCAAAACCCTAATTCAAACCCCAAACCTAATTTTGACCAAAACCCTAATTTCCAAAATTTTAACCCAAAACCCTAATTTTAACCCAAAGCTCTAATTTTGTACCAAAACCCTAATTCAAACCCTAATTTTGACCATAAACCCTAATTTGGACCCAAAACCCAAATTTTAACCAAAAACCCATTTTTAACTCAAACCCAAATTCTAACCCTAAGCCTTAATTTTGACCCAAACCCTAATTTTGACTTAAACCCTAATTTCTACTATTTTGACCCAAACCCTAATTTGACCAAAACCCTAATTTTAACCCAAAACCCTAATTTAACCCTATTTTTAACTCAAACCCTAATTCAAACCCAAACTAATTTTGACCCAAAACCCTAATTTGACCAAAACCCTAATTTTAACCCAAAACCCTAATTTTGACCAAAACCCTAATTTTAACCCAAAACCCTAATTCTAACCTATTTTGACCCAAACCCTATTTTTAACTCAAAACTCTAATTCAAACCCCAAACCTAATTTTGACCAAAACCTAATTTTGACCAAAACCCAAATTTTAACCCAAAGCTCTAATTTTGACCAAACCCTAATTCAAACCCTAATTTGACCAAACCCAAATTTAACCCTAACCTAATTTGACCCAAACCCTAATTTTGACCAACCTAATTCTATTTACCAACCCTATTCTAACCCTATTTTTAACTCAAACCCTAATTCAAACCCCAAACTAATTTTGACCAAAACCCTAATATTGACCTAAAACCCAAATTTTAACCCAAACCCCTAATTCTAACACTATTTTTAACTCAAAACCCTAATTTTAACCCAAAGCTCTAATTTTGACCCAAAACCCTAATTCAAACCCTAATTTTGACCCTAAACCCTAATTTTGACCCAAAACCCTAATTTTGACCGAAAACCCCATTTTTAACTCAAAACCCAAATTCTAACCCTAAGCCCTAATTTTGACCCGAAACCCTAATTCTGACCCGAAACCCTAATTCTGACCCGAAACCCTAATTCTAACCCTATTTTTGACCCAAAACCCTATTCTTAACTCAAAACCCTAATTCAAACCCCAAACTCTAATTTTGACCCAAAACCCTAATTTTAACCCAAAACCCTAATTTTGACCCAAAACCCTATTTTAACTCAAACCCTAATTCTAACCCTAACCCTAATTTTGACCAAAACCTAATTCTAACCCCCTAATTTGACCTAAACCCTAATTTACCAAAACCCTATTTTAACCCCAAACCCCTAATTTGACCACCCTAATTTGACCCAACCTAACCCCCTAATTTTGACCCAAAACCCTAATTTTGACCAAAACCCTAATTTTAACCCAAAACCCTAATTCTAACCCTATTTTGACCAACCCTAATTTAACCCAAACCCTAATTCTAACCCTATTTTGACCCAAACCCTATTTTTAACTCAAAACTCTAATTCAAACCCCAAACGCTAATTTTGACCAAAACCTAATTTCAAAACCCTAATTTAACCCAAAGCTCTAATTTTGACCAAACCCTAATTCAAACCCTAATTTTGACCATAAACCCTAATTTGACCCAAACCCTAATTTTACCCAAAACCCATTTTTAACTCAAACCCAAATTCTAACCCTAAGCCCTAATTTTGACCTAAACCCTAATTTGACCAACCCAATTTTAACCCAAACCTATTTCCCTAATTTGACCCAAACCCATTTTAACTCAAACCCTAATTCTACCTAACATTTTGACCCAAAACCCTATTTTTAACTCAAAACCCTAATTCAAACCCCAAACTCTAATTTTGACCCAAAACACTAATTTGGACCAAAAACCCAAATTTTAACCCAAAACCCTAATTTTAACCCATAGCTCTAATTTTGACCCAAAACCCTAATTTGGACCCAAAACCCAAATTTTAACCAAAACCCAAATTTTAACCCAAAGCTCTAATTTTGACCCAAAACCCTAATTTTGACTTAAAACCCTAATTCTGACCCTAAGCCCTAATTTTGACCCGAAACCCTAATTTTGACCAGAAATCCTAATTTTAACCCAAAACCCTAATTCTAACTCTATTTTTAACTCAAACCCTAATTCAAACCCCAAACGCTAATTTTGACTCAAAACCCTAATTCAAACCCCAAACGCTAATTTTGACCCAAAACCCTATTTTGGACCAAAAACCCACATTTTAACCCAAAACCCTAATTTTAACCCTATTGACCCAAACTAATTTTGACCAAAACCCTAATTTTAACCCAACCCCTAATTCTAAACCTATTTATGACCCAAAACCCTATTTTTAACTCAAAACTCTAATTCAACCCCCTAACTAATTTTGACCCAAAACCCTTATTTTAACCCAAAAACCTAATTTTAACCCAAAGCTCTAATTTTGACCCAAAACCCTAATTTAAACCCTAATATTGACCCTAAACCCTAAATTGACCTAAACCCTATTTTGACCCAAAACCCATTTTAACTCAAACCCAAATTCTAACCCTAAGCCTAATTTTGACCAAACCCTAATTTTGACCAAACCCTAATTTTACCCAAACCCTATTTAACTCAAACCCATTCCTAACCCTATTTGACCCAAACCCTAATTTGACTCAAACCCTAATTCAAACCCAAACTCTAATTTTGACCAAAACCCTAATTTGACCAAACCCAATTTTAACCAAAACCCTAATTTAACCCAAAGCTCTAATTTTGACCCAAAACCCTAATTTGACCCAAAACCAAATTTTAACCAAAACCCAAATTTTAACCCAAACTCTAATTTACCCAAACCCTAATTTTGACCCTAAACCCTAATTTTACCAAACCCTATTTTTAACTCAAACCCAAATTCTAACCCTAACCCTAATTTTGATCCAAAACCCTAATTTAACCCAAACCCTAATTTTAACCCAACTCTAATTTTGACCAAAACCCTAATTCAAACCCTAATTTTGACCAAAACCTAATTTGACCCAAACCCTAATTTTGACCCAAAACCCATTTTTAACTCAACCCAAATTCTAACCCTAAGCCCTAATTTTGACCTAAAACCCTAATTTTGACCCAAAACCCAAATTATAACCCAAAACCCTAATTTTGACCCAAAACCCAAATTTTCACTCAAAACCCAAATTCTTGCCCTAAGCCCTAATTTTGACGCAAAACCATAATTCTAACCCAAATCCCTAATTGTAACCCTATTTTGACCCAAACCCTATTTTTAACTCAAACCCTAATTCAAACCCCAAACTCTAATTTTGACCCAAAACACTAATTTGGACCAAAAACCCAAATTTTAACCCAAAACCCTAATTTTAACCCATAGCTCTAATTTGGACCCAAAACCCTAATTTGGACCCAAAACCCTAATTTGGACCCAAAACCCAAATTTTAACCCAAAGCTCTAATTTTGACCCAAAACCCTAATTTTGACTTAAAACCCTAATTCTGACCCTAAGCCCTAATTTTGACCCGAAACCCTAATTTTAACCCAAAACCCTAATTCTAACCCTATTTTTAACTCAAAACCCTAATTCAAACCCAAACCTAATTTGACCAAACCCTAATTTACCAAAACCCTAATTTTAACCCAAAACCCTAATTTTGACCAAACCCTAATTTTAACCCAAAACCCTAATTCTAACCTATTTTTGACCCAAACCCTATTTTTAACTCAAAACCTAATTCAAACCCAAACCTAATTTTGACCAAAACCTAATTTTGACCAAAACCCAAATTTTAACCCAAAGCTCTAATTTTGACCAAAACCCTAATTCAAACCCTAATTTTGACCATAAACCCTAATTTGACCTAAACCCTAATTTTGACCCAAAACCCATTTTTAACTCAAAACCCAAATTCTAACCCTAAGCCTAATTTGACCCAAACCCTAATTTTGACTAAACCCTAATTCTAACCCTAACCTAATTTCAACCCTAATTTGACCAAAACCCTAATTTTAACCCAAACCCTAATTCTAACCCTATTTTAACTCAAACCCTAATTCAAACCCAACCTAATTTTGACCCAAACCCTAATTTGACCAAAACCCAAATTTTAACCCAAACCCTAATTTTGACCAAAACCCTAATTTTCTCACCCTAATTCTAACCTATTTTGACCAAACCCTATTTTTAACTCAAAACCTAATTCAAACCCCAAACCTAATTTTGACCCAAAACCTAATTTGGACCAAAACCCAAATTTTAACCCAAACTCTAATTTCCAAAACCCTAATTCCCAAAACCTAATTTTGACCAAACCCAAATTTTAACCCTAACCATTTTGACCCAAACCCTAATTTTGACCAAACCTAATCTCCTAATTTAACCCTTTTTTAACTCAAACCCTAATTCAAACCCAAATCTAATTTTACACCTATTCAACCCTAATTTACCAAACCCATTTTAACCCAAACCCTAATTTAACCCTATTTTAACTCAAACCCTAATTTTAACCCAAAGCTCTAATTTTGACCCAAAACCCTATTTCAAACCCTAATTTTGGCTCTAAACCCTAATTTGGGCCAAAAACCCTAATTTTGACCAAACCCCATTTTTAACTCAAACCCAAATTCTAACCCTAAGCCCTAATTTTGACCCAAAACCCTAATTTGACCAAAACCCTAATTTTAACCCAAAACCCTAATTCTAACCCTATTTTGACCCAAACCCTATTTTTAACTCAAACCCTAATTCAAACCCAAACTCTAATTTTGACCAAACCCTAATTTGACCCAAAACCCTAATTTTGACCAAACCCTATTTTAACTCAAACCCTAATTCTAACCCTAAGCCCTAATTTTGATCCAAAACCCTAATTCAAACCCAACCTAATTTTGACCCAAAACCCTAATTTGACCAAAACCCTAATTTTAACCCCAAAACCCTAATTTTGACCCAAACCCTAATTTTAACCCAAAACCCTAATTTTGACCCAAAACCCTAATTTTGACCAAAACCTAATTTTAACCCAAAACCCTAATTCTAACCCTATTTGACCAATATTTAACCCAAATCCTAATTCTAACCCTATTTTGACCAAAACCCTATTTTTAACTCAAAACTCTAATTCAAACCCCAAACGCTAATTTTGACCAAAACCTAATTTCCAAAACCCAAATTTAACCCAAAGCTCTAATTTGACCAAACCCTAATTCAAACCCTAATTTGACCATAAACCCTAATTTGACCCAAACCCTAATTTTACCCAAAACCCATTTTTAACTCAAAACCCAAATTCTAACCCTAAGCCCTAATTTGACCCAAAACCCTAATTTTGACCTAAACCCTAATTCTAACCCAAACCCTAATTCTAACCCTATTTTTAACTCAAAACCCTAATTCAAACCCCAAATCTAATTTTGACCCAAAACCCTAATTTGACCAAAACCCAAATTTTAACCCCCCCTTTTTAACCCAAACTCTAATTTGACTAAACCTAATTGACCCAAAACCCTAATTTGACCAAAACCCTATTTTTAACTCAAACCCAAATTCTAACCCTAAGCCCTAATTTTGACCAAACCCTAATTTGACCAAACCCTAATTTGACCAAACCCTAATTTTAACCCAAACCCTAATTTTAACCCTATTTTTGACCCAAACCCTATTTTAACTCAAACCCTAATTCAAACCCCTAATTTGCCAAAACTATTAACCCTATTGCCAAAACCTATTTAACCAAAACCCTAATTTAACCCAACCCTAATTTGACCAAAACCCTAATTTGCCAAACCTAATTTACCCAAAACCTAATTTGCCAAAACCCTTTACCAACCCTAATTTCCCAAAACCCTATTTTTACAAACCCATTTTAACTCAAACCCTAATTCTAACCCTACTAATTTTGACCCAAAACCCTATTTTTAACTCAAACCCTAATTCAAACCCAAACCCTAATTTTGACCAAACCCTAATTTTAACCCAAAACCCTAATTCTAACCCTATTTTGATCAAACCCTAATTCAAACCCAAACCTAATTTGACCAAACCATAATTTTAACCCAAAGCTCTAATTTTAACCGAAAACCCTAATTAAAACCCTAATTTTGACAATAAACCCTAAATTTGACCCAAGACCCTAATTTTGACCCAAAACCCATATTTTAACTCAACCCAAATTCTAACCCTAAGCCCAAATTTTGACCGGAACCCCTAATTTTGACCCGAAACCCTAATTCTAACCCTATTTTTGACCCAAAACCCTATTTTTAACTCAAAACCCTAAGTCAAACCCCAAACACTAATTTTGACCAAAAACCCAAAGTTTACCAAACCCATTTTAACCAAACTCTAATTTGACCAAAACCTAATTTGACCCAAACCCTAATTTTAACCAAAACCCTAATTTTAACCCAATTCTAATTTGACCCAAAACCCTAATTTTGATCCTAAACCCTAATTTTACCAAAACCCTATTTTTACTCAAAACCCAAATTCTAACCCTAAGCCCTAATTTGATCCAAACCCTAATTTTGACCAAAACCCTAATTTTAACCCAAAACCCTAATTCTAACCCTAACCTATTTTAACCCAAAACCCTAATTTGACCAAAACCAAATTTTAACCAAAACCCATTTTAACCAAAACCCTAATTTTAACCCAAAGCTCTAATTTTGACCCAAAACCCTAATTCAAACCCTAATTTGACCTAAACCTAATTGACCCAAAACCCTAATTTTGACCAAAACCCTATTTTTAACTCAAAACCAAATTCTAACCCTAAGCCCTAATTTTGACCCAAACCCTAATTTTGACCAAACCCTAATTTTAACCCAAACCCTAATTCTAACCCTATTTTGACCCAAACCCTATTTTTAACTCAAACCCTAATTCAAACCCAAAACCCTAATTTTGACCAAACCTAATTTAACCCAAACCCTATTTTAACCCTATTTGCCAAACCCTATTTTAATCAAACCCTAATTCAAACCCAAACACTAATTTGACCAAAACCCATTTAACCAACCCATTTAACCCAAGCTCTAATTTTGACCAAAACCCTAATTCAAACCCTAATTTTGATCATAAACCTAAATTTGACCCAAACCCTAATTTGACCCAAAACCCTTTTTAACTCAAACCCAAATTCTAACCCTAAGCCCTAATTTTGACCCAAAACCCTAATTTTGACCAAACCCTAATTCTAACCCAAACCCTAATTCTAACCCTATTTTGCCAAACCCTATTTTTAACTCAAAACCCTAATTCAAACCCCAAACTCTAATTTTGACCCAAAACCCTATTTGCCAAAACCCTAATTTTAACCCAAAACCCTAATTTAACCAACTCTAATTTTGACCAAAACCCTAATTTGACCCAAAACCCAAATTTTAACCAAAACCCAAATTTTAACCCAAAGCTTAATTTTGACCCAAAACCCTAATTTTGACCCTAAACCCTAATTTTACCCAAACCCTATTTTTAACTCAAACCCTAATTCTAACCCTAAACCCTAATTTTGACCAAACCCTAATTTTGACCAAAACCCTAATTTTAACCCAAACCCTAATTCTAACCCTATTTTTAACTCAAAACCCTAATTCAAACCCCAAACCTAATTTTGACCAAAACCCTAATTTGACCCAAACCCTAATTTTGACCCAAAACCTAATTTTAACCCAAACCCTAATTTCTAACCCTATTTTGACCCAAAACCCTAATTTTGACCCAAACCCTAATTTTAACCCAAAACCCTAATTCTAACCCTATTTTGACCCAAAACCCTATTTTTAACTCAAAATCTAATTCAAACCCCAAACGCTAATTTTGACCAAAACCCTAATTTGACCAAAACCCAATTTTAACCCAAAATCTAATTTTAACCCAAAGCTCTAATTTTGACCCAAAACCCTAATTCAAACCTAATTTTGACCTAAACCCTAATTTTGACCCAAAACCCATTTTTAACTCAAACCCAATTTTAAACCCATTTTAACCGACCAAAACTCTATTTTTAACTCAAACCCTAATTCTAACCCTAAACCTAATTTTGACCCAAAACCCTAATTTGACCAAAACCCTAATTTTAACCCAAAACCCTAATTTTGACCAAAACCCTAATTTTGACCCAAAACCCTATTTTTAACTTAAAACCCAAATTCTAACCTAACCCTATTTTTGACCAAAACCCTATTTTGACCAAAACCCTAATTTTAACCCAAACCCTAATTTAACCCTAATTTGACCCTAAATCCTAATTTGACCCAAACCTAATTTTGACCAAAACCCAATTTTAACCCAAAACCCTAATTTAACCCTATTTTTGACCCAAAACCCTAATTTTAACCCAAAACCCTAATTACCCAAAACCCTATTTTAACTCAAACCCAAATCTAACCCTAACCCTAATTTTGACCCAAAACCCTAATTTAACCTAAACTCAAATCTAACCCAAACCCTAATTTAACCCTATTTTAACCCAAACTCTAATTTGACCAAAACCCTATTTCAAACCCTAATTTTGACTCTAAACCCTAATTTGACCCAAAACCCTAATTTTACCACCCATTTTTAACTCAAAACTCAAATTCTAACCCTAAGCCCTAATTTTGACCCAAACCCTAATTTTAACCCAAACCCTAATTTAACCCTAACCCTATTTTGACCCAAAACCCTATTTTTAACTCAAAACCCTAATTCAAACCCCAAACGCTAATTTTGACCAAAACCCTATTTTAACCAAACCCTAATTTTAACCCAAACTCTAATTTTGACCCAAACCCTAATTTAAACCCTAATTTGACCAAACCCTAATTTGACCAAACCCATTTTAACTCAAAACCCAAATTCTAACCCTAAGCCCTAATTTGACCAACCTTTCAACCCTAATTTTGACCAAACCCTAATTTGCCCAAACCTAATTTGACCAAACCCCATTTTTAACTCAAAACCTAAATTCTAACCCTAAGCCCTAATTTTGACCCAAACCCTAATTTTGACCAAACCCTAATTTTAACCCAAAACCCTAATTCTAACCCTATTTTGCCAAACCCTATTTTTAACTCAAAACCCTAATTCAAACCCCAAACGTTAATTTTACCAAAACCTAATTTGGACCAAAACCCAAATTTTAACCTAAACCCTAATTTTAACCCAAACTCTAATTTGACCCAAACCCTAATTTCAACCCTAATTGACCCAAAACCCTAATTTTGACCAAACCCCATTTTTAACTCAAAACCCAAATTCTAACCCTAAGGCCTAATTTTGACCCAAAACCCTAATTTTGACCAACCCTAATTTTAACCCAAACCCTAATTCTAACCCTATTTTGACCAAAACCTATTTTAACTCAAACCCTAATTCAAACCCAAACCCTAATTTTGACCAAACCCTAATTTAACCCTATTTTGACCAAAACCTATTTTAACTCAAAACCCTAATTCAAACCCCAAACCTAATTTTGACCAAAACCCAAATTTTAACCCAAAGCTCTAATTTTGACCCAAAACCCTAATTCAAACCCTAATTTGACCAAACCCTAATTTGACCCAAACCCTAATTTTGACCCAAAACCCATTTTTAACTCAAAACCAAATTCTAACCCTAAGCCCTAATTTTGACCAAAACCCTAATTTTAACCCAAAACCCTATTCTAACCCTATTTGACCCAAAACCCTATTTTTAACTCAAAACCTAATTCAAACCCCAAACCTAATTTTGACCAAAACCCTATTTTAACCAAACCCTAATTTTAACCCAACCTAATTTTGACCAAACCCTAATTTAAACCTAATTTGACCAAACCCTAATTTGACCAAACCCAATTTTAACTCAAACCCAAATTTAACCCTAACCCTAATTTTACCAAACCCTAATTTGACCAAACCCTAATTTGACCCAAAACCTAATTTTGACCAAACCCTATTTTTAACTCAAAACCTAATTCTAACCTAAGCCCTAATTTGACCCAAAACCCTAATTTGACCAAACCCTAATTTTAACCCAAACCCTAATTCTAACCCTATTTGACCAACCCTATTTTAACTCAAACCCTAATTCAAACCCAAACTTAATTTTACCAAAACCTAATTTGACCAAAACCCTAATTTTAACAAACCCTATTTTAACCCAATCCTCTAATTGCCAAACCCTAATTTACTAACCCTAATTTGACCCAAAACCCTAATTTTGACCAAACCCCATTTTTAACTCAAACCCAAATTCTAACGCTAAGCCCTAATTTTGACCCAAAACCCTAATTTTGACCCAACCCTAATTTTAACCCAAAACCCTAATTCTAACCCTATTTTGACCAAAACCCTATTTTAACTCAAACCCTAATTCAAACCCAACCCTAATTTTGACCAAAACCCTAATTTAACCCTATTTTGACCAAACCTATTTTTAACTCAAACCCTAATTCAAACCCAAAACCCAAATTTTAACCCAAAACCCAAATTTTAACCCAAAGCTCTAATTTTGACCGAAAACCCTAATTCAAACCTTAATTTTGACCCAAAACTCTAATTCAACGCCTAATTTTGACCCTAAACCCCATTTTTAACTCAAAACCCAAATTCTAACCCTAAGCCCTAATTTTGACCCAAAACCCTAATTTTGACCCGAAACCCTAATTTTAACCCAAAACCCTATTTTTAACTAAAAACCCTAATTCATACCCCAATCGCTAATTTTGACCGAAAACCCCTATTTTAACCCAAAACCCTAATTTTAACCTAAACCTAATTTGACCAAAACCCTAATTTAAACCCTAATTTGACCTAAACCCTAATTTGACCAAACCCATTTTAACTCAAACCCAAATTCTAACCCTAAGCCCTAATTTGACCAAAACCCTAATTTGACCAAACCCTAATTTGACCCAAAACCTAATTTTGACCAAACCCTATTTTTAACTCAAAACCTAAATTCTAACCCAAGCCCTAATTTTGACCCAAAACCCTAATTTTGACCAAACCCTAATTTTAACCCAAACCCTAATTCTAACCCTATTTCCAAACCCTATTTTTAACTCAAAACCCTAATTCAAACCCAAACTTAATTTTACCAAAACCTAATTTGGACCAAAACCCAAATTTTAACCTAAACCCTAATTTTAACCCAACTCTAATTTGACCAAAACCCTAATTCAAACCCTAATTTGACCCAAACCCTAATTTTGACAAACCCCATTTTTAACTCAAACCCAAATTCTAACCCTAAGGCCTAATTTTGACCCAAAACCCTAATTTTGACCAACCCTAATTTTAACCCAAACCCTAATTCTAACCCTATTTTGACCAAAACTATTTTTACTCAAACCCTAATTCAAACCCAAAACCCTAATTTTGACCAAAACCTAATTACTAACCTATTTTGACCAAAACCTATTTTAACTCAAACCCTAATTCAAACCCAAACCTAATTTTGACCAAAACCCAATTTTAACCCAAAGCACTAATTTTGACCCAAAACCCTAATTCAAACCCTAATTTTGCCCTTAAAAACAAAAATTGACCCAAAACCCTCATTTTGACCGAAACCCCATTTTTAACTCAAAACCAAATTCTAACCCTAAGCCCTAATTTTGACCAAACCCTAATTTGACCACCCTTTAACCCAAACCCTAATTCTAACCTTTTTGACCAACCTATTTTTAACTCAAACCCTAATTCAAACCCCAAACCTAATTTTGACCCAAAACCCTATTTTAACCAAAACCCTAATTTTAACCCAAACCTATTTAACCAAACCCTAATTTAAACCCTAATTTGACCAAACCCTAATTTGACCAAACCCAATTTTTAACTCAAACCCAAATTCTAACCCTAAGCCCTAATTTGACCCAAAACCCTAATTTGACCAAACCCTAATTTGACCCAAAACCTAATTTTGACCAAACCCTATTTTTAACTCAAAACCTAATTCTAACCCTAAGCCCTAATTTTGACCCAAAACCCTAATTTTGACCAAAACCCTAATTTTAACCCAAAACCCTAATTCTAACCCTATTTGACCCAACCCTATTTTAACTCAAACCCTAATTCAAACCCAAACTAATTTTCCAAACCTAATTTACCAACCACCAAACCCAATTTTAACCCAAAACCCTAATTTAACCCAAACCCTAATTTGACCAAACCCTAATTTCCTAATTGCCAAAACCCTAATTGACCCAAAACCCTAATTTTGACCCAAAACCCCATTTTTAACTCAAACCCAAATTCTAACCCTAAGCCTAATTTGACCCAAACCCTAATTTGACCAAACCCTAATTTTAACCCAAACCCTAATTCTAACCCTATTTTGACCCAAACCCTATTTTTAACTCAAACCCTAATTCAAACCCAAACTTAATTTTGACCAAACCCTAACCAACCCATTTAACAAACCCATTTTAACCAAACCCTAATTTAACCAAAACCTAATTTCAAACCATCAACCCTAATTGACCCAAAACCCTAATTTTGACAAAACCCATTTTTAACTCAAACCCAAATTCTAACCCTAAGCCTAATTTGACCAAACCCTAATTTTACCATTTTACCCAAACCTTTCTTTTTTGACCCAAACCCTATTTTAACTCAAACCCTAATTCAAACCCAAAACCCTAATTTTGACCAAAACCTAATTCAACCTATTTTGACCAAAACCCTATTTTAACTCAAACCCTAATTCAAACCCAAACCTAATTTTGACCAAAACCCTAATTTTAACCCAAACCCTAATTTTGACCAAACCCTAACCTAATTTTGACCAAAACCCTAATTTGACCCAAAACCCTAATTTTGACTCAAAACCCTAATTTTAACTCAAAACCCAATTTTGACCCAAACCCTAATTTTGACCAAAACCCTAATTTTAACCCAAACCCTAATTTAACCCTATTACCCAAACCCTACTCAAACCCTAATTCTAACCCAAACCTAATTTTGACCAAAACCCTAATTTTAACCCAAAACCCTAATTTTAACCCAAACCTAATTTACCAAACCCTAATTTCTACTAAAACCCTAAACCTAACCAAACCCTATTTGACCCAAACCCTATTTTAACTCAAAACCCTAATTTTAACCCTAAGCCCTAATTTACCCAAAACCCTAATTTTGACCAAACCCTAATTTTGACCCAAAACCTAATTTTACCAAAACCCTATTTTTAACTCAAAACCTAATTTACCCTAACCTAATTTGACCCAAACTACCCCTAATTTTGACCAAAACCCTAATTTTAACCCAAACCCTAATTCACTACCTATTTTGACCAAAACCCTATTTTTAACCCAAACCCTAATTCAAACCCAAATAATTTTACCCAAAACCCTAATTTACCAAAACCCATTTTAACCAAACCCTATTTTAACCCAAAACCCTAATTTTAACCCAACCCTAATTTGACCCAAAACCCTAATTTCAAACCCTAATTGACCCAAAACCCTAATTTTACCAAACCCCATTTTTAACTCAAAACCCAAATTCTAACCCTAAGCCTAATTTTGACCCAAACCCTAATTTTGACCAAACCCTAATTTTAACCCAAAACCCTAATTCTAACCCTATTTTGCCCAAACCCTATTTTTAACTCAAAACCCTAATTCAAACCCCAAACGTTAATTTTACCCAAAACCCTAATTTGCAAAACCCAATTTTAACAAACCCATTTTAACCCAAAACCCTAATTTAACCCAACTCTAATTGACCAAAACCCTAATTCAAACCCTAATTTGACCCAAAACCCTAATTTTGACCGAAACCCCATTTTTAACTCAAACCCAAATTCTAACCCTAAGGCCTAATTTTGACCCAAACCCTAATTTTACCAACCCTAATTTTAACCCAAACCCTAATTCTAACCCTATTTTGACCAAACCCTATTTTTAACTCAAACCCTAATTCAAACCCAAACCCTAATTTGACCAAACCCTAATTCTAACCCTATTTTGACCAAAACCTATTTTAACTCAAAACCTAATTCAACCCCAAACACTAATTTTGACCAAAACCCAAATTTTAACCCAAATCTCTAATTTTGACCCAAAACCCTAATTCAAACCCTAATTTTGACCATAAACCCTAATTTGACCCAAGACCCTAATTTTGACCCAAAACCCTATTTTTAACTCAAACCCAAATTCTAACCCTAAGCCCTAATTTTGACCAAAACCCTAATTTTGACCAAACCCTAATTCTAACCCAAACCCTAATTCTAACCCTATTTTTAACTCAAACCCTAATTCAAACCCCAAACCTAATTTGACCCAAACCCTAATTTGACCAAACCCTAATTTGACCAAACCCTAATTTTAACCCAAACCCTAATTCTAACCATTTGACCCAAACCCTAATTTTGACCAAACCCTAATTTTAACCCAAACCCTAATTCTAACCCTATTTTGACCCAAACCCTATTTTTAACTCAAAATTCTAATTCAAACCCCAAACGCTAATTTTGACCCAAAACCCTAATTTGACCAAAACCCAAATTTTAACCCAAAACCTAATTTTAACCCAAAGCTCTAATTTTGACCAAAACCCTAATTCAAACCTAATTTTGACCATAAACCCTAATTTTGACCCAAAACCCATTTTTAACTCAAACCCAAATTTTAACCCATTTAATACCAAAACTCTATTTTAACTCAAACCCTAATTAAACCCTAAACCTAATTTTGACCCAAAACCCTAATTTCCCATTTACCAAACCCAATTTTAACCCAAACCCTAATTTTGACCCAAACCCTATTTTACTTAAAACCCAAATTCTAACCTAACCCTATTTTGACCAAACCCAATTTGACCAAACCCTAATTTTAACCCAAAACCCTAATTCTAACCCTAATTTGACCTAAATCCTAATTTGACCCAAACCTAATTTTGATCCAAACCCAAATTTTAACCCAAAACCCTAATTCTAACCCTATTTTTGACCAAAACCCTAATTTTAACCCAAACCCTAATTTTCACCAAACCCTATTTTTAACTCAAACCCAAATCTAACCCTAAGCCCTAATTTTGACCCAAAACCCTAATTCTAACCCTATTAACTCAAATCTAACCCAAACCCTAATTTAACCCTATTTAACCCAAACTCTAATTTTGACCAAAACCCTATTTAAACCCTAATTTTACTCTAAACCTAATTTGACCCAAAACCCTAATTTTGACCAAACCCATTTTAACTCAAAACTCAAATTCTAACCCTAAGCCCTAATTTTGACCAAACCCTAATTTTAACCCAAACCCTAATTCTAACCCTATTTTGACCCAAAACCCTATTTTTAACTCAAACCCTAATTCAAACCCCAAACGCTAATTTTGACCAAAACCCTATTTTAACCCAAAACCCTAATTTTAACCCAAACTCTAATTTTGACCAAACCCTAATTTAAACCCTAATTTGACCCTAAACCCTAATTTGACCCAAACCCAATTTTTAACTCAAAACCCAAATTCTAACCCTAACCCATTTGACCAAACCCTAATTTTGACCAAACCCTAATTTGACCCAAAACCCTAATTTTGACCAAACCCTATTTTTAACTCAAACCCAAATTCTAACCTAAGCCTAATTTTGACCCAAACCCTAATTTTGACCAAACCCTAATTTTAACCCAAAACCCTAATTCTAACCCTATTTTGACCAAACCCTATTTTTAACTCAAACCCTAATTCAAACCCAAACGTTAATTTTACCAAAACCTAATTTGACCAAAACCCAAATTTTAACAAAACCCAAATTTTAACCCAAAACCCTAATTTTAACCCAAAGCTCTAATTTTGACCCAAAACCCTAATTCAAACCGTAAATTGACCCAAAACCCTAATTTTGTCCGAAAACCCCATTTTTAACTCCAAACCCAAATTCTAACCCTAAGGCCTAATTCTGACCCAAAACCCTAATTTTGACCCGTAACCGTAATTTTAACCCAAAACCCTAATTCTAACCCTATTTATGACCCAAAACCCTAATTCAAACCCAAAACCCTAATTTTGACCAAACCCTAATTTAACCCTATTTTGACCCAAAACCTATTTTTAACTCAAAACCCTAATTCAACCCAAACACTAATTTGACCAAAACCCAATTTTAACCCAAAGCTCTAATTTGACCCAAAACCCTAATTCAAACCCTAATTTGACCATAAACCCTAATTTGACCCAAACCCTAATTTTGACCCAAAACCCATTTTTAACTCAAACCCAAATTCTTACCCTAAGCCCTAATTTTGACCCGAAACCCTAATTTTGACCCGAAACCCTAATTCTAACCCAAAACCCTAATTCTAACCCTAATTTTGACTCAAACCCTAATTCAAACCCAAACGCTAATTTGACCAAACCCTAATTTGACCAAACCCTAATTTGACCAAAACCCTAATTTTAACCCAAACCCTAATTCTAACCCTATTTGACCCAAACCCTAATTTGACCAAACCCTAATTTTAACCCAAAACCCTAATTCTAACCTATTGACCCAAACCCTATTTTTAACTCAAAATTCTAATTCAAACCCCAAACGCTAATTTTGACCCAAAACCCTAATTTGACCAAAACCCAAATTTTAACCCAAAACCTAATTTTAACCCAAAGCTCTAATTTGACCCAAAACCCTAATTCAACCTAATTTTGACCAAAACCCTAATTTTGACCCAAAACCCATTTTAACTCAAACCCTATTTTAACCCAATTTAACTGACCCAAAACTCTATTTTAACTCAAACCCTAATTAAAACCCTAAACCTAATTTTGACCCAAACCCTAATTTCCCCCCTTTTAACCCAAACCCTAATTTTGCCAAACCCTAATTTTGACCCAAACCCTATTTTACTTAAAACCCAAATTCTAACCTAACCCTATTTTGACCAAAACCCTAATTTTGACCAAAACCCTAATTTTAACCCAAAACCCTAATTCTAACCCTAATTTGACCAAATCCTAATTTGACCCAAACCTAATTTTGATCCAAACCCTAATTTTAACCCAAAACCCTAATTTAACCCTATTTTGACCAAACCCTAATTTTAACCCAAAACCCTAATTTTACCAAACCCTATTTTTAACTCAAACCCAAATCTAACCCTAAGCCCTAATTTTGACCCAAAACCCTAATTCTAACCTAAACTCAAATTAACCCAAACCCTAATTTAACCTATTTAACCCAAAGCTCTAATTTGACCAAACCCTATTTCAAACCCTAATTTGACTCTAAACCCTAATTTGACCCAAAACCCTAATTTTGACCCAAACCCATTTTTAACTCAAAACTAAATTCTAACCCTAAGCCCTAATTTGACCAACCCTAATTTTAACCCAAACCCTAATTCTAACCCTATTTTGACCCAAACCCTATTTTTAACTCAAACCCTAATTCAAACCCCAAACCTAATTTTGACCAAAACCCTATTTTAACCAAACCCTAATTTTAACCCAAACTCTAATTTTGACCAAAACCCTAATTTAAACCCTAATTTGACCTAAACCCTAATTTGACCAAACCCAATTTTTAACTCAAAACCCAAATTCTAACCAAGCTTGCCAACCCTAATTCCAACCCTAATTTGCCTAAACCCTAATTCCAACCCTAATTTTGACCCAAAACCCTATTTTTAACTCAAACCCAAATTCTAACCCAAAGCCCTAATTTTGACCCAAACCCTAATTTTGACCAAACCCTAATTTTAACCCAAACCCTAATTCTAACCTATGACCAACCCTATTTTAACTCAAACCCTAATTCAAACCCAAACTTAATTTTACCAAAACCTAATTTGACCAAAACCCAAATTTTAACCCCCAATTTTAACCCAAACCCTAATTTAACCCAAACTCTAATTTGCCAAACCCTAATTTACAAACCCTAATTTGACCCAAACCCTAATTTTGACCAAACCCTATTTTTAACTCAAACCCAAATTCTAACCCTAAGGCCTAATTTTGACCCAAAACCCTAATTTTGACCAACCCTAATTTTAACCCAAAACCCTAATTCTAACCCTATTTTGACCAAAACCCTATTTTTAACTCAAACCCTAATTCAAACCCAAAACCCTAATTTTGACCCAAACCCTAATTCTAACCCTATTTTGACCCAAAACCTATTTTTAACTCAAACCCTAATTCAAACCCCAAACACTAATTTTGACCAAAACCCAAATTTTAACCTCTAATTTTGACCCAAACCCTAATTCAAACCCTAATTTTGACCATAAACCCTAATTTGACCCAAACCCTAATTTTGACCCAAAACCCATTTTTAACTCAAACCCAAATTCTAACCCTAAGCCCTAATTTTGACCAAACCCTAATTTTGACCAAACCCTAATTTTAACCCAAACCCTAATTCTAACCCTATTTTTAACTCAAACCCTAATTCAAACCCAAACCTAATTTGACCAAACCCTAATTTGACCAAACCCTAATTTGACCAAAACCCTAATTTTAACCCAAAACCCTAATTTTAACCCCTATTTTGACCCAAAACCCTAATTTTGACCAAAACCCTAATTTTAACCAAACCCTCCTAATTCTAACCCTATTTGACCCAAACCCTATTTTTAACTCAAAATCTAATTCAAACCCCAAACGCTAATTTTGACCCAAAACCCTAATTTGACCAAAACCCTAATTTTAACCCAAAACCTAATTTTAACCCAAAGCTCTAATTTTGACCAAAACCCTAATTCAAACCTAATTTGACCAAACCCTAATTTGACCCAAAACCCATTTTTAACTCAAACCCATTTCCAACCCAATTTAACCGACCCAAAACCTATTTTAACTCAAACCCTAATTCAAACCCTAAACCTAATTTTGACCAAAACCCTAATTTTGACCAAAACCCTATTTTAACCCAAACCCTATTTAACCAACCCTAATTTGACCCAAACCCTAATTTGACCCAAACCCTATTTCTTAACCCAAATTCTAACCTAACTATTTTGACCAAAACCCAATTTGACCAAAACCCTAATTTTAACCCAAAACCCTAATTCTAACCCTAATTTTGACCCTAAACCTAATTTGACCCAAACTAATTTTGATCCAAACCCAAATTTTAACCCAAAACCCTAATTCTAACCCTATTTTTGACCATAAACCCTAATTTTGACCCAAAACCCTAATTCATACCCAAAACCCTATTTTTAACTCAAACCCAAATCTAACCCTAACCCTAATTTTGACCCAAAACCCTAATTTAACCCTAAACTCAAAACAAACCCTAATTCTAACCCATTTAACCCAAAATTTGACCAAAACCCTATTTCAAACCCTAATTTTGACCCAATACTTGACCCAAAACCCTAATTTTGACCAAACCCATTTTAACTCAAAACCAAATTCTAACCCTAAGCCCTAATTTTGACCAAAACCCTAATTTTGACCAGAAACCCTACTTTTAACCCAAAACCCTAATTCTAACAATATTTTTAACTCAAAACCCTAATTCAAACCCAAACAGCTAATTTTGACCCAAAACCCTAATTTTAACCCAAAAATTTAACTCAAAACCCAATTTGACCCTAAACCCTAATTTAAACCCTAATTTTACCCTAAACCCTAATTTGACCCAAACCCTAATTTTAACCAAAACCCAATTTTAACTCAAAACCCAAATTTTGACCCAAAACCCTAATTTTGACCCAAAACCCTAATTTTACCCAAAACCCTAATTTAACCCTAATTTTGACCCAAAACCCTAATTTTAACAAACCCTAATTTACCCAAACCCTTTTTACCAAAACCCTAATTTTAACCCAAACCCTAATTTTGACCCAAAACCCTAATTTTAACCCAAAACCCTAATTTTAACCCAAACCCTAATTTTGACCAAAACCCTAATTTTAACCCAAAACCCTAATTCTAACCCACCCTAATTTTGACCCAAAACCCTATTACAAAACCCTAATTTTGACCCAAACCCTAATTTACCCAAAACCCTTTTTGACCAAAACCCAAATTTACCCAAAACCCTAATTTTGACCCAAACCCTAATTTACCAAAACCCTAATTTTAACCCAAAACCCTAATTTGACCAAAACCCTATTTTTAACTCAAAACCCAATTTTCCCAAACCCTAATTTTGACCCAAAACCCTAATTTGACCAAACCCTAATTTTACCCAAAACCCTAATTCTAACCCTATTTTGACCAAAACCCTATTTTTAACTCAAAACCCTAATTCAAACCCAAAACCTAATTTTGACCAAAACCCTAATTTTAACCCAAACCCTAATTTTAAACCCTAATTTAACCAAAACCCTAATTTGACCAAAACCCTAATTTTACCCAAAACCCTAATTTTGACTCAAACCCAATTTTAACCCAAACCCTAATTTTGACCCAAACCCTAATTTAACCCTTTGACCAAAACCCTAATTTTACCCAAAACCCTAATTTAACCCAACCCTAATTTTAACTCAAACCCTAATTTTGACCCAAACCCTAATTTTAACCCAAACCCTAATTTTGACCAAAACCCTAATTTTGACCCAAAACCCTAATTTTAACCCAAACCCTAATTTTACCAAAACCCTAATTTTGACCCAAAACCCTAATTTTAACCCAAAACCCTAATTTACCCAAAACCCTAATTTGACCCAAACCCTAATTTGACCCAAAACCCTAATTTGACCCAAAACCCTAATTTTAACTCAAAACCCTAATTTTAACCCTAAACCCTAATTTTACCCAAAACCCTAATTTTGACCCAAAACCCTAATTTGACCAAAACCCTAATTTTAACCCAAAACCCTAATTTAACCCAACCTAATTTTGACCCAAAACCCTATTTTAACTCAAAACCCTAATTTACCCTAAACCCTAATTTTGACCCAAAACCCTAATTTTGACCAAAACCCTAATTTTAACCCAAACCTAATTTTGACCCAAAACCTAATTTAACCCTAATTTTGACCCAAAACCCAATTTTTAACTCAAAACCCAAATTTTAACCCTAAACCCTAATTTTGACCAAAACCCTAATTCCAAACCCTAATTTTACCCAAAACCCTAATTTTGACCAAAACCCTAATTTTGACCCAAAACCCTAATTTGACTCAAAACCCTAATTTACCCAAACCCTAATTTTGACCAAAACCCAATTTTAACTCAAAACCCTAATTTTAACCCAACCCTAATTTGACCCACAACCCTAATTTTGACCAAAAACCCAAATTTAACCCAAACCCTAATTTTGACCCAAAACCCTAATTTTGACCAAAACCCTAATTTGACCCAAAACCCTAATTTTGACCCAAAACCCTAACCCAAACCCTAATTTTGACCCAAACCCTAATTTACCCAAAACCCTAATTTTGACCCAAAACCCTATTTTGACCCAAAACCCTAATTTTAACCCAAAACCTAATTTTACCCAAAACCCTAATTTTGACCCAAACCCTAATTTTACCCAAAACCCTAATTTACCCAAAACCCTAATTTTGACCCAAACTGTAATTTGGACCCAAAACCCCACTTTTAACCCAAATCCTTAATTTTCTCCCCAAACCCTAATTCTGACCCAAAACCCTAATTTAGACGCAAAACCCTAATTTTAACCCAAAAACCTAATTTCTAACCCAAATTTAGACCCAAAACCCAAATTTAGACGCAAAACCCTAATTTTAACTCAAAACCCTAATTCAAACCCAAACCCTAATTTGACCAAAACCCTAATTTTAACCAAAACCCTAATTTAACCCAAAACCCTAATTTCCAAAACCCTAATTTGACCCAAAACCCTAATTTGACCAAAACCCTAATTTTAACCCAAAACCCTAATTTTGACCCAAAACCCTAATTTACCCAAAACCCTAATTTTGACCCAAAACCCTAATTTACCCAAAACCCTAATTTTGACCCAAAACCCTATTTTAACCCAAAACCCTAATTCTAACCCTAACCCTAATTTTGACCCAAAACCCTAATTTGACCAAAACCCTAATTTTAACCCAAAACCTAATTTACAAACCCTATTTGACCAAAACCCAATTTTAACTCAAACCCTAATTCAAACCCAAACCCTAATTTTGACCAAAACCCTAATTTTAACCCAAAACCCTAATTTTGACCAAAACCCTAATTTTGACCCAAAACCTAATTTTAACCCAAACCCTAATTTTGACCCAAAACCTAATTTTGACCAAAACCCTAATTTTAACTCAAAACCCTAATTTTAACCCAACCCTAATTTTGACCCAAAACCCTAATTTGACCAAAACCCTAATTTTAACCCAAAACCTAATTTTACCCAAAACCCTAATTTAAACCCTAATTTGACCAAAACCCTAATTTGACCCAAAACCCTAATTTTGACCCAAAACCCTATTTTTAACTCAAAACCCAAATTTAACCCAAACCCTAATTTTGACCCAAAACCCTAATTTTGACCAAAACCCTAATTTTAACCCAAAACCCTATTAACCCTATTTTGACCCAAAACCCTATTTTAACTCAAAACCCTAATTCAAACTCCAAACCCTAATTTTGACCCAAAACCCTAATTTCCAAAACCCAACTAACCAACCCTAATTTCAACCCTAATTTGACCAAAACCCAATTTACCCAAAACCCAATTTAACCAAAACCCTAATTTTAACCCTAAACCCTAATTTTGACCCAAAACCCTAATTTTGACTCAAAACCCAATTTTAACTCAAACCCTAATTTTAACCCTAACCCTAATTTTGACCCAAAACCCTAATTTTGACCAAAACCCTAATTTTAACCCAAAACCCTAACCTAACCCTATTTTTGACCCAAAACCCTAATTTTAACCCAAAACCCTAATTTTAACCCAAAACCCTAATTTTGACCAAAACCCTAATTTTGACCAAAACCCTAATTTTGACCCAAAACCCTAATTTTGACCCAAAACCCTAATTTTAACCAAAACTAACCCAAACCCTAATTTTGACCAAAACCCAATTTACCCAAAACCCTAATTTTAACCCAAAACCCTAATTTTGACCCAAAACCCTAATTTTAACTCAAAACCCTAATTTTGACCCAAACCCTAATTTTAACCAAAACCCTAATTTTAACCCAAAACCCTAATTTTGACCCAAACCCTAATTTTAAAACCCTAATTAACCTAACCTATTTTGACCCAAAACCCTAATTTTAACCCAAACCCTAATTTTGACCCAAAACCCTAATTTTGACCAAAACCCTAATTTTAACCCAAAACCCTAATTTGACCAAAACCCTATTTTTAACCCAAAACCCTAATTTTACCCAAAACCCTAATTTTGACCCAAACCCTAATTTTGACCCAAAACCCTAATTTTAACCAAAACCCTAATTTCCCAAAACCCTAATTTTGACCCAAAACCCTAATTTTAACTCAAAACCTAATTAACCCTAAACCCTAATTTGACCTAAACCCTAATTTGACCAAAACCCTAATTTTAACCCAAAACCCTAATTTTAACCCAAACCCATCAAACCCTAATTTTGACCCAAACCCTAATTTTGACCCAAAACCCTAATTTTGACCCGAAACCCTAATTTTAACTCAAACCCTAATTTTAACCAAACCCTAATTTTGACCCAAAACCCTAATTTACCCAAAACCCTAATTTTAACCCAAAACCCTAATTTACTCAAACCCTAATTTAAATTTGACCCAAACCCTATTTTTAACTCAAAACCCTAATTCAAACCCCAAACGCTAATTTTGGCCCAAAACCCTAATTTTGACCCGAAACCCTAATTTTAACCCAAAACCTTAGAAACCCTAATTTTGACCCAAACCCTAATTTTGACCCAAAACCCTAATTTTAACCCAAAGCTCTAATTTTGACCCAAAACCCTAATTTTAACCCAAAACCCTAATTTTAACCCTAAACCCTAACCCCAAACCCTATTTTAACTTAAACCTAATTTTGACCCAAAACCCTAATTTTGACCTAAAACCCAATTTTTAACCAAAACCCTAATTTTAACCCAAAACCTAATTCAAACCCTAATTTTGACCAAAACCCTAATTTTGACCCAAAACCCTAATTTCCAAAACCTCTATTTTAACTCAAAACCCTAATTCAAACCCCAAACCCTAATTTTGACCAAAACCCTAATTTTACCCAAAACCTAATTTTGACCCAAAACCCTAATTTTGACCCAAAACCCTAATTTTGACCAAACCTAATTTTGACCCAAAACCCTAATTTTGACCCAAAACCCTAATTTTAACCAAAACCTAATTCAACCCTAAACCCTAATTTTGACCCAAAACCCTAATTTTACCAAACCCTAATTTACCAAAACCCTAATTTTGACCAAAACCCTAATTTTGACCCAAAACCCTAATTTTAACCAAAACCCTAATTTTAACCCAAACCCTAATTTTGACCCAAACCCTAATTTTAACCCAAAACCCTAATTTGACCAAAACCCTAATTTTAACCAAAACCCTAATTTTAACCCAAAACCCTAATTTTAACCCAAAACCCTAATTTTAACCCAAACCTAATTTTAACTCAAAACCCTAATTCTAACCCAAACCCTAATTTTGACCCAAAACCCTAATTTGACCCAAACCCTAATTTACCCAAAACCCTAATTTTGACCAAAACCCAAATTTTAACCCAAACCCTAATTTTAACCCAACCCTAATTTTGACCCAAAACCCTAATTTTAACTCACCTAATTTTACCCAAAACCCTAATTTGACCCAAAACCCTAATTTGGACCCAAAACCCAAATTTTAACCCAAACCCTAATTTTGACCCAAAACCCTAATTTTGACCCGAAACCCTAATTTTCACCCTAAACCCTAAATTTGACCCAAAACCCTATTTTTGACCCAAAACCCATTTTTAACTCAAAACCCAAATTCTAACCCTAAGCCCTACTGTTGACCCAAAACCCTAATTTTGACCCGAAACCCTAATTTTAACCCAAAACCCTAATTCTAACCCTATTTCTCAAAACCCTAATTTTAACCCAAAACCCTAATTTGACCAAAACCCTAATTTTAACCAAAACCCAAATTTTAACCCAAACCCTAATTTACCCAAACCCTAATTTGACTCAAAACCCTAATTTTAACCAAAACCCTAATTTTAACCCAAAACCTAATTTTACCCAAACCCTAACCAACCCTAATTTTGACCCTAAACCCTAAATTTGACCCAAAACCCTAATTTTGACCCCATTTTTTAACTCAAAACCCAAATTCTAACCCTAAGCCCTAATTTTGACCCAAATCCCTAATTTTGACCCCGAAACCCTAATTCTAACACAAAACCCTAATTCTAACCCTATTTTTGACCCAAAACCCTATTTTAACTCAAAACCCTAATTCAAACCCCAAACGCTAATTTTGACCCAAAACCCTAATTTTGATCCGAAAACCCTAATTTTGATCCGAAACCCTAATTCTAACCCAAAACCCTAATTCTAACCCAAACCCTAATTTGACCAAAACCCAAATTTTAACCCAAAACCCTAATTTACCCAAAACCCTAATTCAAACCCTATTTACTCAAACCCATTCAAACCCTAATTTGACCCAAAACCCTAATTTTGACCCAAAACCCATTTTTAACTCAAACCCAAATTCTAATATTTTGACCCAAAACCCTAATTTGACCAAACCCCTAATTTTAACCCAAAACCCTAATTCTTACCCAAAACCCTATTTTTAACTCAAAACCCTAATTCAAACCCCAAACCCTAATTTTGACCAAAACCCTAATTTTGACCCAAAACCCTAATTTTAACCCAAAACCCTATTTGCCAAACCTATTTGACTCAAAACCCTAATTTTGACCCAAAACCCTAATTTTAACCAAAACCCTAATTTAACCCAACCCTAATTTTGACCCAAAACCCTAATTTTAACTCAAAACCTAATTCTAACCCTAAACCCTAATTTTGACCAAAACCCTAATTTTGACCTAAAACCCTAATTTTGACCCAAAACCCTAATTTTACCCAAAACCCTAATTTTAACCCAAACCCAAACCCTAACCCTATTTCTCAACCCAACCCTAATTTTGACCCAAAACCCTAATTTTGACCCAAAACCCTAATTTTCCAAACCCTAATTTTGACCCAAAACCCTATTTTAACTCAAAACCCTAATTTTAACCCAAACCCTAATTTTGACCCAAAACCCCCTAATTTGACCAAAACCCAAATTTTAACCAAAACCCTAATTTTAACCCAAAACCTAATTTTGACCCAAAACCCTAATTTTGACCCAAAACCCTAATTTTGACCAAAACCCTAATTTTGACCCAAAACCCAAATTTTAACCCAAAACCCAAATTTTAACCAAAAACCCAAATTTTAACCCTATTTTGACCCAAAACCCTATTTTTAACTCAAAACCCTAATTCAAACCATAAACCTAATTTTGACCCAAAACCCTAATTTTGACCCAAAACCCAATTTTAACCCAAAACCCTAATTTTAACCCAAACCCTAATTTTGACCCAAAACCCTAATTTTGACCAAAACCCTAATTTGACCCAAACCCTAATTTTAACCCAAAACCTATTTTTGACTCAAACCCAATTAACCTATGACCCAAAACCCTAATTTTGACCAAACCCTAATTTTAACCCAAAACCCTAATTTCCTAAACCCAATTTTGACCCAAAACCCAATTTTAACTCAAAACCCTAATTCTAACCCCCACCCTAATTTTGACCCAAAACCCTAATTTTCACCCAAAACCCTATTTTAACTCAAAACCCAAATTTTAACCAAAACCCTAATTTAACTAAAACCCTATTTTCCAAACTAACCCAAACCCTTCTAAACCCTAATTTTAACCCAAAACCCTAATTTTGACCAAAACCCTAATTCAAACCCTAATTTGACCTAAACCCTAAATTTGACCCAAAACCCTATTTTAACTCAAAACCCTATTTTAACTCAAAACCCTAATTTTGACCCAAAACCCTAATTTTGACCCGAAACCGTAATTTTAACCCAAAACCCTAATTCTAACCCTATTTTTGACCCAAAACACTATTTTTAACACAAAACCCTAATTCAAACCCCAAACGCTAATTTTGACCCAAAAACCCTAATTTTAACGCCAAAGCTCTAATTTTGACCCAAAACCCTAATTCAAACCCTAATTTTGACCCTAAACCCTAAATTTGACCCAAACCCAATTTTAACTCAAAACCCAAATTCTAACCCAAAGCCCTAATTTGACCAAAACCCTAATTGACCAAACCCTAATTTGACCCAAAACCCTAATTTTGACCAAAACCCTATTTTTAACTCAAAACCCAAATTTAACCCAAAGCCCTAATTTTGACCCAAAACCCTAATTTTGACCCAAACCCTAATTTTAACCAAAACCCTAATTCTAACCCTATTTGACCCAAACCCTATTTTTAACTCAAAACCCTAATTCAAACCCAAACCTAATTTTACCCAAAACCCTAATTTGACCAAAACCCTAATTTTAACCAAAACCCTAATTTTAACCCAAATTTTAACCCAAAACCCTAATTTACAACCTAATTTGACAAAACCCTAATTTTGACCCAAAACCCTAATTTTGACCCAAAACCCCATTTTTAACTCAAAACCCAAATTCTAACCCTAAGGCCTAATTTTGACCCAAAACCCTAATTTTGACCCGTAACCTTAATTTTAACCCAAAACCCTAATTCTAACCCTATTTATGACCCAAAACCCTATTTTTAACTCAAAACCCTAATTCAAACCCGAAACCCTAATTTTGACCAAAACCCTAATTTAACCCTATTTTTGACCAAAACCTATTTTTAACTCAAACCCTAATTCAAACCCCAAACACTAATTTTGACCAAAACCCAAATTTTAACCCAAACCCTAATTTTGACCCAAAACCCTAATTTTAACCCTAACTCCTAATTTGACCTAAACCCTAATTTTGACCCAAAACCCAATTTTTTAACTCAAAACCCAAATTCTAACCCTAAACCCTAAATTTGACCCAAAACCCTAATTTTGACCCTAAACCCTAATTCTAACCCAAAACTCTATTTCTAACCCTATTTTTAACTCAAAACCCTAATTCAAACCCCAAACGCTAATTTTGACCCGAAACCCTAATTTTGACCCAAACCCTAATTCTAACCCAAAACCCTAATTTTGACCCAAACCCTAATTCTAACCCTATTTTTGACCCAAAAACCCAAATTTTAACCCAAAACCCTAATTTTAACCCAAAACCCTAATTCTAACCTATTTTGACCCAAAACCCTATTTTTAACTCAAAATCTAATTCAAACCCCAAACCCTAATTTTGACCCAAAACCCTAATTTTGACCAAAACCCATTTTAACCCAAACCTATTTTAACCCAAAACCCTAATTTTGACCAAAACCCTAATTCAAACCTAATGACCAAACCTAATTTTGACCCAAAACCCATTTTAACTCAAAACCCTAATTTTCCAAAACCCAATTAATTGACCCAAAACCCTATTTTTAACTCAAAACCCTAATTAAAACCTAAACCTAATTTTGACCAAAACCCTAATTTTGACCCAAAACCCAAATTTTAACCCAAACCCTAACCCAAAACCTAATTTTGACCCAAAACCCTAATTTTGACCCAAAACCCTATTTTTACTTAAAACCCAAATTTTAACCTAAACCTAGCCATATTTTGACCAAAACCCTAATTTTAACCCAAAACCCTAATTCTAACCCTAATTTGACCCAAATCCTAATTTGACCCAAAACCAATTTTGATCCAAAACCCTAATTTTAACCGAAAACCCTAATTTAACCCTATTTTGACCGAAAACCCTAATTTTGACCCAAAACCCTAATTTTCACCCAAAACCCTATTTTTAACTCCCCAACCTCCCTAACCCTAATTTTGACCCAAAACCCTAATTTTAACCCTAAACTCAAATTTAACCCAAAACCCTAATTTAACCCTATTTTAACCCAAAACCCTAATTTGACCCAAAACCCTAATTTAAAACCCTTTCAAACCCTAATTTTGACCCTAAACCCTAATTTTGACCCTAAACCCTAATTTTACCCCAAAACCCTATTTTTAACTCAAAACCCAAATTCTAACCCGAAGCCCTAATTTTGACCAGAAACCCTAATTTTAACCCAAAACCCTAATTCTAACCCTATTTTTGACCCAAAACCCTATTTTTAACTCAAAACCCTAATTCAAACCCCAAACGCTAATTTTGACCCAAAACCCTTCCCAAACCCTAATTTTAACCCAAAGCCCTAATTTTGACCGAAAACCCTAATTTAAACCCTAATTTGACCCTAAACCCTAATTTGACCCAAACCCAATTTTTAACTCAAAACCCAAATTCTAACCCTAAGCCCTAATTTTGACCCTAAACCCTAATTTTGACCCGAAACCCTAATTTTAACCCAAAACCCTAATTGTAACCCTATTTTTAACTCAAAACCCAAATACTAACCCAAAACCCTAATTTTGACCCAAAACCCTAATTTTGACAATAAACCCTAATTTTAACCCAAAACCCAAATTCTAACCCTATTTATGAAACAAAACCCAATATTTAACTCAAAACCCTAATTCAAACCCAAACTTAATTTACCCAAAACCTAATTTACCAAAACCCAAATTTTAACCAAAACCCAAATTTTAACCCAAAACCCTAATTTAACCCAAAACTCTAATTTGCAAAACCCTAATTGACAAAACCCTAAATTGACCCAAAACCCTAATTTTGACCGAAAACCCCATTTTTAACTCAAAACCCAAATTCTAACCCTAAGGCCTCATTTTGACCCAAACCCTAATTTTGACCCGAAACCCTAATTTTAACCCAAAACCCGAATTCTAACCCTATTTATGACCCAAAACCCTATTTTTAACTCAAAACCCTAATTCTAACCCAAAACCCTAATTTTAATCCAAAACCCTATTCTAACCCTATTTATGACCCAAAACCCTATTTTTCACTCAAAACTATAATTCAAACCCCAAACGCTAATTTTGACCCAAAACCCAAATTTTAACCCAAATCCCTAATTTTAACCCAAAACCCTAATTCAAACCCTAATTTTGACCATAAACCCTAAATTTGACCAAAACCCTAATTTTGACCCAAAACCCTATTTTTAACTCAAAACCCAAATTCTAACCCCTAAGTTTGCCAAACCCTAATTTTGACCAAAACCCTAATTCTAACCCTACCCTAATTCTAACCCTATTTTTAACTCAAAACCCTAATTCAACCCCAAACCCTAATTTTGACCCAAAACCCTAATTTTGACCAAAACCCTAATTTTAACCCAAACCCTAATTTTAACCCAAAACCCTAATTTAATATACCCAAACCCTAATTTTAACCCGAAACCCTAATTTTAACCAAAACCCTAATTCTAACCCTATTTTGACCCCAAACCCTATTTTTAACTCAAAACCCTAATACAAAGCCTAAACCCTAATTTTGACCAAAACCCTAATTTGACCAAAACCCTAATTTTAACCCAAAACCTAATTTTAACCCAAAACCCAAATTTTGACAGAAAACCCTAATTCAAACCATAATTTTGACCATAAACCCTAATTTTGACCCAAAACCCATTTTTAACTCAAACCCTATTTTAACCCAATTTAACCTTTTTGACCCAAAACCCTATTTTTAACTCAAAACCCTAATTAAAACCTAAACCTAATTTTGACCCAAAACCCTAATTTTGACCCAAAACCCTAATTTTAACCCAAAACCCTAATTTAACCAAACCTAATTTGACCCAAAACCCTAATTTTGACCCAAAACCCTATTTTAACTTAAAACCCAAATTCTAACCTAAACCCTATTTTTGACCCAAAACCCTAATTTTGACCAAACCCTAATTTTAACCCAAAACCCTAATTCTAACCCTAATTTGACCCTAAATCCTAATTTGACCCAAACACCAATTTTGATCCAAACCCAAATTTTAACCCAACACCCTAATTCTAACCCTAATTTTGACCACAAACCCTAAATTTGACCCAAGACCCTAATTTTCACCCAAAACCCTATTTTTAACTCAAACCCAAATTTAACCCTAAGCCCTAATTTTGACCCAAAACCCTAATTTAACCTATTTTAACTCAAATCTAACCCAAAACCCTAATCTAACCCTATTTTTGACCGAAAACCCTAATTTTGATCCAAAACCCTATTTCAAACCCTAATTTTGACTCTAAACCCTAAATTTGACCCAAAACCCTAATTTTGACCCAAAACCCCATTTTTAACTCAAAACCCAAATTCTAGCCCTAAGCCCTAATTTTGATCCAAAACCCTAATTTTGACCCGAAACCCTAATTTTAATACAAAACCCTATATTTAACTCAAAACCCTAATTCAAACCCCAAACGCTAATTTTGACCCAAAACCCTAATTTTAACCCAAAACCCTAATTTTAACCCAAAGCTCTAATTTTGACCCAAAACCCTAATTTAAACCCTAATACTGACCCTAACCCTAAATTTGACCCAAAACCCAATTTTTAACTCAAAACCCAAATTCTAACCCTAAGCCCTAATTTTGACCCGAAACCCTAATTTTGACCCTAAACCCTAAATTTGACCCAAAACCCTAATTTTGACCAAAACCCCATTTTTAACTCGAAACCCAAATTCTAACCCTAAACCCTAATTTTGACCCAAACCTCTAATTTTGGCACGAAACCCTAATTTTAACCCAAAACCCTAATTCTAACCCAATTTATGACCCAAAACCCTATTTTTCACTTAAAACCCTAATTAAAACCCTAAACACTAATTTTGACCCAAAACCCAAATTTTAGCCCAAAACCCTAATTTTGACCCAAAACCCTAATTTTAACCCAAAACCTAATTTTAACCCAAAACCCTAATTTACCCACCTTTTTGCCCAAAACCCTAATTCAAAACCCTAAATTTGACCCAAAACCCTAATTTTGAACCAAAACCCCATTTTTAACTCAAAACCCAAATTCTAACCCTAAGCCCTAATTTTGACCCAAAACCCTAATTTTGACCCGAAACCCTAATTTTAACCCAAAACCCTAAATCTAACCCTATTTATGACCCAAAACCCTATTTTTAACTCAAAACTCCAATTCAAACCCCAAATGCTAATTTGGACCCAAAACCCTAATTCTAACCCTATTTTTGAACCAAAACCCTATTTTTAACTCAAAACCCTAATTCAAACCCCAAAGCTCTAATTTTGACCCAAAACCCTAATTTTAACCCAAAGCCTAATTTTGACCCAAACCCTAATTCAAACCCTAATTTTGACCATAAACCCTAATTTGACCCAATTTGACCCAAACCCAATTTTTAACTCAAAACCCAAATTCTAACCCTAAGCCCTAATTTGACCAACCTAATTTGCCAAACCCTAATTTCCAACCCTAATTACCCTATTTACCTATTTTAACTCAAAACCCTAATTCAAACCCAAACCCTAATTTTGACCCAAAACCCTAATTTTGACCAAACCCTAATTTTAACCCAAACCCTAATTTAACCCTATTTTGACCCAAAACCCTAATTTTGACCAAAACCCTAATTTTAACCCAAAACCCTAATTCTAACCCTATTTTGACCCAAAACCCTATTTTTAACTCAAAATCCTAATTCAAACCCCAAACCTAATTTTGACCCCCCTAATTTGACCAAAACCCAAATTTTAACCCAAAACCTAATTTTAACCCAAAGCTCTAATTTTGACCCAAAACCCTAATTCAAACCTAATTTGACCAAAACCCTAATTTTGACCCAAAACCCATTTTACTCAAACCCAAATTGAAACCCATTTTAACCTGACCCAAAACTCTATTTTTAACTCAAAACCCTAATTAAAACCCCTAATTTTGACCCAAAACCCTAATTTTGACCCAAAACCCAATTTTAACCCAAAACCCATTTAACTAATTTTGACCCAAAACCCTAATTTTGACCCAAAACCCTATTTTCACTTAAAACCCAAATTCCTAAACCCTATTTTTGACCAAAACCCTAATTTTGACCAAAACCCTAATTTTAACCCAAAACCCTAATTCTAACCCTAATTTTGACCCAAAATCCTAATTTGACCTAAACACTAATTTTGATTCGAAACCCTAATTTTAACCCAAAACCCTAATTCTAACCCTGATTTTGACCGAAAACACTAATTTTGACCCAAAACCCTAATTTTCACCCAAAACCCTATTTTTAACTCAAAACCCAAAATCTAACCCTAAGCCCTAATTTTGACCCAAAACCCTAATTCTAACCCTATTTTTAACTCAAAATCTAACCCAAAACCCTAATTCTAACCCTATTTTTAACCCAAAGCTCTAATTTTGACCCGAAACCCTATTTCAAACCCTAATTTTGACTCTAAACCCTAAATTTGACCCAAAACCCTAATTTTGACCGAAAATCCCATTTTTAACTCAAAACTCAAATTCTAACCCTAAGCCCTAATTTTGACCCGAAACCCTAATTTTAACCCAAAACCCTAATTCTAACCCTATTTATGACCCAAAACCCTATTTTTAACTCAAAACCCTAATTCAAACCCCAAACGCTAATTTTGACCCAAAACCCTTATTTTAACCCAAAACCCTAATTTTAACCTAAAGCTCTAATTTTGATCCAAAACACTAATATTAACCCTAATTTGACAACCTAAAATTTGACCCAAAACCCAAATTTTAACCAAAAACCCAAATTTTAACCCAAAGCTCTAATTTTGACCCAAAACCCTAATTTTGACCCTAAACCCTAAAATTAACCCAAAACCCTAATTTTGACCGAAAACCCCATTTTTAACTCAAAACCCAAAATCTAACCCTAAGCCCTAATTTTGACCCAAAACCCTAATTATGACCTGAAACCCTAATTTTAACCCAAAACCCTAATTCTAACCCTATTTTTGACCCAAAACCCTATTTTTAACTCAAAACCCTAATTCAAACACCAAACGTTAATTTTACCCCAAACGCTAATTTTGACCCAAATCCCAAATTTGGACCAAAAACCCAAATTTTAACCCAAAACCCTAATTTTATCCCAAAGCTCTAATTTTGACCCAAAACCCTAATTCAAACCGTAAATTGACCCAAAACCCTAATTTTGTCCGAAAACCCCATTTTTAACTCCAAACCCAAATTCTAACCCTAAGGCCTAATTTTGACCCAAAACCCTAATTTTGACCCGTAACCCTAATTTTAACCCAAAACCCTAATTCTAACCCTATTTATGACGCAAAACCCTATTTTTAACTCAAAACCCTAATTCAAACCCAAAACCCTAATTTTGACCCGAAACCCTAATTCTAACCCTATTTTTGACACAAAATCCTATTTTTAACTCAAAACCCTTATTCAAACCCCAAACACTAATTTTGACCAAAAACCCAAATTTTAACCCAAAGCTCTAATTTTGACCCAAAACCCTAATTCAAACCCTAATTTTGACCATAAACCCTAAATTTGACCCAAGACCCTAATTTTGACCCAAAACCCAATTTTTAACTCAAAACCCAAATTCTAACCCTAAGCCCTAATTTTGACCCGAAACCCTAATTTTGACCAGAAACCCTAATTCTAACCCAAAACCCTAATTCTAACCCTATTTTTAACTCAAAACCCTAATTCAAACCCCAAACGCTAATTTTGACCCAAAACCCTAATTTTAACCCAAAACCCTAATTCTAACCCTATTTATGACCCAAAACCCTAATTTTGACCCGAAACCCTAATTTTAACCCAAAACCCTAATTCTAACCCTAATTTTGACCCGAAACCCTAATTTTAATACAAAATACTATTCAAACCCCAAACGCTAATTTTGACCCAAAACCCTAATTTGGACCAAAAACCCAAATTTTAACCCAAAAACCTAATTTTAACCCAAAGCTCTAATTTTGACCAAAACCCTAATTCAAACCCTAATTTTGACCCTAAACCCTAATTTTGACCGAAAACCCCATTTTTAACTCAAAACCCAAATTTTCAAACCCATTTAACACATTGACCCAAAACTCTATTTTAACTCATAACCCTAATTAAAACCAAAACGCTAATTTTGACCAAAACCCTAATTTGGACCCAAAACCCAAATTTTAACCCAAAACCCAAATTTAACCCAACTCTAATTTTGACCAAAACCCTAATTTGACCCAAAACCCTATTTTCACTTAAAACCCAAATTCTAACCTAAGCCCTATTTTGACCAAAACCCAATTTTGACCAAACCCTAATTTTAACCCAAAACCCTAATTCTAACCCTAATTTTGACCCTAAATCCTAATTTGACCCAAACCCAATTTTGATCCAAACCCAAATTTTAACCCAAAACCCTAATAACCCTTTTTTTGACCGAAAACCCTAATTTTAACCCAAAACCCTAATTTCACCCAAATTTTTTAACTCAAAACCCAAATCTAACCCTAAGCCCTAATTTTGACCCAAAACCCTAATTCTAACCCTATTTTAACTCAAATCTAACCCAAAACCCTAATTCTAACCATATTTTTAACCCAAAGCTCTAATTTTGACCCGAAACCCTATTTCAAACCCTAATTTTGACTCTAAACCCTAAATTTGACCCAAAACCCTAATTTTGACCGAAAACCCATTTTTAACTCAAAACTCAAATTCTAACCCTAAGCCCTAATTGACCAAACCCTAATTTTAACCCAAACCCCTAATTCTAACCCTAATTATTACCCAAAACCCTATTTTTAACTCAAAACCCTAATTCAAACCCCAAACGCTAATTTTGACCCAAAATCCTTATTTTAACCCAAACCCTAATTTTAACCCAAAGCTCTAATTTTGACAACCCTAATTTAAACCTAATATTGACCCTAAACCCTAATTTGACCAAATTTTAACTCAAAACCCAAATTCTAACCCTAAGCCCTAATTTTGACCCAAAACCCTAATTTTGACCCGAAACCCTATTTTTGACCCAAAACCCTAATTCTAACCCTATTTTTAACTCAAAACCCCAATTCTAACCCTAAGCCCTAATTTTGACCCAAAACCCTAATTTTGACCCGAAACCGTAATTTTAACCCAAAACCCTAATTCTAACCCTATTTTTGACCCAAAACACTATTTTTAACACAAAACCCTAATTCAAACCCCAAACGCTAATTTTTACCCAAAACACTAATTTTGACCCAAAACCCAAATTTTAACCAAAACCCAAATTTTAACCAAACCTAATTACCAAATTTACCAACAATTTGACCCAAAACCCTAAAATTGACCCAAAACCCTAATTTTGACCGAAAACCCCATTTTTAACTCAAAACCCAAATTCTAACCCTAAGGCCTAATTTTGACCCAAAACCCTAATTTTGACCCGTAACCGTAATTTTAACCCAAAACCCTAATTCTAACCCTATTTATGAACCAAAACCCTATTTTTAACTCAAAACCCTAATTCAAACCCAAAACCCTAATTTTGACCCGAAACCCTAATTCTAACCCTATTTTTGACCCAAAACCCTATTTTTAACTCAAAACCCTAATTCAAACCTCAAACACTAATTTTGACCCAAACAATTTTAACCCAAAGCTCTAATTTTGACCCAAAACCCTAATTCAAACCCTAATTTTGACCATAAACCTAGACCCAAACCCTAATTTTGACCCAAACCCAATTTTAACTCAAAACCCAAATTTAACCCTAAACCCAATTTTGACCAAAACCCTAATTTTGACCAAAACCCTAATCTCCCAAACCTAATTACCTATTTTTTACTCAAAACCCTAATTCAAACCCCAAACCTAATTTTGACCCAAAACCCTAATTTTGACCAAAACCTAATCCTAATTTTAACCCAAACCCTAATTTACCCTAATTTTGTCCCAAAACCCTAATTTTGAAAGGAAACACTAATTTTAACCCAAAACCCTAATTCTAACCCTATTTATGACCCAAAACCCTATTTTTAACTCAAAATTCTAATTCAAACCCCAAACCTAATTTTGACCAAACCCTAATACCAAAACCCTAATTTTAACCAAAAACAATAATTTTAACCCAAAGCTCTAATTTTGACCAAACCCTAATTCAAACCTAATTTGACCATAAACCCTAATTTTGACCCAAAACCCATTTTTAACTCAAAACCCAAATTTTACCCAATTTTAACATTTTTGACCAAAACCCTATTTTAACTCAAACCCTAATTAAACCAAACCCTAATTTTGACCCAAACCCTAATTTGACCCAAACCCTAATTTCACCCTTTAACCCAAACCCATTTCCCTTTTGCCAACCTAATTTTGACCCAAAACCCTATTTTAACTTAAACCCAATTAACCCTAAACCCTATTTTGACCCAAAACCCTAATTTTGACCAAAACCTAATTTTAACCCAAAACCCTAATTCTAACCCTAATTTTGACCCTAAATCCTAATTTGACCCAAACCCAATTTTGATCCAAAACCCAAATTTTAACCTAAACCCTAATTTAACCCTATTTTGACCAAAACCCTAATTTACCCAAAACCCTAATTTTACCAAAACCCTATTTTTAACTCAAAACCCAAATCTAACCCTAACCCTAATTTTGACCCAAAACCCTAATTTAACCCTATTTAACTCAAATCTAACCCAAACCAATTTCCTATTTTTAACCCAAAGCTCTAATTTGACCAAACCCTATTCAAACCCTAATTTTGACTCTAAACCCTAAATTTGACCCAAAACCCTAATTTGACCAAAACCCATTTTTAACTCAAAACTCAAATTCTAACCTAAGCCCTAATTTTGACCAAAACCCTAATTTTAACCCAAAACCTAATTCTAACCCATTTTGACCCAAAACCCTATTTTTAACTCAAAACCCTAATTCAAACCCCAACTAATTTTGACCAAAACCCTATTTTAACCCAAAACCCTAATTTTAACCCAACTCTAATTTTGACCAAAACCCTAATTTACCTATAAACCCTAATTTTGACCCTAAACCCTAATTTGACCCTAAACCCAATTTTAACTCAAAACCCTAATTTTAACCCAACCTAATTTTGACCAACCCTAATTTTGACCCTAAACCCTAATTTGACCCAAAACCCTAATTTTGAAAACCCCATTTTTAACTCAAAACCCAAATTCTAACCACCTAATTTTGACCCAAACCCTAATTTGACCAAACCCTAATTTTAACCCAAAACCCTAATTCTAACCCTATTTTGACCCAAACCCTATTTTTAATCAAAACCCTAATTCAAACCCAAACGTTAATTTTACCCAAAACCTAATTTTAACCAAAAACCAAATATTTAACCAAAACCCAAAATTTTAACCCAAAACCCTAATTTTATCCCAAAGCTCTAATTTTGACCCAAAACCCTTATTCAAACCGTAAATTGACCCAAAACCCTAATTTTGTCCGAAAACCCCATTTTTAACTCCAAACCCAAATTCTAACCCTTAGCCTTTGACCCAAACCCTAATTTTGACCCTAAACCCTAATTTTAACCCAAACCCTAATTCTAACCCTATATTTGACGCAAAACCCTATTTTTAACTCAAAACCCTAATTCAAACCCAAAACCCTAATTTTGACCCGAAACCCTAATTCTAACCCTATTTTTGACACAAAATCCTATTTTTAACTCAAAACCCTAATTCAAACCCCAAACACTAATTTTGACCAAAAACCCAAATTTTAACCCAAAGCTCTAATTTTGACCCAAAACCCTAATTCAAACCCTAATTTTGACCATAAACCCTAAATTTGACCCAAGACCCTAATTTTGACCCAAAACCCAATTTTTTAACTCAAAACCCAAATTCTAACCCTAAGCCCTAATTTTGACCCGAAACCCTAATTTTGACCAGAAACCCTAATTCTAACCCAAAACCCTAATTCTAACCCTATTTTTAACTCAAAACCCTAATTCAAACCCCAAACGCTAATTTTGACCCAAAACCCTAATTTTGACCCAAACCCTAATTTTGACCCGAAACCCTAATTTTAACCCTATTTATGACCCAAAACCCTAATTTTGACCCGAAACCCTAATTTTAACCCTATTTATGACCCAAAACCCTATTTTTAACTCAAAATTCTAATTCAAACCCCAAACGCTAATTTTGACCCAAAACCCTAATTTGGACCAAAAACCCAAATTTTAACCCAAAACCATAATTTTAACCCAAAGCTCTAATTTTGACCGAAAACCCTAATTCAAACACTAATTTTGACCATAAACCCTAATTTTGACCCAAAACCCATTTTTTAACTCAAAACCCAAATTTTGGCACGAAACCCAAATTTTAACACATTTTTTGACCCAAAACTCTATTTTTAACTCAAAACCCTAATTAAAACCCTAAACGCTAATTTTGACCCAAAACCCTAATTTGGACCCAAAACCCAAATTTTAACCCAAAACCCAAATTTTAACCCAAAGCTCTAATTTTGACCCAAAACCCTAATTTTGACCCAAAACCCTATTTTTCACTTAAAACCCAAATTCTAACGCTAAGCCCTATTTTGACCCCAATTTTGACCCGAAACCCTAATTTTAACCCAAAACCCTAATTCTAACCCTAATTTTGACCCTAAATCCTAAATTTGACCCAGAACACCAATTTTGATCCGAAACCCAAATTTTAACCCAAAACCCTAATTCTAACCCTATTTTTGACCGAAAACCCTAATTTTTAACCCAAAACCCTAATTTTCACCCAAAACCCTATTTTTAACTCAAAACCCAAAATCTAACCCTAAGCCCTAATTTTGACCCAAAACCCTAATTCTAACCCTATTTTTAACTCAAAATCTAACCCAAAGCTCTAATTTTGACCCGAAACCCTATTTCAAACCCTAATTTTGACTCTAAACCCTAAATTTGACCCAAAACCCTAATTTTGACCGAAAATCCCATTTTTAACTCAAAACTCAAATTCTAACCCTAAGCCCTAATTTTGACCCGAAACCCTAATTTTAACCCAAAACCCTAATTCTAACCCTATTTATGACCCAAAACCCTATTTTTAACTCAAAACCCTAATTCAAACCCCAAACGCTAATTTTGACCCAAAACCCTTATTTTAACCCAAAACCCTAATTTTAACCCAAAGCTCTAATTTTGACCGAAAACCCTAATTTAAACCCTAATATTGACCCTAAACCCAATTTTTAACTCGAAACCCAAATTCTAACCCTAAGCCCTAATTTTGACCCGAAACCCTAATTTTGACCCTAAACCCTAAATTTGACCCAAAACCCTAATTTTGACCTAAAACCCCATTTTTAACTCAAAACCAAAATTCTATCCCTAAGCCCTAAATTTGACCCAAACCCTAATTTTGACCAAACCCTAATTTTAACCCAAAACCCTAATTCTAACCCTATTTATGACCCAAACCCTATTTTTAATCAAAACCCTAATTCAAACCCCAAACGTTAATTTTACCCAAAACCTAATTTGGACCCAAAACCCAAATTTTAACCAAAACCCAAATTTTAACCCAAAACCCTAATTTTAACCCAAGGCTCTAATTTTGACCAAAACCCTAATTTGAACAAACCCTAAATTGACCCAAAACCCTATTTTTGAGCGAATTCCCATTTTGTTACTCAAAAGCCAAATTCTAACCCTAAGGCCTAATTTGACCAAACCATTACCTAATTTACCAACCTAATTTACCTATTTTGACCAAACCCTATTTTTAACTCAAAACCCTAATTCAAACCCAAAACCCTAATTTTGACACGAAACCCTAATTCTATCCCTATTTATGATCCAAAACCCTATTTTTAACTCAAAACTCTAATTCAAACCCCGAACGCTAATTTTGACCCAAAACCCAAATTTTAACCCAAAGCTCTGATTTTGACCCAAGACCCTAAATCAAACCCTAATTTTGGACCAAAAATCCTAATTTTGACCCAAAACCCAATTTTTAACTCAAAACCCAAATTCTAACCCTAAGCCCTAATTTTGACTCGAAACCCTAATTTTGACCGAAAACCCTAATAGTAACCCAAACCCTAACTAACCCTATTTAACTCAAAACCCTAATTCAAACCCCAAACCCTAATTTTACCAAACCCTAATTTGACCAAAACCCTAATTTGACCAAACCTAATTTTACCCAAAACCTAACAACCCTATTTGACCCAAAACCCTAATTTTGACCAAAACCCAAAACCCTAATTCTAACCCTATTTTGACCCAAACCCTATTTTACTCAAAATTAAAATTGCCAAACCTAATTTGACCAAAACCCAAATTTTAACCCAAAACCATAATTTTAACCCAAGCTCTAATTTTGACCAAAACCCTAATTCAAACACTAATTTTGACCAAAACCCTAATTTTGACCCAAACCCATTTTTAACTCAAACCCAAATTTTCCCATTTACATTTGACCAAACTCTATTTTTAACTCAAACCCTAATTAAAACCTAATAATTTGCCAAAACCCAATTTTGACCCAAAACCCAAATTTTAACCCAAACCCAAATTTTAACCCAAACTCTAATTTTGACCCAAAACCCTAATTTTGACCCAAAACCCTATTTTACTTAAAACCCAAATTCTAACCTAAGCCCTATTTTTGACCAAAACCCAATTTTGACCAAAACCTAATTTTAACCCAAAACCCTAATTTTAACCCTAATTTTGACCCTAAATCCTATATTTGACCCAGAACACCAATTTTGATCCGAAACCCAAATTTTAACCCAAAACCCTAATTCTAACCCTATTTTTGACCGAAAACCCTAATTTTTAACCCAAAACCCTAATTTTCACCCAAAACCCTATTTTTAACTCAAAACCCAAAATCTAACCCTAAGCCCTAATTTTGACCCAAAACCCTAATTCTAACCCTATTTTTAACTCAAAATCTAACCCAAAACCCTAATTCTAACCCTATTTTTAACCCAAAGCTCTAATTTTGACCCGAAACCCTATTTCAAACCCTAATTTTGACTCTAAACCCTAAATTTGACCCAAAACCCTAATTTTGACCGAAAATCCCATTTTTAACTCAAAACTCAAATTCTAACCCTAAGCCCTAATTTTGACCCGAAACCCTAATTTTAACCCAAAACCCTAATTCTAACCCTATTTATGACCCAAAACCCTATTTTTAACTCAAAACCCTAATTCAAACCCCAAACGCTAATTTTGACCCAAAACCCTAATTTTAACCCAAAGCTCTAATTTTGACCCAAAACCCTAATTTTGACCCGAAACCCTAATTTATGACCCAAAACCCTAATTTGACCCTAAACCCTTTTTAACTCAAACCCAAATTCCCTAAGCCCTAATTTTGACCCGAAACCCTAATTTTGACCCTAAACCCTAAATTTGACCCAAAACCCTAATTTTGACCGAAAACCCCATTTTTAACTCAAAACCCAAATTCTAACCCTAAGCCCTAATTTTGACCCAAAACCCTAATTTTGACCCGAAACCCTAATTTTAACCCAAAACCCTAATTCTAACCCTATTTATGACCCAAACCCCTATTTTTAACTCAAAACCCTAATTCAAACCCCAAACGTTAATTTTGACCCAAAAACCTAATTTTGACCCAAATCCCAAATTTGGACCAAAAACCCAAATTTTAACCCAAAACCCTAATTTTAACCCAAAGCTCTAATTTTGACCCAAAACCCTAATTCAAACCCTAAAATTGACCCAAAACCCTAATTTTGACCGAAAACCCCATTTTTAACTCAAAACCCAAATTGTAACCCTAAGTCCTAATTTTGAACCCAAACCCTAATTTTGACCCGAAACCCTAATTTTAACTCAAAACCCTAATTCTAACCCTATTTATGAACCAAAACCCTATTTTTAACTCAAAACCCTAATTCAAACCCAAAACCCTAATTTTGACACGAAACCCTAATTCTAACCCTATTTTTGACCCAAACCCCTATTTTTAACTCAAAACCCTAGTTCAAACCCCAAACGCTAATTTTGACCAAAAACCTAATTTTAACCCAAAGCTCTTATTTTTACCAAATAACCTAATTCAAACCCTAATTTTGAAAATAAACCATAAATTTGACACAATACCCTAATTTTGACCCAAAACCCAATTTTTAACTCAAAACCCAAATTCTAACCCTAAGTCCTAATTTGACCATTTGACAACTAATTTGCCAACCTAATTCTAACCCCTATTCCTATTTTAACTCAAAACCCTAATTCAAACCCCAAACCTAATTTTGACCCAAAACCCTAATTTTGACCAAAACCCTAATTTTAACCCAAAACCCTAATTTAACCTATGCCCAAACCCTAATTTTGACCAAACCCTAATTTTAACCCAAAACCCTAATTCTAACCCTAGCCCAAACCCTATTTTTAACTCAAAATTCTAATTCAAACCCCAAACGCTAATTTTGACCCAAAACCCTAATTTGGACCAAAACCCAAATTTAACCCAAACCATAATTTTAACCCAAAGCTCTAATTTTGACCAAACCCTAATTCAAACACTAATTTGACCTAAACCTAATTTTGACCAAACCCTTTTAACTCAAACCCAAATTTTATTATTTTGACCCAAAACTCTATTTTAACTCAAATTACCTCTAATTTGACCCAAACTCTAATTTGACCAAACCCAATTTAACCAAACCATTTATTTTGACCCAAAACCCTAATTTTGACCCAAAACCCTATTTTCACTTAAAACCCAAATTCTAACGCTAAGCCCTTTTTTGACAAACCCATTTTGACCAAACCCTAATTTTAACCCAAAACCTAATTCTAACCCTAATTTTGACCCTAAATCCTAATTTGACCCAACCCAATTTTGATCCAAACCCAAATTTTAACCCAAAACCCTAATTCTAACCCTATTTTTGACCAAAACCCTAATTTTAACCCAAAACCCTAATTTTCACCAAAACCCTATTTTTAACTCAAAACCCAAATCTAACCCAAACCCTAATTTTGACCCAAAACCCTAATTCTACCTATTTTAACTCAAAATCTAACCCAAAACCCTAATTTAACCTATTTTAACCCAAAGCTCTAATTTTGACCAAACCCTATTTCAAACCCTAATTTTGACTCTAAACCCTAAATTTGACCCAAAACCCTAATTTTGACCGAAAACCCATTTTTAACTCAAAACTCAAATTCTAACCCTAACCTAATTTGCGCCCTATTTAACCCCTAATTCCTATTTAGCCCAAACCCTATTTTAACTCAAACCCTAATTCAAACCCCAAACGCTAATTTTGACCCAAAACCCTATTTTAACCCAAAACCCTAATTTTAACCCAAACTCTAATTTTGACCGAAAACCCTAATTTAAACCTAATTTGACCCTAAACCCTAATTTGACCCTAAACCCAATTTTTAACTCAAACCCAAATTTAACCCCACTATTTGCAAACCTAATTTCATGCCCCTATTTCACCCCATTTTTAACTCAAACCCAAATTCTAACCATAACCTAATTTGACCCAAATAATTTTGACCAAACCCTAATTCTAACCCAAAACCCTAATTCTAACCCTATTTTGACCCAAACCCTATTTTTAATCAAAACCCTAATTCAAACCCCAAACGTTAATTTTACCCAAAACCTAATTTGGACCCAAACAACTTAACCAAAAACCCAAATTTTAACCCAAAACCCTAATTTTAACCCAAAGCTCTAATTTTGACCAAAAACCCTAATTTTGACCCAAAACCCTAAAATTGACCCAAAACACTAATTTTGACCGAAAACCCCATTTTTAACTCAAAACCCAATTTCTAACCCTAAGGCCTAATTTTGACCCAAAACCCTAATTTTGACCCGTAACCCTAATTTTAACCCAAAACCCTAATTCTAACCCTATTTATGACGCAAAACCCTATTTTTAACTCAAAACCCTAATTCAAACCCAAAACCCTAATGCTAATCCTAATTTTGACACAAAATCCTATTTTTAACTCAAAACCCTAATTCAAACCCCAAACACTAATTTTGACCAAAAACCCAAATTTTAACCCAAAGCTCTAATTTTGACCCAAAACCCTAATTCAAACCCTAATTTTGACCATAAACCCTAAATTTGACCCAAGACCCTAATTTTGACCCAAAACCCAATTTTTTAACTCAAAACCCAAATTCTAACCCTAAGCCCTAATTTTGACCCGAAACCCTAATTTTGACCAGAAACCCTAATTCTAACCCTATTTTTAACTCAAAACCCTAATTCAAACCCCAAACGCTAATTTTGACCCAAAACCCTAATTTTGACCCAAACCCTAATTTTGACCCGAAACCCTAATTTTAACCCAAAACCCTAATTCTAACCCTATTTATGACCCAAAACCCTATTTTTAACTCAAAATTCTAATTCAAACCCCAAACGCTAATTTTGACCCAAAACCCTAATTTGGACCAAAAACCCAAATTTTAACCCAAAACCATAATTTTAACCCAATATTTTGACCAAACCCTAATTCAAACACTAATTTGACCATAAACCCTAATTTTGACCCAAACCCATTTTTAACTCAAACCCAAATTTTAACACATTTTTTGACCCAAAACTCTATTTTTAACTCAAAACCCTAATTAAAACCCTAAACGCTAATTTTGACCCAAAACCCTAATTTGGACCCAAAACCCAAATTTTAACCCAAAACCCTAATTTTGACCCAAAACCCTATTTTTCACTTAAAACCCAAATTCTAACGCTAAGCCCTATTTTTGACCGCAAAACCCGAATTTTGACCCGAAACCCTAATTTTAACCCAAAACCCTAATTCTAACCCTAATTTTGACCCTAAATCCTAAATTTGACCCAGAACACCAATTTTGATCCGAAACCCAAATTTTAACCCAAAACCCTAATTCTAACCCTATTTTTGACCGAAAACCCTAATTTTTAACCCAAAACCCTAATTTTCACCCAAAACCCTATTTTTAACTCAAAACCCAAAATCTAACCCTAAGCCCTAATTTTGACCCAAAACCCTAATTCTAACCCTATTTTTAACTCAAAATCTAACCCAAAACCCTAATTCTAACCCTATTTTTAACCCAAAGCTCTAATTTTGACCCGAAACCCTATTTCAAACCCTAATTTTGACTCTAAACCCTAAATTTGACCCAAAACCCTAATTTTGACCGAAAATCCCATTTTTAACTCAAAACTCAAATTCTAACCCTAAGCCCTAATTTTGACCCGAAACCCTAATTTTAACCCAAAACCCTAATTCTAACCCTATTTATGACCCAAAACCCTATTTTTAACTCAAAACCCTAATTCAAACCCCAAACGCTAATTTTGACCCAAAACCCTTATTTTAACCCAAAACCCTAATTTTAACCCAAAGCTCTAATTTTGACCGAAAACCCTAATTTAAACCCTAATATTGACCCTAAACCCTAAATTTGACCCTAAACCCAATTTTTAACTCAAAACCCAAATTCTAACCCTAAGCCCTAATTTTGACCCGAAACCCTAATTTTGACCCTAAACCCTAAATTTGACCCAAAACCCTAATTTTGACCGAAAACCCCATTTTTAACTCAAAACCCAAATTCTAACCGTAAGCCCTAATTTTGACCCAAAACCCTAATTTTGACCCGAAACCCTAATTTTAACCCAAAACCCTAATTCTAACCCTATTTATGACCCAAAACCCTATTTTTAACTGAAAACCCTAATTCAAACACCAAACGTTAATTTTTACCCAAAAACCTAATTTGGACCCAAAACCCAAATTTTAACCAAAAAACCCAAATTTTAACCCAAAACCCTAATTTTAACCCAAGGCTCTAATTTTGACCCAAAACCCTAATTTTGAAGCAAAACCCTAAAATTGACCCAAAACCCTAATTTTGAACGAAAACCCCATTTTTAACTCAAAACCCAAATTCTAACCCTAAGGCCTAATTTTGACCCAAAACCCTAATTTTGACCCGTAACCCTAATTTTAACCCAAAACCCTAATTCTAACCCTATTTATGACGCAAAACCCTATTTTTAACTCAAAACCCTAATTCAAACCCAAAACCCTAATTTTGACCCGAAACCCTAATTCTAACCCTATTTTTGACACAAAATCCTATTTTTAACTCAAAACCCTTATTCAAACCCCAAACACTAATTTTGACCAAAAACCCAAATTTTAACCCAAAGCTCTAATTTTGACCCAAAACCCTAATTCAAACCCTAATTTTGACCATAAACCCTAAATTTGACCCAAGACCCTAATTTTGACCCAAAACCCAATTTTTAACTCAAAACCCAAATTCTAACCCTAAGCCCTAATTTTGACCCGAAACCCTAATTTTGACCAGAAACCCTAATTCTAACCCAAAACCCTAATTCTAACCCTATTTTTAACTCAAAACCCTAATTCAAACCCCAAACGCTAATTTTGACCCAAAACCCTAATTTTGACCCGAAACCCTAATTTTAACCCAAAACCCTAATTCTAACCCTATTTATGACCCAAAACCCTAATTTTGACCCGAAACCCTAATTTTAACCCAAAACCCTAATTCTAACCCTATTTATGACCCAAAACCCTATTTTTAACTCAAAATTCTAATTCAAACCCCAAACGCTAATTTTGACCCAAAACCCTAATTTGGACCAAAAACCCAAATTTTAACCCAAAACCATAATTTTAACCCAAAGCTCTAATTTTGACCGAAAACCCTAATTCAAACACTAATTTTGACCATAAACCCTAATTTTGACCCAAAACCCATTTTTTAACTCAAAACCCAAATTTTGGCACGACACCCAAATTTTAACACATTTTTTGACCCAAAACTCTATTTTTAACTCAAAACCCTAATTAAAACCATAAACGCTAATTTTGACCCAAAACTCTAATTTGGACCCAAAACCCAAATTTTAACCCAAAACCCAAATTTTAACCCAAAGCTCTAATTTTGACCCAAAACCCTAATTTTGACCCAAAACCCTATTTTTCACTTAAAACCCAAATTCTAACGCTAAGCCCTATTTTTGACCGCAAAACCCGAATTTTGACCCGAAACCCTAATTTTAACCCAAAACCCTAATTCTAACCCTAATTTTGACCCTAAATCCTAAATTTGACCCAGAACACCAATTTTGATCCGAAACCCAAATTTTAACCCAAAACCCTAATTCTAACCCTATTTTTGACCGAAAACCCTAATTTTTAACCCAAAACCCTAATTTTCACCCAAAACCCTATTTTTAACTCAAAACCCAAAATCTAACCCTAAGCCCTAATTTTGACCCAAAACCCTAATTCTAACCCTATTTTTAACTCAAAATCTAACCCAAAACCCTAATTCTAACATATTTTTAACCCAAAGCTCTAATTTTGACCCGAAACCCTATTTAAACCCTAATTTGACTCTAACCCTAAATTTGACCAAAACCCTAATTTTGACCCAAAACCCATTTTAACTCAAAACTCAAATTTAACCTAACCTAATTTTGCCAACCCTAATTTTACCTTGACCCAAACCCTATTTTAACTCAAAACCTAATTCCAACCTAATTTTGACCCAAAACCCTTTAACCCAAACCCTAATTTTAACCCAAAGCTCTAATTTTGACCAAAACCCTAATTTAAACCCTAATATTGACCTAAACCCTAATTGACCTAAACACCCAATTTTTAACTCAAAACCCAAATTCTAACCCTAAGCCCTAATTTTGACCCGAAACCCTAATTTTGACCCTAAACCCTAAATTTGACCCAAAACCCTAATTTTGACCAAAACCCCATTTTTAACTCAAAACCCAAATTCTAACCCTAAGACCTAATTTTGACCCAAAACCCTAATTTTGACCCGAAACCCTAATTTTAACCCAAAACCCTAATTCTAACCCTATTTATGACCCAAAACCCTATTTTTAACTGAAAACCCTAATTCAAACACCAAACGTTAATTTTTACCCAAAAACCTAATTTGGACCCAAAACCCAAATTTTAACCAAAAAACCCAAATTTTAACCCAAAACCCTAATTTTAACCCAAGGCTCTAATTTTGACCCAAAACCCTAATTTTGACCCTAAACCCTAAAATTGACCCAAAACCCTAATTTTGAACGAAAACCCCATTTTTAACTCAAAACCCAAATTCTAACCCTAAGGCCTAATTTTGACCCAAAACCCTAATTTTGACCCGTAACCCTAATTTTAACCCAAAACCCTAATTCTAACCCTATTTATGACGCAAAACCCTATTTTTAACTCAAAACCCTAATTCAAACCCAAAACCCTAATTTTGACCCGAAACCCTAATTCTAACCCTATTTTTGACACAAAATCCTATTTTTAACTCAAAACCCTAATTCAAACCCCAAACACTAATTTTGACCAAAAACCCAAATTTTAACCCAAAGCTCTAATTTTGACCCAAAACCCTAATTCAAACCCTAATTTTGGCCATAAACCCTAAATTTGACCCAAGACCCTAATTTTGACCGAAAATCCCATTTTTAACTCAAATTTAACCTAAGCCTAATTTTGACCAAACCCTAATTCCCTAATTCTAACCCCTAATTCTAACCTTTAACTCAAACCTAATTACCCAAACCTAATTTTGACCCAAAACCCTAATTTTGACCCGAAACCCTAATTTTAACCCAAAACCCTAATTCTAACCCTATTTATGACCCAAAACCCTAATTTTGACCCGAAACCCTAATTTTAACCCAAAACCCTAATTCTAACCCTATTTATGACCCAAAACCCTATTTTTAACTCAAAATTCTAATTCAAACCCCAAACGCTAATTTTGACCCAAAACCCTAATTTGGACCAAAAACCCAAATTTTAACCCAAAACCATAATTTTAACCCAAAGCTCTAATTTGAAAACCCTAATTCAAACACTAATTTTGACCAAAACCCTAATTTTGACCCAAAACCCATTTTTAACTCAAACCCAAATTTTCCCATTTTAACAGCCCAAACTCTATTTTACTCAAACCCTATTCCTAACCTAATTTTGACCAAAACTCTAATTTGGACCCAAAACCCAAATTTTAACCCAAACCCAAATTTTAACCCAAGCTCTAATTTTGACCCAAACCCTAATTTTGACCCAAACCCTATTTTTCACTTAAAACCCAAATTCTAACGCTAACCTATTTTTGCAAACAATTTTGACCACCCTAATTTTAACCCAAAACCCTAATTCTAACCCTAATTTTGACCCTAAATCCTAAATTTGACCCAAACACCAATTTGTCACCCAAATTTTAACCCAAAACCCTAATTCTAACCTATTTTTGACCGAAAACCCTAATTTTTAACCCAAAACCCTAATTTTCACCCAAAACCCTATTTTTAACTCAAAACCCAAAATCTAACCCACCCTAATGACCCAAACCTAATTCTAACCCTATTTTAACTCAAAATCTAACCCAAAACCCTAATTCTAACCTATTTTAACCCAAAGCTCTAATTTGACCAAACCTATTTCAAACCCTAATTTTGACTCAACCTAAATTTGACACCTAATTTTGACCCAAAACCCATTTTTAACTCAAAACTCAAATTCTAACCCTAAGCCCTAATTTTGACCCGAAACCCTAATTTTAACCCAAAACCCTAATTCTAACCCTATTTATGACCCAAAACCCTATTTTTAACTCAAAACCCTAATTCAAACCCCAAACGCTAATTTTGACCCAAAACCCTTATTTTAACCCAAAACCCTAATTTTAACCCAAAGCTCTAATTTTGACCGAAAACCCTAATTTAAACCCTAATATTGACCCTAAACCCTAAATTTTTTAACTCAAAACCCAAATTCTAACCCTAAGCCCTAATTTTGACCCGAAACCCTAATTTTGACCATAAACCCTAAATTTGAGCCAAAACCCTAATTTTGACCGAAAACCCCATTTTTAACTCAAAACCCAAATTCTAACCCTAAGCCCTAATTTTGACCCAAAACCCTAATTTTGACCCGAAACCCTAATTTTAACCCAAAACCCTAATTCTAACCCTATTTATGACCCAAAACCCTATTTTTAACTGAAAACCCTAATTCAAACACCAAACGTTAATTTTTACCCAAAAACCTAATTTGGACCCAAAACCCAAATTTTAACAAAAAACGCAAAACCCTAATTTAACCAACTCTAATTACTAATTTGAAGCAAAACCCTAAATCTAACACAAAACCCTAATTTTGAACGAAAACAACATTTTTAACTCAAAACCCTAATTATAACCCTAAGCCCTAATTTGACCCAAAACCCTAATTTTGACCCGTAACCCTAATTTTAACCCAAAACCCTAATTCTAACCCTATTTATGACGCAAAACCCTATTTTTAACTCAAAACCCTAATTCAAACCCAAAACCCTAATTTTGACCCGAAACCCTAATTCTAACCCTATTTTTGACACAAAATCCTATTTTTAACTCAAAACCCTTATTCAAACCCCAAACACTAATTTTGACCAAAAACCCAAATTTTAACCCAAAGCTCTAATTTTGACCCAAAACCCTAATTCAAACCCTAATTTTGACCATAAACCCTAAATTTGACCCAAGACCCTAATTTTGACCCAAAACCCAATTTTTAACTCAAAACCCAAATTCTAACCCTAAGCCCTAATTTTGACCCGAAACCCTAATTTTGACCAGAAACCCTAATTCTAACCCAAAACCCTAATTCTAACCCTATTTTTAACTCAAAACCCTAATTCAAACCCCAAAACCCTAATTTTGACCCGAAACCCTAATTTTAACCCAAAACCCTAATTCTAACCCTATTTATGACCCAAAACCCTAATTTTGACCCGAAACCCTAATTTTAACCCAAAACCCTAATTCTAACCCTATTTATGACCCAAAACCCTATTTTTAACTCAAAATTCTAATTCAAACCCCAAACGCTAATTTTGACCAAAAACCCTAATTTGGACCAAAAACCCTAATTTGGACCAAAAACCCAAATTTTAACCCAAGCTTAATTTGCCACCTAATTGACCATAAACCCTAATTTTGACCCAAACCCATTTTTAACTCAAACCCAAATTTTGGCGACACCCAATTTTAACAACCCAAACTCTATTTTAACTCAAACCCTAATTAAAACCCTAATTTTGACCCAAAACCCTAATTTGGACCCAAAACCCAAATTTTAACCCAAAACCCAAATTTTAACCCAAAGCTCTAATTTTGACCCAAAACCCTAATTTTGACCCAAAACCCTATTTTTCACTTAAAACCCAAATTCTAACGCTAAGCCCTATTTTTGACCGCAAAACCCGAATTTTGACCCGAAACCCTAATTTTAACCCAAAACCCTAATTCTAACCCTAATTTTGACCCTAAATCCTAAATTTGACCCAGAACACCAATTTTGATCCGAAACCCAAATTTTAACCCAAAACCCTAATTCTAACCCTATTTTTGACCGAAAACCCTAATTTTTAACCCAAAACCCTAATTTTCACCCAAAACCCTATTTTTAACTCAAAACCCAAAATCTAACCCTAAGCCCTAATTTTGACCCAAAACCCTAATTCTAACCCTATTTTTAACTCAAAATCTAACCCAAAACCCTAATTCTAACCCTATTTTTAACCCAAAGCTCTAATTTTGACCCGAAACCCTATTTCAAACCCTAATTTTGACTCTAAACCCTAAATTTGACCCAAAACCCTAATTTTGACCGAAAATCCCATTTTTAACTCAAAACTCAAATTCTAACCCTAAGCCCTAATTTTGACCCAAAACCCTATTTTTAACTCAAAACCCTAATTCAAACCCCAAACGCTAATTTTGACCCAAAACCCTTATTTTAACCCAAAACCCTAATTTTAACCCAAAGCTCTAATTTTGACCGAAAACCCTAATTTAAACCCTAATATTGACCCTAAACCCTAAATTTGACCCTAAACCCAATTTTTAACTCAAAACCCAAATTCTAACCCTAAGCCCTAATTTTGACCCGAAACCCTAATTTTGACCCTAAACCCTAAATTTGACCCAAAGCCCTAATTTTGACCGAAAACCCCATTTTTAACTCAAAACCCAAATTCTAACCGTAAGCCCTAATTTTGACCCAAAACCCTAATTTTGACCCGAAACCCTAATTTTAACCCAAAACCCTAATTCTAACCCTATTTATGACCCAAAACCCTATTTTTAACTGAAAACCCTAATTCAAACACCAAACGTTAATTTTTACCCAAAAACCTAATTTGGACCCAAAACCCAAATTTTAACCAAAAAACCCAAATTTTAACCCAAAACCCTAATTTTAACCCAAGGCTCTAATTTTGACCCAAAACCCTAATTTTGAAGCAAAACCCTAAAATTGACCCAAAACCCTAATTTTGAACGAAAACCCCATTTTTAACTCAAAACCCAAATTCTAACCCTAAGGCCTAATTTTGACCCAAACCCCTAATTTTGACCCGTAACCCTAATTTTAACCCAAAACCCTAATTCTAACCCTATATTATGACGCAAAACCCTATTTTTAACTCAAAACCCTAATTCAAACCCAAAACCCTAATTTTGACCCGAAACCCTAATTCTAACCCTATTTTTGACACAAAATCCTATTTTTAACTCAAAACCCTTATTCAAACCCCAAACACTAATTTTGACCAAAAACCCAAATTTTAACCCAAAGCTCTAATTTTGACCCAAAACCCTAATTCAAACCCTAATTTTGACCATAAACCCTAAATTTGACCCAAGACCCTAATTTTGACCCAAAACCCAATTTTTAACTCAAAACCCAAATTCTAACCCTAAGCCCTAATTTTGACCCGAAACCCTAATTTTGACCCTAATTCTAACCTAAAACCCTAATTCTAACCCTATCTTTAACTCACAACCCTAATTCAAACCCCACCCAAAACCCTAATTTTGACCCGAAACCCTAATTTTAACCCAAAACCCTAATTCTAACCCTATTTATGACCCAAAACCCTAATTTTAACCCAAAACCCTAATTCTAACCCTATTTATGACCCAAAACCCTATTTTTAACTCAAAATTCTAATTCAAACCCCAAACGCTAATTTTGACCCAAAACCCTAATTTGGACCAAAAACCCAAATTTTAACCAAACTATTTTGACCAAACCCTAATTCAAACCTAATTTTGACCATAAACCCTAATTTTGACCCAAACCCATTTTTAACTCAAAACCCAAATTTCAACCCAAATTTTACAATTGCCAAACTCTATTTTAACTCAAAACCCTAATAAAAAACATAAACCTAATTTTGACCCAAAACTCTAATTTGGACCCAAAACCCAAATTTTACTAACCACCTAATTTTGACCCAAAACCCTATTTTTCACTTAAAACCCAAATTCTAACGCTAAGCCCTATTTTTGACCAGAAAACCCGAATTTTGACCCGAAACCCTAATTTTAACCCAAAACCCTAATTCTAACCCTAATTTTGACCATAAATCCTAAATTTGACCCAGAACACAAATTTTGATTCGAAACCCAAATTTTAACCCAAAACCCTAATTCTAAACCCTAATTTTTAACCCAAAACCCTAATTTTCACCCAAAACCCTATTTTTAACTCAAAACCCAAAATCTAACCCTAAGCCCTAATTTTGACCCAAAACCCTAATTCTAACCCTATTTTTAACTCAAAATCTAACCCAAAACCCTAATTCTAACCCTATTTTTAACCCAAAGCTCTAATTTTGACCCGAAACCCTATTTCAAACCCTAATTTTGACTCTAAACCCTAAATTTGACCCAAAACCCTAATTTTGACCGAAAATCCGATTTTTAACTCAAACTTAACCCTAACCTAATTTTGACTCTAAACCCTAATTTTAACCCAAAACCCTAATTCTAACCCTATTTATGACCCAAAACCCTATTTTGAACTCAAAACCCTAATTCAATCCCCAAACGCTAATTTTAACCCAAAGCCCTAATTTTGACCGAAAACCAAAATTTAAACCCTAATATTGACCCTAAACCCTAATTTTGACCCAAAACCCATTTTTTAACTCAAACCCAAATTCGAACCCAAAGCCCTAATTTTGACCCGAAACACTAATTTTGACCTGAAACCCTAAATTTGACCGAAATACCCTAATTTTGACCGAAAACCCCATTTTTAACTCAAAACGCAAATTCTAACCCTAAGGCCTAATTTTGACCCAAAACCCTAATTTTGACCCGTAACACTAATTTTAACCCAAAACCCTAATTCTAACCCTATTTATGACCCAAAACCCTATTTTTAACTGAAAACCCTAATTCAAACACCAAACGTTAATTTTTACCCAAAAACCTAATTTGGACCCAAAACCCAAATTTTAACCAAAAAACCCAAATTTTAACCCAAAACCCTAATTTTAACCCAAGGCTCTAATTTTGACCCAAAACCCTAATTTTGAAGCAAAACCCTAAAATTGACCCAAAACCCTAATTTTGAACGAAAACCCCATTTTTAACTCAAAACCCAAATTCTAACCCTAAGGCCTAATTTTGACCCAAACCCCTAATTTTAATCCCGTAACCCTAATTTTAACCCAAAACCCTAATTCTAACCCTATATTATGACGCAAAACCCTATTTTTAACTCAAAACCCTAATTCAAACCCAAAACCCTTATTTTGACCCGAAACCCTAATTCTAACCCTATTTTTGACACAAAATCCTATTTTTAACTCAAAACCCTTATTCAAACCCCAAACACTAATTTTGACCAAAAACCCAAATTTTAACCCAAAGCTCTAATTTTGACCCAAAACCCTAATTCAAACCCTAATTTTGACCATAAACCCTAAATTTGACCCAAGACCCTAATTTTGACCCAAAACCCAATTTTTACCTCAAAACCCAAATTCTAACCCTAAGCCCTAATTTTGACCCGAAACCCTAATTTTGACCAGAAACCCTAATTCTAACCCAAAACCCTAATTCTAACCCTATTTTTAACTCAAAACCCTAATTCAAACCCCAAACGCTAATTTTGACCCAAAACCCTAATTTGGACCAAACCTAATTTACCAACCTAATTCCTATTTAGCCCAAAACCCTAATTTTGACCCGAAACCCTAGTTTTAACCCAAAACCCTAATTCTAACCCTATTTATGACCCAAAACCCTATTTTTAACTCAAAATTCTAATTCAAACCCCAAACTAATTTGACCCAAACCCTAATTTTGACCAAAACCCAAATTTTAACCCAAAACCATAATTTTAACCCAAACTCTAATTTTGACCAAAACCTAATTCAACCTAATTTGACCATAAACCCTAATTTTGACCCAAAACCCATTTTAACTCAAACCCAAATTTAACCCATTTTAACGACCCAAAACTCTATTTTAACTCAAACCCTAATTAAACCTAACGCTAATTTTGACCCAAAACCCTAATTTGGACCCAAAACCCAATTTTAACCCAAAACCCAAATTTTAACCCAAACTCTAATTTTAACCCAAACGCTAATTTTGACCCAAAACCCTAATTTGGACCAAAAACCCAAATTTTAACCCAAAGCTCTAATTTTGACCCAAAACCCTAATTTTGACCCGAAACCCTAATTTTAACCCAAAACCCTAATTCTAACCCTAATTTTGACCCTAAATCCTAAATTTGACCCAGAACACTAATTTTGATCCGAAACCCAAATTTTAACCCAAAACCCTAATTCTAACCCTATTTTTGACCGAAAACCCTAATTTTGACCCAAAACCCTATTTTTAACTCAAAACCCAAAATCTAACCCTAAGCCCTAATTTTGACCCAAAACCCAAATTCTAACCTTTTTTAACTCAAATCTAACCCAAACCCTAATTCTAACCCTATTTTAACCCAAAGCTCTAATTTTGACCCAAAACCCTATTTCAAACACTAATTTTTATTCTAAACCCTAATTTTGACCCTAAACCCTAATTTTGACAGAAAACCCCATTTTTAACTCAAAACCCAAAGTCTAACCCTAAGCCCTAATTTTAACCGAAAACCCTAATTCTAACCCTATTTATGACCCAAAACCCTATTTTTAACTCAAAACCCTAATTCAAACCCCAAACGCTAATTTTGACCCAAAACCCTAATTTTAACCCAAAACCCTAATTTTAACCCAAAGCTCTAATTTTGACCCAAAACCCTAATTTAAACCCTAATATTGACCCTAAACCCAATTTTTAACTCAAAACCCAAATTCTAACCCTAAGCCCTAATTTTGACCCGAAACCCTAATTTTGACCCTAAACCCTAAATTTGACCCAAAACCCTAATTTTGACCGAAAACCCCATTTTTAACTCAAAACCCAAATTCTAACCCTAAGCCCTAATTTTGACCCAAAACCCTAATTTTGACCCGAAACCCTAATTTTAACCCAAAACCCTAATTCTAACCCTATTTATGACCCAAAACCCTATTTTTAACTGAAAACCCTAATTCAAACACCAAACGTTAATTTTTACCCAAAAACCTAATTTGGACCCAAAACCCAAATTTTAAACAAAAAACCCAAATTTTAACCCAAGGCTCTAATTTTGACCCAAAACCCTAATTTTGAAGCAAAACCCTAAAATTGACCCAAAACCCTAATTTTGAACGAAAACCCCATTTTTAACTCAAAACCCAAATTCTAACCCTAAGGCCTAATTTTGACCCAAAACCCTAATTTTGACCCGAAACCCTAATTTTAACCCAAAACCCTAATTCTAACCCTATTTATGACCCAAAACCCTATTTTTAACTCAAAACCCTAATTTTGACCCGAAACCCTAATTCTAACCCTATTTTTGACGCAAAACCTTATTTTTAACTCAAAACCCTAATTCAAACCCCAAACACTAATTTTGACCAAAACCCCAAATTTTAACCCAAAGCTCTAATTTTGACCCAAAACCCTAATTCAAACCCTAATTTTGACCCTAAACCCTAAATTTGACCCAAACCCTAATTTTGACCCAAAACCCAATTTTTAACTCAAAACCCAAATTCTAACCCTAAGCCCTAATTTTGACCCGAAACCCTAAATTTGACCAAAACCTAATTTAACCCAAAACCCTAATTCTAACCTTTTTAACCAAAACCCTAATTCAAACCCCAAACCTAATTTTGACCCAAAACCTAATTTTAACCAAAACTAATTTCACCAAAACCCTAATTCTAACCCTATTTTGACCCAAACCCTAATTTGACCAAAACCCTAATTTTAACCCAAACCCTAATTCTAACCCTATTTTGACCCAAAACCCTATTTTTAACTCAAAATCTAATTCAAACCCCAAACGCTAATTTTGACCCAAAACCCTAATTTTGACCAAAACCCAAATTTTAACCCAAAACCATAATTTTAACCCAAACTCTAATTTTGACCAACCTAATCACCTAATTTTGACCATAACCCTAATTTTGACCCAAAACCCATTTTTAACTCAAAACCCAATTTTGACCCAAACCCTAATTTTAACATTTTGACCCAAACCCTATTTCTCAAACCCTAATTTAACCTACCTAATTTTGACCCAAACCCTATTTGACCCAAACCCAATTTTAACCCAAAACCCTAATTTTAACCCAAACTCTAATTTGACCCAAACCTAATTTTGACCCAAAACCCTATTTTACTTAAAACCCAAATTCTAACCTAACCCTATTTTGACCAAAACCCTAATTTACCAAACCCTAATTTTGACCCAAAACCCTAATTTAACCAAACCCTAATTTTAACCCACCCTAATTTACCCTAAAAATTTGACCCAAAACCCAATTTTGACCCAAAACCCAATTTTAACCCAAAACCTATTTTTCCAACCCTAATTTTGACCCAAAACCCTAATTTCCCAAACCCTAATTTTACCCAAAACCCTATTTTAACAAAACCCTAATTTAACCCTAAACTAATTTTGACCCAAAACCCTAACTCAAACCCTAATTTAACCCAACTAATTGCCAAAACCCTAATTTTAACCAAAACCCTAATTTTAACCCAAAGCTCTAATTTTGACCCAAAACCTATTTCAAACCCTAATTTTGACTCTAAACCCTAAATTTGACCCAAAACCCTAATTTTGACCAAAACCCATTTTTAACTCAAAACTCAAATTCTAACCCTAAGCCCTAATTTTGACCAAAACCCTAATTTTAACCCAAAACCCTAATTTTAACCCAACATTTACCCTAAACCCTATTTTTAACTCAAAACCCTAATTTAAACCCCTAACCCAAACCTAATTTTGACCAAAACCCTAATTTTAACCCAAAACCCTAATTTTAACCAACCTAATTTTGACCAAAACCCTAATTCAAACCCTAATTTTGACCCTAAACCCTAATTTTGACCGAAAACCCCATTTTTAACACAAAACCCAAATTCTAACCCTAAGCCCTAATTTTGACCCAAAACCCTAATTTTGACCCAAAACCCTAATTTTGACCCAAACCCCTAATTTTGACCGAAAACCCCATTTTTAACTCAAAACCCAAATTCTAACCCTAAGCCCTAATTTTGACCCAAAACCCTAATTTTGACCCAATACCCTAATTTTAACCCAAAACCCTAATTCTAACACTATTTTTGACCCAAAACCCTATTTTTAACACAAAACCCTAATTCAAACCCCAAACGCTAATTTTGACCCAAAACCCTAATTTGGACCAAAAACCCAAATTTTAACCAAAAACCCAAATTTTAACCCAAAACCCTAATTTTAACCCAAAGCTCTAATTTTGACCCAAAACCCTAATTCAAACCCTAAAATTGACCCAAAACCCTAATTTTGACCGAAAACCCCATTTTTAACTCAAAACCCAAATTCTAACCCTAAGGCCTAATTTTGACCCAAAACCCTAATTTTGACCCGAAACCCTAATTTTAACCCAAAACCCTAATTCTAACCCTATTTATGACCCAAAACCCTATTTTTAACTCAAAACCCTAATTCAAACCCAAAACCCTAATTCTAACCCTATTTTTGACCCAAAACCCTATTTTTAACTCAAAACCCTAATTCAAACCCCAAACACTAATTTTGACCAAAAACCCAAATTTTAACCCAAAGCTCTAATTTTGACCCAAAACCCTAATTCAAACCCTAATTTTGACCATAAACCCTAAATTTGACCCAAGACCCTAATTTTGACCCAAAACCCAATTTTTAACTCAAAACCCAAATTCTAACCCTAAGCCCTAATTTTGACCCGAAACCCTAATTTTGACCAGAAACCCTAATTCTAACCCAAAACCCTAATTCTAACCCTATTTTTAACTCAAAACCCTAATTCAAACCCCAAACGCTAATTTTGACCCAAAACCCTAATTTTGACCCGAAACCCTAATTTTAACCCAAAACCCTAATTCTAACCCTATTTATGACCCAAAACCCTAATTTTGACCCGAAACCCTAATTTTAACCCAAAACCCTAATTCTAACCCTATTTATGACCCAAAACCCTATTTTTAACTCAAAATTCTAATTCAAACCCCAAACGCTAATTTTGACCCAAAACCCTAATTTGGACCAAAAACCCAAATTTTAACCCAAAACCATAATTTTAACCCAAAGCTCTAATTTTGACCGAAAACCCTAATTCAAACACTAATTTTGACCATAAACCCTAATTTTGACCCAAAACCCATTTTGACCAAACCCTTTTAACTCAAACCCAAATTTTCAAACCTAATTTTAACCCAATTTTTGACCCAAAACCCTATTTTAAACTCAAAACCCTAATTAAATCCCTAAACATTAATTTTGACCCAAAACCCTAATTTGGACCCAAAACCCAAATTTTAACCCAAAACCCTAATTTTAACCCAAAGCTCTACTTTTGACCCAAAACCCAAATTTGGACCCAAAACCCTATTTTTAACTTAAAACCCAAATTAACAATATTTTGACCAAAACCCTAATTTGACCCAAAACCCTAATTTTAACCCAAAACCCTAATTTAACCCAACCTAATTATTGACCCTAAACCTAAATTTGACCCAAAACCCTAATTTTGATCCAAACCCAAATTTTAACCCAAAACCCTAATTCTAACCCTATTTTTGACCAAAACCCTAATTTTAACCCAAAACCCTAATTTTCACCCAAACCTATATTTTTAACTCAAAACCCAAAATCTAACCCTAACCCTAATTTTGACCCAAAACCCTAATTTTAACCCTATTAACTCAAAATTAACCCAAAACCCTAATTTACTAACCTATTTTTAACCCAAAACCTAATTTTGACCAAAACCATATTACAAACCCTAATTTTGACTCTAAACCCTAAATTTGACCCAAAACCCTAATTTTGACCGAAAACCCACTTTTTAACTCAAAACCCAAATTCTAACCCTAACCCCTACTTTTGACCCAAAACCCTAATTTTGACCCGAACCCCTAATTCTACCCCTATTTTTGACCCAAAACCCTAATTTTAACTCAAAACCCAAATTCTAACCCTAATCCCTAATTTTGACCCAAAACCCTAATTTTGACCCGAAACCCTAATTCTAACCCTAAACCCTAATTTAAACCCTAATTTAAACCCTAATTTTGACCCTAAACCCTAATTTTGACCCAAAACCCTAATTTTTAACTCAAAACCCAAATTTAACCCAAGCCAATTTTGACCAAACCTAATTTTGACCCTAAACCCTAAATTTGACCCAAAACCCTAATTTTGACAACCCATTTTTAACCCAAAGCCCTAATTCTAAGCCCTAATTTTGACCCAAAACCCTAATTTTGACCCGAAACCCTAATTTTGACCCAAAACCCTAATTCTAACCCTATTTTTGACCCAAAACCCTATTTGTAACTCAAAACCCTAATTCAAACCCCAAACTCTAATTTGGACCAAAAACCCAAATTTTAACCCAAAACCCTGATTTTGACCCGAAACCCTAATTTTAACCCAAAACCCTAATTTTAACCCAAAGCTCTAATTTTGACCCAAAACCCTAAAATTGACCCAAAACCCTAATTTTGACCGAAAACCCCATTTTTAACTCAAAACCCAAATTCTAACCCTAAGGCCTAATTTTGACCCAAAACCCTAATTTTGACCCGAAACCCTAATTTTAACTCAAAACCCTAATTCTAACCCTATTTATGACCCCAAAACCATATTTTTAACTCCAAACCCTAATTCAAACCCCAAACACTAATTTTGACCCAAAATCCTAATTTTAACCCAAAACCCTATTTTTAACTCAAAACCCTAATTCAAACCCCAAACACTAATTTTGACCAAAAACCAAAATTTTAACCCAAAACCCAAATTTTGACCGAAAACCCTAATTCAAACCCTAGTTTTGACCATAAACCCTAAATTTGACCCAAACCCCATGTTTGACCCAAAACCCTAACTCAAAACCCAAATTCTAAACATAAGCCCTAATTTTGACCAAAAACCCTAATTTTGACACGAAACCCTAATTCTAACCCAAAACCCTAATTCTAACCCTATTTTTGACCCAAAACCCTAATTCAAACCTCAAACACTAATTTTGACCAAAAACCCTAATTTCGACCAAAAACCCAAATTTTAACCCAAAACCCAAATTTTGACCCTAAACCCTAATTTTCACCCAAAACCCTAATTTGACCAAAACCCTAATTTTGACCAATACCCTAATTTTAACCCAAAACCCTAATTCTAACACTATTTTGACCCAAAACCCTATTTTTAACACAAAAACCTAATACAAACCCCAAACGCTAATTGTGACCAAAAACCCTAATTATGACCAAAAACCCAAATTTTAACCCAAAACCCTAAAAACCAAAACCTAATTTTGACCAAAAACCCTAATTCAAACTAAGACCAAACCCTAATTTTGACCCAAAACCCAATTTTTAACTCAAAACCCAAATTTTGACCCAAACCCTAATTTTAACCCAAACCTAAACTATTTTTGACCCAAAACCTATTTTTAACTCAAAACCCTAATTAAAACCAAAACGCTAATTTTGACCCAAAACCCTAATTTTGACCCAAAACCCTAATTTTAACCCAAACTAACATTTTACCAAAACCCTAATTTTGACCCAAAACCCTAATTTTGACCCAAAACCCTATTTTTACTTAAAACCCAAATTCTAACCTAAAACCCTAATTTTGACCCAAAACCCTAATTTTGACCAAAACCCTAATTTTAACCCAAAACCCTAATTCTAACCCTAATTTTGACCTAAACCCTAATTTTGACCCAAAACCCTAATTTTAACCCAAAACCCAATTTTAACCCAAAACCCTAATTCTAACCCAAAATAATTTTGACAAAACCCTAATTTTAACCCAAAACCCTAATTTTGACCCAAAACCCTATTTTTAACTCAAAACCCTAATTTAACCCTAAACCTAATTTTCCCAAAACCCTAATTTACCAAACCCTAATTTTAACTCAAAACCCTAATTTTAACCCAAACCCTAATTACCCTAATTTGACCAAAACCCTATTTTAACCCAAAACCCTAATTTTGACCAAAACCCTAATTTACTAATCCAAACCTAATTTTGACCCAAACCCTAATTTTGACCCAAACCCCTAATTTTGACCCAAAACCCAATTTTAACTCAAACCCTAATTTTAACCCAAAACCCTAATTTTGACCCAAAACCCTACCCAAACCCTAATTTAACCTAACTAACCCTATTTTTGACCCAAAACCCTATTTTTAACTCAAAACCCTAATTCAAACCCCAAACCTAATTTTGACCCAAAACCTAATTTTGACCCAAACCCTAATTTAACCCAAACCTAATTTTAACCCTAATTTTAACCCAAAACCCTAATTTTGACCAAAACCCTAATTTAAACCCTAATGACCCAAAGCCCTAATTTTGACCCAAAACCCTAATTTTCACCCAAAACCCAAAATCTAACCCAAAGCCCAAATTTTGACCCAAAACCCTAATTTTGACAGAAAACCCTAATTTTAACCCAAAGCTCTAATTTTGACCCAAAACCCTAATTTTGACCGAAAACCCCATTTTTAACTCAAAACCCAAATTCTAACCCTAAGCCCTAATTTTGACCCAAAACCCTAATTTTGACCCGAAACCCTAATTTTGACCCAAAACCCTAATTCTAACCCTATTTTTGACCTAAAACCCTATTTTTAACTCAAAACCCTAATTCAAACCCTAATTTTTACCCTAAACCCTAATTTTGACCCAAAACCCAAATTTCGACCAAAAACCCAAATTTTAACCCAAAACCCTAATTTTAACCCAAAACCCTAATTTTGACCCAAAACCCTAAAATTGACCCAAAACCCTAATTTTGACCGAAAACCCCATTTTTAACTCAAAACCCAAATTCTAACCCTAAACCCTAATTTTGACCCAAAACCCTAATTTTGACCCGAAACCCTAATTTTAACCCAAAACCCTAATTCTAACCCTAATTTTGACCCAAAACCCTATTTTTAACTCAAATCCCAAATTCAAAACCAAAACCCTAATTTTGACCCAAAACCCTAAGTGTAACCCAAAACCCTACTTCTAACCCTAAAACCACTATTTTTAACTCAAAACCCTAATTCAAACCCCAAACACCAAAACCCTAATTTTGACCCAAAACCCTAATTTTGACCGAAAACCCTAATTTTAACCCAAATTTTGACCCAAAACCCTAATTCAAACCCTAATTTTGACCATAAACCCTAAATGTGACCCAATACCCTAATTTTGACCCAAAACCCATTTTTTAACTCAAAACCCAAATTCTAACCCTAAGGCCAAATTTTGACCCAAAACCCTAATTCTGACCCGAAACCTTAATTATAACCCAAAACCCTAATTCTAACCCAAAGCCTAATTTTAACTCAAAACCCTAATTCAAACCCCAAACACTAATTTTGACCCAAAACCCTAATTTTGACCCAAAACCCTAATTTTGACCCAAAACCCTAATTTTGACCCGAAACCCTAATTTTAACCCAAAACCCTAATTCTAACCCTATTTATGACCCAAAACCCTAATTTTGACCCGAAACCCTAATTTTAACCCAAAACCCTAATTCTAACCCTAATTTTGACCCAAAACCCAATTTTTTACTCAAAACCCAAATTCTAACCCTAAGCCCTAATTTTGACCCAAAACCCTAATTTGGACCAATAACCCAAATTTTAACCCAAAACCCTAATTTTAACCCAAAGCCCTAATTTTGACCCAAAACCCTAATTTTGACCCGAAACCGTAATTCAAACCTAATTTTGACCCTAAACCCTAATTTTCAACCAAAACCCTATTTTTAACTCAAAACCCAAATTCTAACCCTAAGCCCTAATTTTGCCCCAAAGCCCAAATTTTGACCCAAAGCCCAAATTTTGACCCAAAACCCTAATTCTAACCCTATTTTTAACTCAAAACCCTAATTTTGACCCAAATCCCACAATTTTGACCCAAAATCAAAATTTTGACCCAAAACCATAATTTTCACCCAAAGCCCTAATTTTAACCCAAAACCTAATTTTGAACCCAAAACCCTAATTTTGACCCAAAACCCTAATTTTAACCCAAAACCCAAATTTTAACTCAAACCCTAATTTTGACCAAAACCCTAATTTTAACCCAAAACCCTAATTTTAACCCAAAACCCAAATTCTAACCCTAATTTTGACCCTAAACCTAATTTGACCAAACCCTAATTTTGAAAACCCTAATTTTAACCCAAAACCCTAATTCTAACCCTAAATTTGACCCAAACCCTAATTTTAACCCAAAACCCTAATTTTGAACCAAAAACCCTATTTTTAACTCAAAACCAACCTAATTTTAACCCTAAGCCCTAATTTTGACCCAAAACCCTAATTTTAACCCTAAACCCTAATTTTAACCCAAAACCTAATTTTAACCCAAAACCCTAATTTTTATCTAAAACCCTAATTTTAACCCAAAGCTCTAATTTTGACCCAAAACCCTAATTCAAACCCTAATTTTGACCTGAAACCCTAATTCTAACCCTAAACCCTAATTTTGACCGAAAACCCAATTTTTAACTCAAAACCCAAATTCTAACCCTAAACCCTAATTTTGACCAGAAACCCTAAATTTGACCCAAAACCTAATTTAACTAAACCCTAATTCCCCTATTTTTGACCCAAAACCCTATTTTTAACTCAAAACCCTAATTCAAACCCCAAACCCAAAACCCTAATTTTGACCCAAAACCCTAATTTTAACCCAAAACCCTAATTTTAACCCAAAGCTCTAATTTTGACCCAAAACCCTAATTTAAACCATAATACTGACCCTAAACCCTAAATTTGACCCTAAACCCTAATTTTGACCCAAAACCCAATTTTTAACTCAAAACCCAAATTCTAACACTAAGCCCTAATTTTGACCCGAAACACTAATTTTGACCCGAAACCCTAAATTTGACCCAAAACCCTAATTTTCACCCAAAACCCTATTTTTAACTCAAAACCCAAATTCTAACCCTAAGCCCTAATTTTGACCCAAAACCCTAATTTTGACCCGAAACCCTAATTTTAACCCAAAACCCTAATTCTAACCCTATTTATGACCCAAAACCCTATTTTTAACTCAAAACCCTAATTCAAACCCCAAACCCTAATTTTAACCCAAAGCCCCAATTTTGACCCAAAAACCCAAATTTTAACCAAAAACCCAAATTTTAACCCAAAACCCAAATTTTAACCCAAAGCTCTAATTTTGACCCAAAACCCTAATTTTGACCCTAAACCCTAAAATTGACCTAAAACCCTAATTTTGAACCAAAACCCTAATTTTGACCCAAAACCCCATTTTTAACTCAAAACCCAAATTCTAACCCTAAGGCCTAATTTTGACCCAAAAACCTTATTTTGACCCGAAACCCTAATTTTAACCCAAAACCCTAATTCTAACCCTATTTATGACCCAAAACCCTATTTTTAACTCAAAACCCTAATTCAAACCCAAAACCCTAATTTTGACCCAAAACCCTAATTCTAACCCTATTTTTGACCCAAAACCCTATTTTTAACTCAAAACCCTAATTCAAACCCCAAACGCTAATTTTGACCCAAAACCCTAATTTGGACCAAAAACCCAAATTTTAACCCAAAGCTCTAATTTTGACCCAAAACCCTAATTCAAACCCTAATTTTGACCCTAAACCCTAAATTTGACCCAAAACCCTAATTTTGACCCAAAACCCATTTTTAAACTCAAAACCCAAATTCTAACCCTAAGCCCTAATTTTGACATGAAACCCTAATTTTGACCAGAAACCCTAATTCTAACCCAAAACCCTAATTCTAACCCTAAACCCCATTTTAACTCAAAACCCTAATTCAAACCAAACCCCAAACCCAACCTAATTTTGACCCAAAACCCTAATTTTGACCAAAACCCTAATTTTAACTCAAAACCCTAATTCAAACCCTAACCCAAACCCTAATTTTGACCCAAAACCCTAATTTTGACCCAATTACATAATTTTCACCCAAAACCCTAATTCTAACACTAATTTTGACCCAAAACCCTATTTTTAACTCAAAACCCTAATTCAAACCCCAAACGCTAATTTTGACCCAAAACCCTAATTTTGACCAAAAACCCAAATTTTAACCCAAAGCTCTAATTTTGACCCAAAACCCTAATTTTGACCCGAAACCCTAAAAACCCTAATTTTAACCCAAGGCTCTAATTTTGACCCAAAACCCTAATTTTGAACCAAAACCCTAAAATTGACCCAAAACCCATTTTTTAACTCAAAACCCAAATTTTGGCACGAAACCTTAAGTTTAACCCAATTTTTGACCCAAAACCCTATTTTTAACTCAAAACCCTAATTAAAACCATAAACCCTAATTTTGACCCAAAACCCTAATTTGGACCCAAAACCCAAATTTTAACCCAAAACCCAAATTTTAACCCAAAACCCAAATTTTGACCCAAAACCCTAATTTTGACCCAAAACCCATTTTTTAACTCAAAACCCAAATTCTAACCCTATGCCCTAATTTTGACCCAAAACCCTAATTTTGACCCGAAACCCTAATTTTAACCCAAAACCCTAATTCTAACCCTAATTTTGACCATAAATCCTAAATTTGACCCAGAACACCAATTTTGATTCGAAACCCAAAATTTAACCCAAAACCCTAATTCTAACCCTATTTTTGACCCAAAACCCTAATTTTCACCCAAAACCCTATTTTAAACTCAAAACCCAAAATCTAACCCTAAGCCCTAATTTTGACCCAAAACCCTAATTTTAACTCAAAACCCTAATTCAACCCTAATTTAACTCAAAATTTAACCCAAAACCCAAATTTTAACCCAAAACCCAAATTTTAACCCAAAGCTCTAATTTTGACCCAAAACCCTAATTCAAACCATAATTTTGACCCTAAACCCTAAAATTGACCCAAAACCCTAATTTAGACCGAAAAACCCATTTTTAACTCAAAACCCAAATTCTAATCCAAAGGCCTAATTTTGACCCAAAACCCTAATTTTGACTCGAAACCCTAATTTTAACCCAAAACCCTAATTCTAACCCTATTTATGACCCAAAACCCTATTTTTAATTCAAAACCCTAATTCAAACCCCAAACTCTAATTGTGACCCTAAACCCTAATTCTAACCCAAAACCCTANTTCTAACCCAAAACCCTAATTCTAACCCTAATTCAACCCTAAACCCTAATTTTGACCCTAAAACCCTAATTTTTGACCCAAAACCCAATTTTTAACCAAAACCCTATTTTTAACTCAAAACCCTAATTTTAACCCAAAGCCCTAATTCTAACCCAAAACCCTATTTGACCAAAACCCAAATTATAACCCTAAGCCCTAATTTTGACCCAAAACCCTAATTTTGACCCAAAACCCCATTTTTAACTCAAAACCCAAATTCTAACCCTAAGCCCTAATTTTGACCCAAAACCCTAATTTTGACCCGAAACCCTAATTTTAACCCAAAACCCTAATTCTAACCCTATTTATGACCCAAAACCCTATTTTTAACTCAAAACCCTAATTCAAACCCCAAACGCTAATTTTGACCCAAAACCCTAATTTGGACCAAAAACCCAAAATTT
>JAUPTC010000018.1:616326-643687 GCA_030762895.1 Sophora flavescens
TAACCCAAAGCTCTAATTTTGACCAAAACCCAAACCATAATTTCAACCCAAAACCCTAAAATTAACCTAACCCTAATTTAGACCGAAAACCCCATTTTTAACTCAAAACCCAAATTCTAACCCAAAACCCTAATTTTGACCCTAAACCCTAATTTTGACCCAAAACCCAATTTTTAACTCAAAACCCAAATTCTAACCCTAAGCCCTAATTTTGACCCGAAACCCTAATTTTGACCCTAAACCCAAAATTTTACCTAAAACCCTAATTTTGACCCTAAACCCTAGTTTTGACCCAAAACCCTAATTTTGACCCGAAACCCTAATTCTAACCCCCGAGCCCTCTTGACCCAAAACCCTAATTTGGAAACCCAAATTTAACCCAAACCCTAATTTCCCAAAACCCTTTTCCACCCTATTTTAAATCATAACCCTAATTCAATCCACAAACGCTAATTTTGACCCAAAACCCTAATTTGGACCAAAAACCCAAATTTTAAGCCAAAACCCTAATTTTAACCTAAAGCTCTAATTTTGACCCAAAACCCTAATTCATACCCTAATGTTGACCTTAAACCCTAAAATTGACCACAAACCCCACTTTGACCGAAACCCCATTTTTAACTCAAAACCCAAATTCTAACCCAAATTTTTGACCCAAACCCAAACTTTGACCCAAAACCCAATTTTTAACCCAACACCCTAATTCTAACCCTATTTGTGACCCAAAACCTAATTCGAACCCTAAACTAAAACCCCTAATTCACCCAAAACCCTATTCCTAACCCTATTTTTGACCCAAAACCCTATTTTTAACTCAAACCTAACCAAACCCAAACCCTTTACTTAAACCCTAAACCCAAATTTTAACTCAAACCCAAATTTTAACCCAAAGCTCTAATTTTGACCCAAAACCCTAATTTCCAAACCCTAATTTTGACCCAAAAACCCTAAATTTGACCTCAAAACCCTAATTTAACCCAAAACCCTAATTCTAAACCCAAAACCCTAATTAAAACCCAAAACCCTAATTTTAACCCAAAACCCAAATTTTAAACCTAAACCCCAATTTTGACCCAAAACCCTAATTTTAACTAACCCAAAACTCCTATTTGACCCAAAACCCAATTTTAACCCAAACCCCATTTTGACAACTCTAAACCCTAAATTTGACCAAAAACCCAAATTTGACCCAAACACTAATTATAACTCAAAACCCTAATTTTAACCCTAAAACCAAAACCCTAATTTTGACCATAAACCCTAATTTTACCCAAAACCCCAAACCAACCCTCCATTTTTAACTCAAACCCTAATTCAAACCCCCAAACGCTAATTTTGCCTAAAACCCTACTTCTGACCTAAACCCAAATTTAAGCCAAAACCCTAATTTTAACCTAAAACCCTAACCCAAAACCCTAAATTTGACCCAACACCCTAAAATTTACCCAAAACCCTAATTTTGACCGAAAACCCCATTTTTAACTCAAAACCCAAATTCTAACTCAAAGGCCTAATACCACCCTACTAAACCCACTTTGACCCAAAACCCTAATTTTAACCCAAAACCCTAATTCTAACCCTAATACCCCAAACCCAAAAAACCTAACCCTAACTCAAAACCCTATTTTTGACCCAAAACCCTATTTTTAACTCAAAACCCTAATTCAAACCCCAAACACTAATTTTAACCAAAAACCCAAATTTTAACCCAAAACCCAAATTTTAAGCCAAAGCTCTAATTTTGACCCAAAACCCTAATTCAAACCATAATTTTGACCCTAAACCCTAAAATTGACCCAAAACCCTAATTTAGACCGAAAAACCCATTTTTAACTCAAAACCCAAAGGCCTAATTTTGACCCAAAACCCTAATTTTGACCCAAAACCCAATTTTTAACTCAAAACCCAAATTCTAACCCTAAGCCCTAATTTTGACCCGAAACCCTAATTTTGACCCTAAACCCAAAATTTTACCTAAAACCCTAATTTTGACCCTAAACCCTAATTTTCACCCAAAACCCTATTTTTAACTCAAAACCCAAATTCTAACCCTGAGCCCTAAATTTGACCCGAAACCATAATTTTGGCCAGAAACCCTAATTTTAACCCAAAACCCTAATTCTGACCCTATTTTTAACTCAAAACCCTAATTCAATCCCCAAACGCTAATTTTGACCCAAAACCCTAATTTGGACCAAAAACCCAAATTTTAAGCCAAAACCCTAATTTTAACCTAAAGCTCTAATTTTGACCCAAAACCCTAATTCATACCCTAATTTTGACCGTAAACCCTAAAATTGACCCAAAACCCCATTTTTAACTCAAAACCCAAATTCTAACCCAAAGGCCTAATTTTGACCCGAAACCCTAACTTTGACCCGAAACCCTAATTTTAACCCAAAACCCTAATTCTAACCCTATTTATGACCCAAAACCCTAATTCAAACCCAAAACCCTAATTTTGACCCGAAACCCTAATTCTAACCCAAAACCCTAATTCTAACCCTATTTTTGACCCAAAACCCTATTTTTAACTCAAAACCCTAATTCAAACCCCAAACTCTAATTTTGACCCAAAACCCTAATTTGGACCAAAAACCCAAATTTTAATCGAAAACCCAAATTTTAACCCAAAGCTCTAATTTTGACCCAAAGCTCTAATTTTAACCCTAAGCCCTACTTTTGACCCAAAACCCTAATTTTGACCCGAAACCCTAATTTTAACCCAAAACCCTAATTCTAACACTATTTAAGACCCAAAACCCTATTTTTAACTCAAAACCCTAATTCAAACCCCAAACGCTAATTTTGACCCAAACCCTAATTTTTACCCAAAACCCTAATTTTAACCCAAAGCTCTAATTTTGACCCAAAACCCAAATTCTAACCCTAAGCCCTAATTTTGACCCGAAACCCTAATTTTGACCCTAAACCCAAAATTTTACCAAAAACCCTAATTTTGACCCTAAACCCTAATTTTCACCCAAAACCCTATTTTTAACTCAAAACCCAAATTCTAACCCTGAGCCCTAAATTTGACCCGAAACCATAATTTTGGCCAGAAACCCTAATTTTAACCCAAAACCCTAATTCTGACCCTATTTTTAACTCAAAACCCTAATTCAAACCCCAAACGCTAATTTTGACCCAAAACCCTAATTTGGACCAAAAACCCAAATTTTAAGCCAAAACCCTAATTTTAACCTAAAGCTCTAATTTTGACCCAAAACCCTAATTCAAACCCTAATTTTGACCGTAAACCCTAAAATTGACCCAAAACCCTAATTTTGACCGAAAACCCCATTTTTAACTCAAAACCCAAATTCTAACCCAAAGGCCTAATTTTGACCCGAAACCCTAACTTTGACCCGAAACCCTAATTTTAACCCAAAACCCTAATTCTAACCCTATTTGTGACCCAAAACCCTAATTTTGACCCGAAACCCTAATTCTAACCCAAAACCCTAATTCTAACCCTATTTTTGACCCAAAACCCTATTTTTAACTCAAAACCCTAATTCAAACCCCAAACACTAATTTTAACCAAAAACCCAAATTTTAACCCAAAACCCAAATTTTAAGCCAAAGCTCTAATTTTGACCCAAAACCCTAATTCAAACCATAATTTTGACCCTAAACCCTAAAATTGACCCAAAACCCTAATTTAGACCGAAAAACCCATTTTTAACTCAAAACCCAAAGGCCTAATTTTGACCCAAAACCCTAATTTTGACCCTAAACCCTAAATTTAACCCTAAACCCTAATTTTGACCCAAAACCCAATTTTTAACTCAAAACCCAAATTCTAACCCTAAGCCCTAATTTTGACCCGAAACCCTAATTTTGACCCTAAACCCAAAATTTTACCTAAAACCCTAATTTTGACCCTAAACCCTAATTTTCACCCAAAACCCTATTTTTAACTCAAAACCCAAATTCTAACCCTGAGCCCTAAATTTGACCCGAAACCATAATTTTGGCCAGAAACCCTAATTTTAACCCAAAACCCTAATTCTGACCCTATTTTTAACTCAAAACCCTAATTCAATCCCCAAACGCTAATTTTGACCCAAAACCCTAATTTGGACCAAAAACCCAAATTTTAAGCCAAAACCCTAATTTTAACCTAAAGCTCTAATTTTGACCCAAAACCCTAATTCATACCCTAATTTTGACCGTAAACCCTAAAATTGACCCAAAACCCTAATTTTGACCGAAAACCCCATTTTTAACTCAAAACCCAAATTCTAACCCAAAGGCCTAATTTTGACCCGAAACCCTAACTTTGACCCGAAACCCTAATTTTAACCCAAAACCCTAATTCTAACCCTATTTATGACCCAAAACCCTAATTCAAACCCAAAACCCTAATTTTGACCCGAAACCCTAATTCTAACCCAAAACCCTAATTCTAACCCTATTTTTGACCCAAAACCCTATTTTTAACTCAAAACCCTAATTCAAACCCCAAACACTAATTTTAACCAAAAACCCAAATTTTAACCCAAAACCCAAATTTTAAGCCAAAGCTCTAATTTTGACCCAAAACCCTAATTCAAACCATAATTTTGACCCTAAACCCTAAAATTGACCCAAAACCCTAATTTAGACCCAAAAACCCATTTTTAACTCAAAACCCAAAGGCCTAATTTTGACCCAAAACCCTAATTTTGACCCGAAACCCTAATTTTAACCCAAAACCCTAATTCTAACCCTATTTATGACCCAAAACCCTATTTTTAACTCAAAACCCTAATTCAAACCCCAAACTCTAATTTTGACCCAAAACCCTAATTTGGACCAAAAACCCAAATTTTAATCGAAAACCCGAATTTTAACCCAAAGCTCTAATTTTGACCCAAAGCTCTAATTTTAACCCTAAGCCCTACTTTTGACCCAAAACCCTAATTTTGACCCGATACCGTAATTTTAACCCAAAACCCTAATTCTAACACTATTTAAGACCCAAACCCTATTTTTAACTCAAAACCCTAATTCAAACCCCAAACGCTAATTTTGACCCAAAGCTCTAATTTTGACCCAAAACCCTAATTTAAACCCTAATATTGACCCTAAACCCTAAATTTAACCCTAAACCCTAATTTTGACCCAAAACCCAATTTTTAACTCAAAACCCAAATTCTAACCCTAAGCCCTAATTTTGACCCGAAACCCTAATTTTGACCCTAAAACCCTAATTTTGACCCTAAACCCTAATTTTCACCCAAAACCCTATTTTTAACTCAACCCAAATTCTAACCCTGAGCCCTAATTTTGACCCGAAACCATAATTTTGGCCAGAAACCCTAATTTTAACACAACCCTAATTCTGACCCTATTTTTAACTCAAAACCCTAATTCAAACCCCAAACGCTAATTTTGACCCAAAACCCTAATTTGGACCAAAAACCAAAATTTTAACCCAAAACCCTAATTCAAACCCTAATTTTGACCCAAAACCCTAATTTTGACCGAAAACCCCATTTTTAACTCAAAACCCAAATTCTAACCCTAAGCCCTAATTTTGACCCAAAACCCTAATTTCAACCCAAAACCCAAATTTTAACCAAAAACCCAAATTTTGACCCAAAGCTCTAATTTTGGCCCAAAACCCTAATTCTAACCCTAAGCCCTAAAAACCCTAAACCCAAATTTTAACCAAAAGCTCAAATTTTGACCGAAACCCTAATTTTGACCCTAAACCCAAATTTTCACCCAAAACCCTATTTTTAACTCAAAACCCAAATTCTAACCCTAATCCTTAATTTTGACCCAAAACCCTATTTTTGACCCCAAACGCTAATTTTGACAGAAAACCCTAATTTGGACCAAAATCCCTAATTTTAACCCAAAACCCTAATTTTAACCCCAAAGCTCTAATTTTGACCCAAAAACCTAATTCAAACCCTAATTTTGACCCTAAACCCTAAATTTGACCCAAAACCCTAATTTTGACCCAAAAGCCATTTTTAACTCAAAACCCAAATTCTAACCTCCAAACCCTAGTTTTAACCCAAACCCTAATTTTGACCAAACCCTAATTCAAACCCAAAACCTTGACCCGAAACCCTAATTTTGACCCAAAACCCTATTTTTAACTCAAAACCCTAATTCAAACCCCAAACGCTAATTTTGACCCAAAACCCAAATTTTAACCCAAATCCCTAATTTTGACCCAAAACCTTAAATCAAACCCTAATTTTGACACTAAACCCTAAATTTGGACCAAAAACCCAAATTTCAACCCAAAACCCTAATTTTGACCGAAAACCCTAATTCAAACCCTAAGTCCTAATTTTGACCCAAAACCCTAATTTTAACCCGAAACCCTAATTCTAACCCTATTTTTGACCCTTTTGACCCAAAACCCTATTTTTAACTCAGAACCCTAATTCAAACCCCAAACCCTAATTTTGACCGAAAACCCTAATTCATATCCTAATATTGACCCTAAACCCTAAATTTGACCCAAGACCCTAATTTTGACACAAAACCCAATTTTTAACTCAAAACCCAAATTCTAACCCTAAGCCCAAACGCAAATTTTGACCCAAAACCCAAATTTTAAACCAAAACTCTAATTTTAACCCAAAGCTCTAATTTTGACCGAAAACCCTAATTTAAACCCTAATATTGAACCAAAACCCTAATTTTGACCCAAAACCATAATTTTGACATGAAACCCTAATTTTGACCCTAAACCCTAAATTTGACCCAAAACCCTAATTTTGACCAAAACCCCATTTTTAACTCAAACCCCAAACGCTAATTTTGACCCAAAACCCTAATTTGGACCAAAAACCCAAATTTTAACCGAAAACCCTAATTTTAACCCCAAAGCTCTAATTTTGACCCAAAACCCTAATTTTGAACCTAAACCCTAAATTTGACCCAAAACCCTAATTTTGACCCAAAAGCCATTTTTAACTCAAAACCCAAATTCTAACCCTAAGCCCTAGTTTTGACCCAAAACCCTAATTTTGACCCGAAACCCTAATTCTAACCCAAAACCCTAATTCTAACCCTATTTTTGACCCAAAACCTTATTTTTAAGTCAACCCTATTTCAAACCCCAAACTCTAATTTTGACCCAAAACCCTAATTTGGACCAAAAACCCAAATTTTAACCCAAAACCCTAATTTGGACCCAAAACCCAAATTTTAACCAAAAACCCAAATTTTAACCCAAAGCTCTAATTTTGACCCTAAACCGTAATTTTGGCCCAAAACCCTAATTTTGACACAAAACCCTATTTTTAACTCAAAACCCTAATTCTAACCCTAAGCCCTAATTTTGACCCGAAACCCTAATTTTGACCCGAAACCCTAATTTTAACTCAAAACCCTAATTCAAATCCCAAACGCTAATTTTGACCCAAAACCCTAATTTGGACCAAAAACCCAAATTTTAACCCAAAACCCAAATTTTAACCCAAAGCTCTAATTTTGACCCAAAACCCTAATTCAAACCCGAATTTTGACCCTAAACCCTAATTTTGACCGAAAACCCCATTTTTAACTCAACACCCAAATTCTAACCCTAAGCCCTAATTTTGACCCAAAACCCTAATTTTGAACCGAAACCCTAATTTTAACCCAAAACCCTAATTCTAACCCTATTTATGACCCAAAACCCTATTTTTAACTCAAAACTCTAATTCAAACCCCAAATGCTAATTTTGACCCAAAACCCTTATTTCTAACCCTATTTTTAACTCAAAACCCTAATTCAAACCCCAAACCTTGACAAACTACTTGGACTCAAAACCCTAATTTAGACCAAAACCCCAATTTTAACCCAAAACCCTAATTTAACCCAAAGATCGAATTTTGACACAAAACCCTAATTAAAACCCTAATTTTGACCATAAACACTAAAATTGACCCAAAACCCTAATTTTGACCGAAAACCCCATTTTTAACTCAAAACCCAAATTCTAACCCTAAGCCCTAATTTTCACCCAAAACCCTAATTTCAACCCAAAACCATAATTTTAACCCAAAACCCTAATTTTGACCCAAAGCTCTAATTTGGACCCAAAACCCAAATTTTAACCCAAAGCTCTAATTTTGACCCTAAATCCTAATTCTAACCCTAAGCCCTAATTTTGACCCGAAACCCTAATTTGGATCAAAAACCCAAATTTTAACCAAAAACCCAAATTTTAACCAAAAGCTCAAATTTTGACCGAAAACCCTAATTTTGACCCTAAACCCAAATTTTCACCCAAAACCCTATTTTTAACTCAAAACCCAAATTCTAACCCTAATCCTTAATTTTGACCCAAAACCCTAATTTTAACCCAAAACCCTAATTCTAACCCTATTTTTGACCCAAAACACTATTTTTAACACAACCCTAATTCAAACCCCAAACGCTAATTTTGACACAAAACCCTAATTTGGACCAAAAACCCTAATTTTAACCCAAAACCCTAATTTTAACCCCAAAGCTCTAATTTTGACCCAAAAACCTAATTCAAACCCTAATTTTGACCCTAAACCCTAAATTTGACCCAAAACCCTGATTTTGACCCAAAAGCCATTTTTAACTCAAAACCCAAATTCTAACCCTAAGCCCTAGTTTTGACCCAAAACCCTAATTTTGACCTGAAACCCTAATTTTAACCCAAAACCCTAATTCTAACCCTATTTATGACCCAAAACCCTATTTTTAACACAAAACTCTAATTCAAACCCCAAACGCTAATTTTGACCCAAAACCGAAATTTTAACCCAAATCCCTAATTTTAACCCAAAGCTCTAATTTTGACCCAAAACCCTAAATCAAACCCTAATTCTAACCCTAAGCCCTAATTTTGACCCAAAACCCTAATTTTGACCCAAAACCCTATTTTTCACTTAAAACCCAAATTCTAACGCTAAGCCCTATTTTTGACCCAAAACCCGAATTTTGACCCGAAACCCTAATTTTAACCCAAAACCCTAATTCTAACCCTAATTTTGACCCTAAATCCTAAATTTGATCCAGAACACTAATTTTGATCCGAAACCCAAATTTTAACCCAAAACCCTAATTCTAACCCTATTTTTGACCGAAAACCCTAATTTTGACCCTAAACCCTAATTTTGACCCAAACCCCTAATTTTGACCCTAAACCCTAATTTTCACCCAAAACCCTATTTTTAACTCAAAACCCAAAATCCAACCCTAAGCCCTAATTTTGACCCAAAACCCTAATTTTGACCCGAAACACAAATTTTAACCCAAAACCCAAATTCTAACCCTATTTTTAACTCAAACCCCTAATTCAAACCCCAAACGGAAATTTTGACCCAAAACCCTAATTTGGACCAAAAACCCAAATTTTAGCCGAAAACCCTAATTTTATCCCAAAGCTCTAATTTTGCTCCAAAACCCTAATTTTGACTCTAAACCCTAAATTTGACCCAAAACCCAAATTTTGACCCAAAACCCTATTTTTAACTCAAAACCCAAATTCTAACACTAAGCCCTAATTTTAACCCAAAACCCTAATTCTAACCCTATTTATGACCCAAAACCCTATTTTTAACTCAACCCTAATTAAAACCCCAAACGCTAATTTTGACCCAAAACCCTAACTTTAACCCAAAACGCTTATTTTAACCCAAAGCTCTAATTTTGACCCAAAACCCTAATTTGGACCCAAAACCCTAATATTGACCCTAAACCCTAAATTTGACCCTAAACCCAAATTTTGACCCAAAACCCAATTTTTAACTCAAAACCCAAATTCTAACCCTAAGCCATAATTTTGACCCGAAACCCTATTTTTAACTCAAAACCCTAATTCAAACCCCAAACGCTAATTTTTACCCAAAACCCTAACTTTAACCCAAACCCCTAATTTTAACCCAAAGCTCTAATTTTGACCCAAAACCCTAATTTAACCCCTAATATTGACCCTAAACCCTAAATTTGACCCTAAACCCTAATTTTGACCCAAAACCCAATTTTTAACTCAAAACCCAAATTCTAACTCTAAGCCCTAATTTTGACCCGAAACCCTAATTTTAACCCAAAACCCTAATTCTAACCCTATTTATGACCCAAAACCCTATTTTTAACTCAAAACCCTAATTCAAACCCCAAACGCTAATTTTGACCCAAAACCCTAATTTGGATCAAAAACCCAAAATTTAACCAAAAACCCAAATTTTAACCCAAAACCCTAATTTTAACCCAAAGCTCTAATTTTGACCCAAAACCCTAATTTACACCGAAAACCCCATTTTTAACTCAAAACCCAAATTCTAACCCTAAGGCCTAATTTTGACCCAAAAACCTTATTTTGACCCGAAACCCCACTTTACCAAACCCAAAATCTAACCCTTTTATGACCCAAAACCCTAATTTAAACTCAAAACCCCAATTCAAACCCAAAACCCAAATTTTCACCAGAAACCCTAATTTTAACCCAAAACCCAAATTCTAACCCTATTTTTAACGAAAAACCCTAATTCAAACCCCAAACACTAATTTTGACCAAAAACCCAAATTTTAACCCAAAACCCAAATTTTAACCCAAAACCCAAATTTTGACCGAAAACCCTAATTCAAACACTAATTTTGACCATAAACCCTAAATTTGACCAAAGACCCTAATTTTGACCCAAAACCCAAATTTTAACTCAAAACCCATATTCTAACCCTATGCCCTAATTTTGACCCGAAACCCTAATTCTAACCCAAAACCCTAATTCTAACCCTATTTTTGACACAAAACCCTATTTTTAACTCAAAACCCTAATTCAAACCCCAAACTCTAATTTTGACCCTAAACCCTAATATTGACCCTAAACCCTAATTTTGACCCAAAACCCTAATTTGGACCAAAAACCCAAATTTTAACCCAAAACCCTAATTTTAACCCAAAGCTCTAATTTTGTACCAAAACCCTAATTCAAACCCTAATTTTGACCATAAACCCTAAAATTGACCCAAAACCCTAATTTTGACCGAAAACCCCATTTTTAACTCAAAACCCAAATTCTAACCCTAAGCCCTTTCTTCCAAACCCTAATTTTGACCAAAACCCTAATTTTGACATAAAACCCCAAATTTTAACCAAAACCCAAATTTTAACTAAAAGCTCAATACCCAAAACCCTAATTCAAACCCTAAACCCAATCACCCAAAACCTATTTTTAACTCAAACAACCCAAATTCAACTCTAACCCTAATTTGACCTAAACCCCAATTTTACCAAACCCTAATTTTAACCAAAACCCTAATCCTAACCCTATATTAACCCAAAACCCTAATTTAAACCAAACCCTAATTTTACTCCAAACCCAACACCAAAACCCAAATTTTAACCCAAAACCCTAATTTTAACCCAAAGCTCTAATTTGAACCCAACAAACCCTAATTCGACCATAAACCCCAAATTTGACCTAAACCCCTAATTTTACCCAAAACCCTAATTTTAACTCAAAACCCAAATTCTAACCCTAACCCTATTGACCCAAAACCCACTAACTCAAAACCCCACTTTCCCAAACCCCACTTATTTTTTAACTCAAAACCCTAATTCAAACCCCAAATGCTATTTTGACCAAAACCCTAATTATAAACCCCAATTTTAACCCAAAACTAAAGACCTAATTTTGAACCAAACCCTAATTCTAACCCCATTTGACCCTAAATCCTAAATTGACCCAAAACACTAATTTTGACCGAAACCCAATTAACCTACTTCTAACCCTATTTTGACTCAAAAACCCTAATTGGACCAAAAACCCAAACTCCAAACCCTAATTTTGCCAACCCAAAACCCTAATTTGGACCCAAAACACAAATTTTAACCAAAAACCCAAATTTTAACCCAAAGCTCTAATTTTGACCCAAACCCCTAATTTGGACCCTAAACCCTAATTTTCACCCAAAACCCTATTTTTAACTCAAAACCCAAAATCCAACCCTAAGCCCTAATTTTGACCCAAAACCCTAATTTTGACCCAAAACCCTAATTTTGACCCGAAACACAAATTTTAACCCAAAACCCAAATTCTAACCCTATTTTTAACTCAAAACCCTAATTCAAACCCCAAACGCAAATTTTGACCCAAAACCCTAATTTGGACCAAAAACCCAAATTTTAACCGAAAACCCTAATTTTATCCCAAAGCTCTAATTTTGCTCCAAAACCCTATTTCAAACCCTAATTTTGACTCTAAACCCTAAATTTGACCCAAAACCCTAATTTTGACCCAAAACCCTATTTTTAACTCAAAACCCAAATTCTAACACTAAGCCCTAATTTTAACCCAAAACCCTAATTTTGACCCGAAACCCTAATTTTAACCCAAAACCCTAATTCTAACCCTATTTATGACCCAAAACCCTATTTTTAACTCAACCCTAATTCAAACCCCAAACGCTAATTTTGACCCAAAACCCTAACTTTAACCCAAACCCCTAATTTTAACCCAAAGCTCTAATTTTGACCCAAAACCCTAATTTAAATTGACCCTAAACCCTAAATTTGACCCTAAACCCTAATTTTACCCAAAACCCTAATTTTAACTCAACCCAAAACCCAAACCCACTTCAAAGCCCCAATTTTGACCCAAAACCCTAATTTTTAACCAAAACCCTAAACCCAACTCCTACCTAATCCAACCTAAACTCAAACCCTAATCTACACAAAACCCAACCCTAATTCAACCCCAAAACCCTACTTTGACCAAAACCCTAATATTGACCAAAACCTAAAATTTAACCAAAACCCAAATTGACCCAAAACCCTAATTTACACCCAAAACCCCATTTTTAACTCAAAACCCTACCCAACCCTAAGGCCTCACTTTGACCCAAAACCCTTATTTTGACCCAACCCTAATTTTAACCAAAACCCTAATTCTATCTCTATTTATGACACAAAACCCTATTTTTAACTCAAAACCCTAATTCAAACCCCAAACACTAATTTTGACCAAAACCCTAATCTCCCCCTATTTTTGACACAAAACCCTATTTTAACTCAAAACCCTAATTCAAACCCCCAAACACTAATTTTGACCAAAACCCAAATTTTAACCCAAAACCCAAATTTTAACCCAAAACCCAAATTCTTGACCCAAACCCAATTCAAACACTTTTGACCAAAAACCCCTAAATTGACTCAAAGACCCTACTTTGACCCAAAACCCAAATTTTTAACTCAAACCCATATTCTAACCCTAAGCCCTAATTTTGACCCAAAACCCCACTTTTGACCAAACCCTAATTCTAACCCAAAACCCTACTAAAACCCTATTTTTGACACAAACCCCTATTTTTAACTCAAAACCCTAATTCAAACCCCAAACTCTAATTTTGACCTTAAACCCCAATATTGACCCAAACCATACTTTGACCAAAACCCATTGACCAAAAACCCTATTTTAACCCAAAACCCTAATTTTAACCAAAGCTCCAATTTGTACCAAACCCTAATTCCAAACCCTAAAATTGACCTAAAACCCATTCGACCGAAAACCCCATTTTTAACTCAAAACCCAAATTCTAACCCTAAGCCCTTATTTGACCCGAAACCCTAATTTTGACCCGAAACCCTAATTTTGACCAGAAACCCAAATTTTAACCAAAAACCCAAATTTGAACCAAAAGCTCAAATTTTGACCCAAAACCCTAATTCAAACCCTAAACCCAAAATTTCACCCAAAACCCTATTTTTAACTCAAAACCCAAATTCTAACCCTAAGCCCTATTTTGACCCAAAACCCAAATTTTCACCAGAAAACATAATTTTAACCCAAAACCCAAATTCTAACCCTATTTTTAACGAAAAAACCTAATTCAAACCCCAAACGCTAATTTTGACCCAAAACCCTCCAACTCCTTTAACCCAAAACCCAAATTTTAACTCAAAACCCTAATTCAAACACTAATTTGACCCAAAACCCTAATATTGCCAAAAAACCCAAATTTTGACCTAAAACCCAAATTTAACTCCAAACCCCTAATTTTGACCCAAAGCCCTAATTCTACCAAACCCTAATTCACCCTATTTTAACTCAAAACCCTATTTTTAACTCAAAACCCTAATTCAAACCCCAACCCCTAATTTTGACTCCAAAACCCTAATTTTGACTCCAAAACTCCTAATTTGGACCAAAACCCCAACATTTTAACCCAAAACCCTAATTTTAACTCAAAGCCCTAATTTTTTACTCAAAACCCAATTCAAACCCTAATTTGACCATAAACCCTAAAATTGAACTAAAACCCCTAATTTTGACCGAAAACCCCATTTTTAACTCAAAACCCAAATTCTAACCCTAAGCCCTTTTTTTGACCCAAACCCCAATTTTTACCCAAAACCCTAATTCAAACCTAAAACCAAAATTTAACTCAAACCCAATTCAAACCTCAAAAGCCAAATTTTGACCAAAACCCTAATTACCAAACCCAAATTTTAACCCTAAACCCTATTTTTAACCTAAAACCCAATTTCACCCAAACCCTAATTTTAACCTAAACCCAAATTCTAACCCCATTTACCCAAAACCCTAATTTAAACCTCAAAACCCTAATTCTGACCTAAAACCCTACTTTGACCCAAACCCAAATTTTAACCCAAACCCTAATTTTGACCGAAAACCCTAATTCAAACCCTAATTGACTAACCCTAAATTTGACTCAAGACCCTAATTCAAACCAAACCCAATTTTTAACTCAAAACCCAAATTCTGACCCAAACCCTAATTTTAACCCAAAACCCTAATTTAACTCAAACCCCCCAACCCAAACCCAACTAACCCTATTTTTAACCAAACCCTAAATCAAACCCCAAACGCTATTTTTGAACTAAAACCCTAATTTGTAACTAAACCCAAATTTTACCTACAAAATCCTAATTTTAACCCAAAGCTCTAATTTTAACCCAAAACCCTAAATTTTGACTCCAAACCTAATTTTGACCCAAAACCCTATTTTTAACTCAAAACCCAAATTCAAACCAAAACCCAAATTTTAACCAAAACCCTAATTTTAACCCAAACCCCTAATTTGACCCAAAATCCTATTTCAAACCCTCCCCTAATTTTGATCTTTAAACCCTAAATTTGACCTAGAACCCTAATTTGACCCAAACACTAATTTTAAACCAAAACCCTATTTTGACCGAAAACCCTATTTCTAACCCTAAACCCTATTTTCTCCAAAACCCTAATTTTAACCCCAAACCCAAATTTAACTAAAAGCCTAATTTAACCCTATTTTTACCCAAAACCCTATAATAAACTCAAACCCTATTTTAAACCCAAAACCCTAATTTTGACCCTAAAGCCTAAATTTTTAACCCAAACCCAAATTTAACCCTAAGCTCCCACTTTGACCCAAAACCTAAAACAATTTTAACCAAAACTAATTTTAACCTATAACCCAAAACCCTAATTCAAACCCTAACGCAAATTTTGACTCAAAACCTAATTTGACCAAAACCCAAATTTTAACTCAAAACGCAATTTTAACCAAAGCTCTAATTTTGACCCAAAACCCTATTTTTAATACAACCCTAAACTTGACCTAAAACCTAATTTTGACCTAAACCCCATTTTTAAGTCAAAACCCAAATTCTAACCCTATTTTTAACTCAAAACCCAAATTAAACCGAAACCCTAATTTTACCCAAACCCTTAATTTGACCTAAAACCCCACTTGACCCAAAACCTAATTTTGACCCAAAACCTAATCAACCCTATTTGGACCAAAACCCAATTCTAACCCAAACCCTAATTTAAACCAAAGCCCTAATTTTACCCAAAACCTAATTTTACTCAAAACCCTAATTTTAACTCAAAAGCTCTAGACCCAAAACCCTAATTAAACCCTAAACCCCAAACCCTACTTGGCCAAAACCCTAATTTTAACTCAAAACCTCAACAAACCTAAACCAAAACCCTAATTTTGACCCAAAACCCTAATTTTGACCTAAAACCCTAATTTAACCCAACCCTAATTTACCAAACCCTAATTTTGACCCAAAACCCTAATTTGACCCGAAACCCAAATCTTAACCCAAAACCCTAACCCTTTTACCCAAAACCCTAATTTGAACCTAAAACCCTAATTCTACCCAAACCCCTTGACCAAACCCAATTTTAACTCAAAACCTTTTACTATTTAAACCCTAATTTCAACCCAATCAACCCCAAACCACTTTGACCAAAACCCTAATTTTAACCCAAAACCCAAATTTAACCCAAAGCTTCATTTTGACCCAAAACCCTAATTTAAACTCAAACCTATTTTGACCTAAAACCCTAACTTTGACCAAAACCCTAATTTTTAACTCAAAACCCAAACTCCAAAACCCAATTTTGACCCAAACCTAATCTTCCCAAACCCAAACTTTCTAACCCCAAAACCCTAATTTAACTTCAAAACCCTAATTCTAACTCCAAACCCTGACTCAAACCCCAAACGCTAATTTTGACCCAAAACCCTAATTTGGACCAAAACCCATTTTAACCGAAACCCAAACTCTTAACTCCAAAGCTCTTTTGACTCCAAACCCAAATTTTGACTCTAAAACCCTACTTCTAACCTCAAAACCCTACTTCGACCCAAACCCTATTTAACCAACCTCAAACCTAAACCCCACCCAAAACCCTATTTTTGACTCAAAACCCTAATTTTAACCCAAAACCCTAATTTTAACTCAAAACCCTAATTTAAACCCCAAACTAATTTTACCTAAAGCTCTAATTTGGACCTAAAACCCTAATTTTACCAAACCTACTTTTACCTCAAACCCTAAATTTGACCCAAAACCCCACTTTTGACCCAAAACCCACTTTTTAACTCAAACCCAAATTCTTACCCCAAACCTAATTTTGACCTAAAACCCTAATTTTGACCCCAAACCCACTTTTAACCTCAAAACCCAAATTCTAACCCAAAACCCTATTTTGACCCAAAACCCTAATTTTAACTCAAACCCCAAATTTTAAACCTAAAACCCTAATTCTTACCCAAACCCAATTTTTAACTCAAACCCAAATTCCTAAACCCTAATTTTTGACCAAAACCCTAATTTGACCCAAAACCCTACTTTTGACCCTAAACCCTAATTCTTACCCAACCCTACTTTTAACTCAAAACCCTAATTCTAACTCTCAAACCTAACCTCTCCAACCCCACTTGACTCTAAAACCCTAATTTTGACCAAAACCCTAATTTAACCAAAAACCCAATTTTAACTTTTACCTAAAACCTTTTTAACCCAAAACCCTAATTTTGACCAAAACCCTAATTTAACTAAAACCCTAATTTTGACCCAAACCCTAATTTTAACTCAAACCCTAATTCAAACTCCAAACCCTAATTTTGACCCAAAACCCAATTTTGACCAAAACCCAAATTTGGACCCAAAACCTAATTCCCAAACCCCAATTTTGACCCAAAACCCTAATTCAAACTCCAAAACCCCAAATCCAACCTAAAACCCTAATTTTGGACTCAAAAGCCATTTTTAACTCAAAACCCAAATTATAACTCAACTCCTAGTTTTGACCCAAAAACCCAATTTTGACCCAAACCCTAATTTTAACTCCAAAACCCTAAATTAGCCTTATTAATTTGCCAAAACTTTGACCTAAACCCTAATTTCAACCAAAGCTCTAATTTTGACCTAAAACCCTCAAATCAAACCCTAATTTGACACTAAACCCGAATTTGACCAAACACTAATTTTGACCCAAAACCCTTTTGACCAAACCCTAATTCAAACCTCCTAATTTGACCAAAACCCTAAATTTGACCCAAGACCCTACTTTGACCTAAAACCTATATTTTACCTCCAAACCCAAAACCCTACTTTTGACCCAAAACCCTAATTTTACTCAAAACCCTAATTCAAACCCCAAACCCTAATTTTGACTCCAAAACCCAATTTTGACCAAAACCTCTAATTATCCCAAAGCCCTAATTTTACTCAAACCCTAATCAAACTCTTTTTGACTCCAAACCCTAAAATTCACCCAAAACCCATTTTTTAACTCAAAACCTAAATCCTAACTCCTAAGCCCTAATTTAACCCAAATCCCTACTCTGACCAAACCCTAATTTAACCAACCCTAATTTACTATTTTACCCAAACCTATTTTTAACTCAAAACCCTAATTCAAACCCCAAACGCTACTTGACCTAAAACCCTAATTTACCAAAACCCAAATTTTAACCGAAAACCCAAATTTTAACCCAAAGCTCTAATTTTGACTCAAAACCCTAATTTAACCCTAATGACCAAAACCCTAATTTGACCAAAACCCCATTTTTAACTCAAAACCCAATTTTAACCCCAAACCCCTAATTTTGACCCAAAACCCTACTTCAACAAACCCTATTTCCCAACCCTATTTTAACTCCAAACCCTAATTTTAACCCAAAACCCAAATTTAACAACCCAAATTTTAACCCAAAACTAATTTTGACCCTAAACCCTAACTTTAACCTCAAACCCTAATTTGACCTAAAGCCCAAATTTTGACTAAAACCCAATTTTAACCAAAACCCTAATTAACTCCAAACTCCATTTTGACCCAAAAACCCTAATTTTGACCAAAACCCTAATTTGAACTAAAACCCCACTTTAATCCCAAAACCCATTTTTAACTCCAAAACCCTACTTTGACCCAAAACCCCACTTTGACCCTAAACCCTAAAATTGACCCAAAACCCTACTTTGACCCAAAACCCATTTTTAACTCAAAAACCCAAATTCTAACCCTAAACTCCTAATTTTGAACCAAAACCCTATTTTTAACTCAAAACCTCCACATTTAACCCAAAACCCTACTTCAAACCCTATTTTTCACCCTGAACCTAATTTTAACTCAAAACCTAATTCAAACTCCTACCTGATTTTGAACGAAAACCCTAATTTAAACCAAAACCCAAAATTTTAACAAAAACCCTAATTTTAACCTCAAAACTCTAATTTTGACCCAAAACCCTAATTGACCCAAAACCCTAATTAACTAAAACCCACATTTAACTAAAACCCTAATTTTAACCCTAAAACCCTACTAAAACCCATTTTTAACTCAAAACCCAATAACCTAACCCTAAAAACCCTAATTTAGACCAAACCCTAATTTTAACCCAAACCCAATTCAACTCCTATTTTTAACTCAAAACCCTAATTCAAACCCCAAACCTAATTTTGACCTAAAACCCCCTTGGGCCAAAACCCAAATTTTAACCCAAAACCCTAATTTTAACCCAAAGCTCCCATTTTGACCCAAAACCCTAATTCAAACCCCCTTAACCCAAACCTAATTTTTACCCAAAACCCTAATTTCTCCAAACCCAATTTCCCCTAAATCCTATTTTTAACTCAAAACCCTAATTTTAACCTCAAACCCTACTTTTGACCCAACCCCCTAATTTGACCCAAACCCTAATTCAAACCCTAAATTTGACCCCAAAACCCTAATTTGACCCAAAACCCTAATTTTGACCAAACCCTAATTTTGACCCAAAACCCTAATTTCACCCTAAACCCTAATTTTGACTCAAAACCCTAATTTTACCAAACCCTAATTCTAACCCTAAACCCTAATTTTGACCCAAACCCATAATTTTAACTCAAACCCTAATTTTAACCCAAACCCTAATTCTAAACCCTATTTTTGACCCAAACCCTAATTAACCCAAACCAAAACCCTATTTAAACCCAAAACCCTATTTTGACCTAAAACCCTAATTTACAAAACCCTAAACAAACCCTATTTTTAACCCAAAACCCTAATTGACCCAAACCTAATTTAAACTGCCTAACCCTAAAACCCAATTTGACCCAAACCCTAATTTTACTCAAACCCTAATCTACTTTAACCCAAAACCCTAATTCTAACCCAAAACCCTAATTTTGACCTCAAACCCTAATTGACTCCAAACCCCTAATTTTAACCCTAATTTCAAACCCAAACCAAATTTAACCAAAAACCCTAATTTTAACTCCTAAACCTCAAATTCTGACCTAAACCCTAATTTTCTCCAAACCCTACTCTAACCCTATTTTGACCAAACCCTATTTTTAACTCAAAACCCAATTAAACCAAACCCATTTGACTCAAAACAATTCTAACTAAAACCCTAAATTTGACCTAAACTCTGACTCCAAACCCTAATCAAACCCTAATTTTGACCATAAACCCTAAATGCCTAACCCTAATTTGACTCCAAACCCAATTTTTTACTCAAAACCCAAATTTTAAACCTAAAACCCTACTTTGACTCAAAACCCTAATTTTGACCCCAAACCCTAATTTAACCCAAAATTAATATTTTTGACCCAAAACCCTATTTTTAACTCAAACCCCTAATTCTAACCCCAAACCCACTTTGACTCCAAACCCTAATTTGACCAAAACCCTAATTAAACCCTATTTTTAACTCAAAACCATTAACCCAAACCCTAATTTTAACCCTAAACCCTAATTTGACCAAAACCCTAATTTTAAACCAAAACCTAATCTAACCCTAAACTTTACCTAAAACCCTAATTTTTGACCTAAACCCTAAATTTGACCAAAACCCTATTTAATTCTAAACCCTAAATTTAACCTCCAAAGCCCAAATTCTAGACCTAAAACCCTAATTTTAAACCAAAACTCTAATTCTCCAACCCTATTTGACCCAAACCCTATTTTTGACCTCAAAACCCTAAAATTCAAACCCAAAACCCTAATTTTGACTCCAACACCATTTTACCAAACCCAAATTTTAACCCTAACCCAACTTTTGACCTAAACCTCTTACTTTTGACCAAAACCCTAATTTAAACCCAAAACCCTAACCTAAACCCTAATTTTGACCCAAACCCAATTCCTTCCAACCCAAACCTAATTCAAACCCCAAACGCCAACTTTGACTCCAAAACCTCACTCTAACCAAAACCCCAATTCAACCATATTTTTAACCAAAACCCTAATTCAAACCAAAACCCAATTTTACCCAAACCCTAATTCACCAAACCCTAATTTTAACTCAAAACCCAAATTCTAACCCCAAAGCCCAAATTTTGACTCAAAACCCTAAATCCTTGACCCAAAACCCTAATTTCACCTAAAACCCTAATTCTAACCTAAAACCCTATTTTAACTCAAAACCCTAATTCTAACCCCAAACCCAAATTCACTCCAAAACCCTAATTTTGACCCAAACCCTAATTTTACCCTAAAACCTAATTTTAACTCAAAACCCTAATTTAAACCCAAAACCCTAATTTCTAACTCCTAATTTTGACCAAAACCCTAATTTTAACCAAAACCCACCTTGACCAAAAACCATTTTAACTCAAAACCCAAATTCTAACCCTAAGCCCTAATTTGACCTCAAACCCTAACTTGACTCAAAACCCTAATTTTTACCTAAAAACCCCAATTTGACCCCTCCCACTTCCAACCAAAACCTCACAACTCAAACCCCAAACGCTGATTTGACCCAAAACCCTAATTTTACCCAAAAACCCTAATTTAACCCAAAACCTAAATTTTACCTCCCCAAACCCCTTCCCCCCCAAAACCCTAATTCCACCCCCCACCTTGAAAACCCCAATAACCCTAATTATGACCCAAAACCCAAATTTTAACCCCAAACCCGAATTTTAACCCAAAACCCTAATTTACTCCTAACCCTAATTTTACCCCAAACCCCACTTTACCCTATTTTTAACTCAAAACCCTAATTCAAACCTCCCAAACACTAATTTTGACCTAAAACCCCTTTCCAAAACCCTAATTTTAACTCCAAAACCCTAATTTTAACCCAAAGCTCTAATTTTGACCCAAAACCCTAATTCAAACCTCCTAATTTTGACCTTAAACCCTAAAATTGACCCCAAAACCCAATTGACCTCAAAACCCATTTTTAACTCAAACCCCCAACCCCTCCCCCCTTTGACCCAAACCCCACTTTGACTCCAAACCTAATTTTAACTCCAAACCCTAATTTTGACCAAAAACCCTATTTTTAACTCAAAACCCTAATTTTAACTCCAAACGCTAATTTGGACTCCTAAACCAAAATTGAACCAAAACCTACCAACCTAACCCTAATTTTAACTCAAAACCCTAATTTTAAACCCCAAAACCCGACATTTAACCCAAAACCCTAATTTGACCCAAACCCCAATTAACCAAACCCTACTTTACCCAAAACCCTAACTTTGACCGAAACCCTAATTCCAAACCCCACTTTTACCAAACCCTAACACCAAACCCATTCTTGACCCAAACCCTAATTTTAACTCCAAACCCAAATTTAACCCCAAGCTCCCAACTCTTGGACCCAAACCCAAAACCCAAACCCTAAACCCCAACCTTGACCCAAAACCCCACTTTGGACCCAAACCAAATTTTAACTCCAACCAAACAAATTTTAAACCCTAAACCCTAATTTTGACTCCAAAACCCCCCCCCCAAACCCACTCTTGACCCAAACCCTAATTTTGACCCAAAACCCTAATTTTGACTCCAAAATCCTAATTTTAACCCAAAACCCTAACCTTTTCCCCAAACTCCTTTAACCCCAAACCCCAATTTAGACCCCAAACCCTAATTTTACCCAAAACCCCAACCCAACCCTAATTTACCAACCCCTAATAACTCAAAACCCTCAATCAAACCAAACCCTAATTTTGACCCTAAACCCTAAATTTGACCAAGAACCCAATTTTGACCCAAACCCCAATTTTACCTAAAACCCACCCCAACCTCCCAACCCTTTGACCCAAAACCCCAATTCCCCCGAACCCCCCATTCAACTTGACCCCAAAACCCAAATTTTCACCAAAACCCTAATTTTAACCTCAAAACCCACTCCTAACCCCAACTCCCACTTTGACCCAAACCTAACTCTGACCCCAAACCTAATTTTTGACCCAAAACCCCACTCCAAAACTAATTTTAACCCAAAACCCCAAACCCAAACTCACTTTTGACCAAACCCTAATTGACCAAACCCCACTTTTGACTCAAAACCCTAATTTTACTCAAAACCCCAATTTTAACCCAAAACCCAACTCATAACCCAATTAATCCCTATCCTAATACCCAAAACCCTAATTTTGACCAAACCCCATTTTTGACCAAAACCCTAATTTTAACTCAAACCCTAATTCAAACCCAAAACCCAATTTTAACCCAAAGCTCTAATTTTGACCCAAAACCCTAATCCAAACCCTAATTTTGACCCCAAACCCAAATTGGACACAAACCCAAATTTAAACCCCAAACCACTAATTAACTCAAACCCAAATTCTAACCCCACCCTATTACCCAAAACCCTAACCCAAACCCCAGACCTAAACCCTAATTTGACCCCAAACCCATTTTTAAACTCAAAACCCAAATTCTAACCCTAAGCACTAATTTTGACCTAAAACCCTAATTTTAACCAAACCCGAATTTTCAACCTAAACCCTAATTTTAAATTCCAAAACTCTATTTTTAACTCAAACCCTAATTCAAACCCTAAACCCTAATTTGACCCAAACCCTAATTTTAACCGAAAACCCTAATTTAAAAAAACCCAAATTCTAACCCAAAACCCTAAAATTGACTCAAACCCCTAATTTTGACCCTAAACCCAAATTTGACCAAACCCTATTTTGACCCAAACCCTTATTTTAACTCAAAACCCAAATTCTAAACCCTAATCCTAATTTTGACCCAAACCCTAACAACCCTAATTTTAACCCAAAACCCTACTTCTAACCCAAAACCCTATTGACTCAAAACCCTAATTTTAACCCCAAACCCTAATCTTGACCCAAAACCCTAAACTCACCCCAAAACTTCCACTTTGATCCAACTATATTCCCCAAACCCAAATTTTAACTCAAAACCCTAATTTTGACCCAAACCCTAATTTCACCAAAACCCCACTTTGCCATAACCTCTAAATTTCACTCAAAACCCTACTTTTGGACTCCAAACCCAATTTTTTAACCCAAAACCCAATCAACCCAAAGCTCCTCACTTTACCCAAACCCTAATTTAACCCAAACCCAATTTTAACTCAAACCCTAATTTGACCCAAACCCTCATTTTGACTCGAAACCCTACATTTCCAAACCCTAAATACCTAAAACCTACCCAAACTCCCAAACCCCACTTTTAACTCAAAACTCCTAATACCTCAAACCCCAATTTTGACCTAAAACCCTAATTTTACCCAAAACCCTAATTTTAACTCCAAATTAATTTCCCCTAATTTTGACCCAAACCCTAATTACTACCCAAAACCCTAATTCAAACCCAAGACCCAAAACCCTATTTTTAACCTTCCAAAACCTAATTCAAACTCCCAAACGCTAATTTTGACCCAAAACCAATTTGACCAAAACCCAATTTTAAACCCAAAACCCAATTTGACCAAACCCTAAATTCACACCAAAACCCTAATTTACCCAACCACTAAATTTGACCCAAAACCCTAATTTTGACCGAAAAACCCCATTTTTAACTCAAAACCCAAATTCTACCCAAGCCAACCCAATTTTTACCCAAACTATTTTTTAACCAAAACCCTTACCCTTTTGACCCAAAACCCAATTCACCTAAACCCAATTTTACCCAAAACCCAAATTAACCCTACCTAATTTTCCCAAAACCCCAAAACCTTTACCTCCTAAACCCTAATTCTAACCCAAAACCCCAATTCTAACTCCACCCTAATTTTGACCCAACCCTAACCTCCAAAACCCTAATTTTTACTCAAAACCTAATCCCAAATCTCCCAAACCCGAATTTTAAACCCCACTCACCCCTTACCCAAAACCCAATTTTAACCAACACCCAAATTTTAACCCAAACTCCTACCTTCCACCCCAAACCCCAACAAACCCTAATTCTAAACCCTAACCCCAACCTGGCCCAAACCCTATTTTGCCTCAACCCCATTTATAACTCAAAACCCTAATTCAAACCCCAAACGCTAATTTTGACCCAAACCCTAATTTGACCAAACCCCTAATTTTAACTATACCCAAATTTACCCAAACTCCACTCTCCCCCCTCCAAACTCCCAAATTCTGGACCCAAACCAATTTACCGAAACCTATATTTAACTCAAACTCTAATTCTAAACCCCTAAACGCTAATTTTGACCCAAACCTCACTTGGACCTAAAACTAAATTTTAACCCAAACCCTAATTCTAACCCTATTCAAACAACCCTAAACCTAATCCAAACCCAATGCTAATTTTGACCCCAAACTTTAATTCTACCAAACCTCCATATTCTTGCCCTAAACACCTAAAATTAACCTCCAAAACCCTAATCCTTAACCGAAACCCCTATTTAACCCTGGAAACCCTAATTTTGACCCAATATCCCCAACTTTGACCAAACCCCTAATTCACCCAAACCCTAATTCTAACCTCAAAACTCAAATTTAACCCCAAATCCCTAATTTCCCACCAAACCCAAAACCCTAATTCTTGACCCAAACCCCCACTCTGGACCCAAAACCCAAATTATAAACCCAAAACCCTAATTTACCTAATCAATTCCCCCCAATTGTACTCAAAACCCTAAATCTCACCTTAACCCCAATTTTGACCTGAAACCCTCAACTGGACCCACAACCATTCCCAACCCACTTTAACTCTACAACCCTATTTTTAACTGTCTCAACCCCAATTTTAACTCGTAATTTTATTCCAACTCACTAATTTTTTCACCTAAAACCCCCATATCCCAACTCTAAACCCACATTCCACCTCCTAATCCCAAATTTGACCAAAACCCTAATTTTAACCCAAAACCCAAATTTTAACCCAAAACCCAATTCCAAAACAATATTTTTAAACCCAAACTCTACTTCGAACTAAAAACCCTAATTTCAAACTGTAACCCCAATCTTGACCCCAAACCCCAATTGGACCCAACCCTAATTTTAACTCCAAACCCCAATTTTAACTCTAAACTTACCAAACCCCACTGGAACTAAAACTAACTCAAAACCATTGACCATAAACCCTAAATTTACCAACCCATACCAAAACCCATCTTTTAACCAAAAATCCAATTTTAACCCAAAACCCTACTTGAACCAAAACCCAAATTTGACCCAAACCCCACTCCCTGACCCAAAACCCAATTTAAACTCAAAACCTAATTCTAACTCTAACTTCAATTTGACCTAAACCCTACTTCCCACCGAAAAACCCAATTCCCCAAAACCCAATATTGACCCTAAACCTATTTTTAACACCACACCTACTTCAAACCCCAAATCCAAATTCTTAACCATAACCCAAATTCTTGACCCAAAACCACTAATACAAACTTTGAACCAAACCCAAATTTAAACCAAAACCCAAATTCTTAACCTAAAGCTTCCACTTTGGGCCCAAACTCAATTTTGGACACAAAACTCCATTTTAACTCAAACCCTAATTCAACCCTAAGCCCCAATTCTTGGACCAAACCCACTTGACCAAACCCTAATTTTAACCTAAAACCCTAATTCAAATCCCAAACGCTAATTCTGGACCTCTAAAACTCCCACTCTGGACCAAACCCACCAACTAAAACCCAAATTTAAACCCAAAGCTCTAATTTCAATCAAACCTAATTCAAACCCGACCCTTGACCAAAACCCTAATTTTGGACCGGAACCCCATTTTTAACTCAACACCCAAATTCACCTTAAGTCTCCCACTTTGACCCAAAAACCCCACTTGGAACCGAAACCCTACTTGGAATCAAAACCCTAATTCAACTCCTATTTATGACCCAAACCCATTTCAAACTCAAAAACTCTGTCCATCTAAACCCAAATGCTAATTTTGACCTAAACCCTACCTGACTAAAACCTTGTTTCTATTCCTATTTTTAATTCTAAAACCCACTCCAACCCCAATGCTACCTTGGACTAAAAAATTCACTTGACCCAAAACCTATTTTTACAAACCCAAACTTACCCTAAAAAAAACTTCCCAAACGCTTACTCTAATTTTGGAAACCAAATTTCAATCTCTAAATCCCTAATTTGAACCCAAACCTTAAATCAAACCCCACTTGACACTAAACCCAATTTGGACCTAAAACCCAAATTTCAACCTCCAAACCTCGACTCCTTGACCGAAACTCAATTCAAACCCCACTTGACCATAAACCCTAAATTTCACCTAAGACCCTAAATTTGACCCAAACCCAATTTTTTTTAACTCAAAAACACTCACCTAAACCCTAAGTCCCACTTGACCCAAAACCCCACTTTAACCCAAACCCTAATTCTAACTCCTATTTTCAATTTCTTTTGACCAAAACCCTATTTTTAACTCGTAACCCTAATTAAACCCCAAACCCTAATTCTGACCGAAACCCTAA
>JAUPTC010000018.1:644187-717004 GCA_030762895.1 Sophora flavescens
TAGATCTTTGGGTTAAAATTTGGGTTTTGGGTTAAAATTTGGGTTTTTGGTCCAAATTAGGGTTTTGGGTCAAAATTAGGGCTTAGGGTTAGAATTTGGGTTTTGAGTTAAAAAATGGGTTTTGGGTCAAAATTAGGGTCTTGGGTCAAATTTAGGGTTTATGGTCAAAATTAGGGTTTTCGGTCAAAATTAGAGCTTAGGGTTAAAATTTGGGTTTTGGGTTAAAATTTGGGTTTTTGGTCAAAATTAGTATTTGGGGTTTGAATTAGGGTTTTGAGTTAAAAATAGGGTTTTGGGTCAAAATTAGAGCTTAGGGTTAGAATTTGGGTTTTTAGTTAAAAATGGGGTTTTCGGTCAAAATTAGGGTTTTGGGTCAAATTTAGGGTTTAGGGTCAAAATTTGGGTTTCGGGTCAAAATTAGGGTTTCGGGTCAAAATTAGGGCTTAGGGTTCGAATTTCGGTTTTGAGTTAAAAATTGGGTTTTGGGTCAAAATTAGGGTTTAGGGTCAAAATTAGGGCTTTGGGTTAAAATTGGGGTTTTAGGTTAAAATTAGGGTTTTGGGTCATAAATAGGGATAGAAATAGGGTTTTGGGTTACAATTAGGGTTTCGGGTCAAAATTAGGGTTTTGGGTCAAAATTAGGGCTTAGGGTTAGAATTTGGGTTTTGAGTTAAAAATGGGGTTTAGGGTCAAAATTAGGGTTTGAATTAGGGTTTTGGGTCAAAATTATCGTTTGGGGTTTGAATTAGGTTTTTGAGTTAAAAATAGGGTTAGAATTAGGGTTTTGGGTCAAAATTAGGGTTTAGGGTCAAAATTAGGGCTTTGGGTTAAAATTAGGGTTTTAGGTTAAAATTAGGGTTTTGGGTCATAAATAGGGATAGAAATAGGGTTTTGGGTTACAATTTGGGTTTCGGGTCAAAATTAGGGTTTTGGGTCAAAATTAGGGCTTAGGGTTAGAATTTGGGTTTTGAGTTAAAAATGGGGTTTAGGGTCAAAATTAGGGTTTGAATTAGGGTTTTGGGTCAAAATTATCGTTTGGGGTTTGAATTAGGTTTTTGAGTTAAAAATAGGGTTAGAATTTGGGTTTTGGGTTAAAATTACGGTTTCTGGTCAAAATTAGGGTTTCGGGTCAAAATTAGGGCTTAGGATTAGAAATTGGGTTTTGAGTTAAAAATAGGGTTTTGGGTCAAAATTAGGGTTTAGGGTCAAAATTATGGTTTTGGGTCAAAATTAGGGTCTTGGGTTAGAATTTGGGTTTTTGGTTAAAATTTGGGTTTTCGGTCCAAATTAGGGTGCTGGGTCAAAATTAGATCTTTGGGTTAAAATTTGGGTTTTGGGTTAAAATTTGGGTTTTTGGTCCAAATTAGATTTTTGGGTCAAAATTAGGGCTTAGGGTTAGAATTTGGGTTTTGAGTTAAAAAATGGGTTTTGGGTCAAAATTTAGGTCTTGGGTCAAATTTAGGGTTTATGGTCAAAATTAGGGTTTTGGGTCAAAATTAGAGCTTTGGATTAAAATTTGGGTTTTGGGTTAAAATTTGGGTTTTTGGTCAAAATTAGTATTTGGGGTTTGAATTAGGGTTTTGAGTTAAAAATAGGGTTTTGGGTCAAAATTAGAGCTTAGGGTTAGAATTTGGGTTTTTAGTTAAAAATGGGGTTTTCGGTCAAAATTAGGGTTTTGGGTCAAATTTAGGGTTTAGGGTCAAAATTTGGGTTTCGGGTCAAAATTAGGGTTTCGGGTCAAAATTAGGGCTTAGGGTTAAAATTTGGTTTGTAATTGGGTTTTGGGTCAAAAATAGGGTTTAGGGTCAAAATTAGGGTTTTGGTTAAAATTGGGGTTTTAGGTTAAAATTAGGGTTTTGGGTCATAATAGGATAGAAATAGGTTTTGGGTTATAATTAGGGTTTCGCGTAAAAATTAGGGTTTCGGGTCAAAATTAGGGCTTAGGATTAGAAATTGGGTTTTGAGTTAAAAGGGTTAGGTCAAAATTAGGTTTGAATTAGGGTTTTGGGTCAAAATTATCGTTTGGGGTTTGAATTAGGTTTTGAGTTAAAAATAGGTTAGAATTTAAATTAGGGTTTAGGGTCAAAATTAGGGCTTTGGGTTAAAATTAGGGTTTTAGGTTAAAATTAGGGTTTTGGGTCATAAATAGGGATAGAAATAGGGTTTTGGGTTACAATTTGGGTTTCGGGTCAAAATTAGGGTTTTGGGTCAAAATTAGGGCTTAGGGTTAGAATTTGGGTTTTGAGTTAAAAATGGGGTTTAGGGTCAAAATTAGGGTTTGAATTAGGGTTTTGGGTCAAAATTATCGTTTGGGGTTTGAATTAGGTTTTTGAGTTAAAAATAGGGTTAGAATTTGGGTTTTGGGTCAAAATTAGGGCTTAGGATTAGAATTTGGGTTTTGAGTTAAAAATAGGGTTTTGGGTCAAAATTAGGGTTTAGGGTCAAAATTATGGTTTTGGGTCAAAATTAGGGTCTTGGGTTAGAATTTGGGTTTAGTTATAAAATTAGTGTTTTAGGTACAAATTAGGATGAATGGTCAAAATTAGATCTGTGGGTTAAAATTTGGGTTTTGGGTTAAAATTTTGGTTTTTGGTACAAATGAGATTTTTGGGTCAAAATTAGGTAGGGTTAGAATTGGGGGTTTTTAAAATGGGTTTTGGGTCAAAATTAGGGTTTTGGGTCAAATTTAGGGTTTATGGTCAAAATTAGGTTTTGGTCAAATTAGAGTTTAGGGTTAAAATTTGGTTTTGGGTTAAAATTTGGGTTTTTGGTCAAAATTAGTTTTGGGGTTTGAATTAGGGTTTTGAGTTAAAAATAGGGTTTTGGGTTAAATTAGGTTTGGAAATTAGGGTTGGCAAAATTAGGGTTTGGTTTAGTTAAAAATGGGTTTTGGGTAAAATTAGGGTTTTGGGTCAAAATTAGGGTTTGGGTCAAAATTAGGTTTTGGGTCAAAATAGGGTTTGGTATGGGTAAATTAGGGTTTGGTCAAAATTAGGTAGGTTTTGGAGTTAAAATTGGGTTTTGGGTCAAAATTGGGTTTAGGGTCAAAATTAGGGCTTTGGGTTAAAATTGGGTTTAGGTTAAAATTAGGTTTGGTTAATAGGTAAAAATAGGTTTTGGGTTAAAATTGGTTTGGGTCAAAATTAGGGTTTTGGTCAAAATTAGTAATTAGGGTTTGGGTTAAAATTAGGGTTTTGGTAAAATAGGTTTTAAATTAGGGTTGGAATTAGGGTTTTGGGTCAAAATTAGTGAATTAGGTTTTATTAAAATAGGGTTAAATTAGGTTTTGGAAATTAGGGTTTGGTCAAATTAGGTTTGGGTCAAATTAGGGTTTGGGTTAAAATTAGGGTTTTAGGTTAAAATTAGGGTTTGGGTCAAAATAGTAAAATAGGGTTTTGGGTTAAATTTGGGTTTGGTCAAAATTAGGGTTTTGGGTCAAAATTAGGCTTAGGGTTAGAATTTGGGTTTGAGTTAAAAATGGGGTTTAGGGTCAAAATTAGGTTTGAATTAGGGTTTTGGGTCAAAATTAGTTTGGGGTTTGAATTAGGTTTTGAGTTAAAATAGGGTTAGAATTTGGGTTTGGGTTAAAATTAGGGTTTTGGGTCAAAATTAGGGTTTTGGTCAAAATTAGGGTTAGGGTTAGGATTAAAATAGGGTTTGAGTTAAAAATAGGGTTTTGGGTCAAAATTAGGGTTTAGGGTCAAAATTAGGTTTTGGGTCAAAATTAGTTGGTAAAATTTGGTAAAATGGGTTTTGTAAATGGGAAATTAGGTTTGGTCAAATTAGTTGGGTTAAAATTGGGTTTTGGGTTAAAATTGGGTTTGGAAATTAGGTTTGGAAATTAGTGGTTTAGAATTGGGTTTGAGTTAAAATTGGGTTTTGGTCAAAATTAGGGTTGGCAAATTAGGTTTGGAAAGGGTTTGAAATAGGTTTTGGAAAATTAGGTTGGAAATTATTGAAATTAGTTTGGTTAAATTGGGTTTGGGTTAAATTGGGTTTGGCAAATAATTAGGTTAATGGGTTTGGAAAGGGTTTTGGGTCAAAATTAGTTTAAATTTGGGTTTTGGGTTAAAATTAGGTTTGGTCAAATTAGGTTTTGGTCAAATTAGGTTGGGTAGGTTTAAATGGGTTTTGGAAAATTAGGGTTTGGGCAAAATTAGGTTTTGGCAAAATTAGGTTTTGGCTTAGGGTTAATTTGGGTTTAGTTAAAATGGGTTTTGGTCAAAATTAGGGTTTTGGGTCAAATTAGGTTTAGGTCAAAATTGTTGAAATTGGTTTTGGTCAAAATTAGTTGGCTAGAATTATGAAATTGTTAGTAAAGTAATTGGTTTGGTCAAATTAGGTTTGGGTCAAATTAGGGTTTGGGTTAAATTAGGGTTTTGGGTTAAAATTAGGGTTTGGTCAAAATATAAAATAGGGTTTTGGTTAAATTAGGGTTTGGCAAAATTAGGGTTTTGGGTCAAAATTAGGTTAGGGTTAGAATTTGGGTTTTGAGTTAAAAATGGGGTTTAGGTCAAAATTAGGGTTTATTAGGGTTTGGGTCAAAATATTAGGGTTTGAATTAGGTTTTGAGTTAAATAGGAAAATTAGGGTTTGGGTCAAAATTAGGGTTTAGGGTCAAAATTAGGGCTTTGGGTTAAAATTAGGGTTTTAGGTTAAAATTAGGGTTTTGGGTCATAAATAGGATAGAAATAGGTTTAGGGTTACAATTTGGGTTTCGGGTCAAAATTAGGGTTTTGGGTCAAAATTAGGGCTTAGGGTTAGAATTTGGGTTTTGAGTTAAAAATGGGGTTTAGGGTCAAAATTAGGGTTTGAATTAGGGTTTTGGGTCAAAATTATCGTTTGGGGTTTGAATTAGGTTTTGAGTTAAAAATAGGGTTAGAATTTGGGTTTTGGGTTAAAATTAGGTTTTGGTCAAAATTAGGGAATTTGGTCAAAATTAGGGCTTAGGATTAGAAATTGGGTTTTGAGTTAAAAATAGGGTTTTGGGTCGAAATTAGGGTTTAGGGTCAAAATTATGGTTTTGGGTCAAAATTAGGGTCTTGGGTTAGAATTTGGGTTTTTGGTTAAAATTTGGGTTTAGGTCCAAAATAGGGTTTTGGGTCAAAATTAGATCTTTGGGTTAAAATTTGGGTTTTGGGTTAAAATTTGGGTTTTTGGTCCAAATTAGGTTTGGGTCAAAATTAGTGGGTTATAATTTGGGTTTTGAGTTAAAAATGGGTTTTGGGTCAAAATTAGGGTTTTGGGTCAAATTTAGGGTTTTGGTCAAAATTAGGGTTTTGGTCAAAATTAGGTGGTTAAAATTTGGGTTTTGGTTAAATTGGGTTTTGGTCTTTTTTGGGTTTTGAATTAGGGTTTTGAGTTAAAATTAGGGTTTTGGTCAAAATTAGGGTTAGGGTTAAAATTTGGGTTTTAGTAAAATGGGTTTTCAAATAGTTTGGTAATTAGGTTTAGGTAAATTTGGGTTTTGGTTAAAAAGGGTTTTGGTCAAATTAGGTTTTGGGTCAATTAGGGTTTGGTAAATTTGGGTTTGAGTAAATTAGGTTTTGGGTCAAAATTAGGTTAGTTGTTAAATTGTTTGGTTAAAATTAGGGTTTTAGGTCAAAATTAGGTTAGGTCAAAAATTTGGTTAAAATTAGGTTTGGGTCAAAAAATAGAATTAGGGTTTTGGGTTAAAATTAGGGTTTCGGGTCAAAATTAGGGTTTTGGGTCAAAATTAGGGCTTAGGGTTAGAATTTGGGTTTTGAGTTAAAAATGGGGTTTAGGGTCAAAATTATGGTTTGAATTAGGGTTTTGGGTCAAAATTATCGTTTGGGGTTTGAATTAGGTTTTTGAGTTAAAAATAGGGTTAGAATTAGGGTTTTGGGTCAAAATTAGGGTTTAGGGTCAAAATTAGGGATTTGGGTTAAAATTAGGGTTTTAGGTAAAAATTATGTTATAGTGTCAAAAATAGGGATATAAATAGGGTTTTGGGTTAAAATTTGGGTTTCTGGTCAAAATTAGGGTTTTGGGTCAAAATTAGGGCTTAGGGTTAGAATTTGGGTTTTGAGTTAAAAATGGGGTTTAGGGTCAAAATTAGGGTTTGAATTAGGGTTTTGGGTCAAAATTATCGTTTGGGGTTTGAATTAGGTTTTTGAGTTAAAAATAGGGTTAGAATTTGGGTTTTGGGTTAAAATTACGGTTTCTGGTCAAAATTAGGGTTTCGGGTCAAAATTAGGGCTTAGGATTAGAAATTGGGTTTTGAGTTAAAAATAGGGTTTTGGGTCAAAATTAGGGTTTAGGGTCAAAATTATGGTTTTGGGTCAAAATTAGGGTCTTGGGTTAGAATTTGGGTTTTTGGTTAAAATTTGGGTTTTCGGTCCAAATTAGGGTGCTGGGTCAAAATTAGATCTTTGGGTTAAAATTTGGGTTTTGGGTTAAAATTTGGGTTTTTGGTCCAAATTAGATTTTTGGGTCAAAATTAGGGCTTAGGGTTAGAATTTGGGTTTTGAGTTAAAAAATGGGTTTTGGGTCAAAATTAGGGTCTTGGGTCAAATTTAGGGTTTATGGTCAAAATTAGGGTTTTCGGTCAAAATTAGAGCTTAGGGTTAAAATTTGGGTTTTGGGTTAAAATTTGGGTTTTTGGTCAAAATTAGTATTTGGGGTTTGAATTAGGGTTTTGAGTTAAAAATAGGGTTTTGGGTCAAAATTAGAGCTTAGGGTTAGAATTTGGGTTTTTAGTTAAAAATGGGGTTTTCGGTCAAAATTAGGGTTTTGGGTCAAATTTAGGGTTTAGGGTCAAAATTTGGGTTTCGGGTCAAAATTAGGGTTTCGGGTCAAAATTAGGGCTTAGGGTTCGAATTTCGGTTTTGAGTTAAAAATTGGGTTTTGGGTCAAAATTAGGGTTTAGGGTCAAAATTAGGGCTTTGGGTTAAAATTGGGGTTTTAGGTTAAAATTAGGGTTTTGGGTCATAAATAGGGATAGAAATAGGGTTTTGGGTTACAATTAGGGTTTCGGGTCAAAATTAGGGTTTTGGGTCAAAATTAGGGCTTAGGGTTAGAATTTGGGTTTTGAGTTAAAAATGGGGTTTAGGGTCAAAATTAGGGTTTGGATTAGGGTTTTGGGTCAAAATTATCGTTTGGGGTTTGAATTAGGTTTTTGAGTTAAAAATAGGGTTAGAATTAGGGTTTTGGGTCAAAATTAGGGTTTAGGGTCAAAATTAGGGCTTTGGGTTAAAATTAGGGTTTTAGGTTAAAATTAGGGTTTTGGGTCATAAATAGGGATAGAAATAGGGTTTTGGGTTACAATTTGGGTTTCGGGTCAAAATTAGGGTTTTGGGTCAAAATTAGGGCTTAGGGTTAGAATTTGGGTTTTGAGTTAAAAATGGGGTTTAGGGTCAAAATTAGGGTTTGAATTAGGGTTTTGGGTCAAAATTATCGTTTGGGGTTTGAATTAGGTTTTTGAGTTAAAAATAGGGTTAGAATTTGGGTTTTGGGTTAAAATTACGGTTTCTGGTCAAAATTAGGGTTTCGGGTCAAAATTAGGGCTTAGGATTAGAAATTGGGTTTTGAGTTAAAAATAGGGTTTTGGGTCAAAATTAGGGTTTAGGGTCAAAATTATGGTTTTGGGTCAAAATTAGGGTCTTGGGTTAGAATTTGGGTTTTTGGTTAAAATTTGGGTTTTCGGTCCAAATTATTGTGCTGTGTCAAATTAGATCTTTGGGTTAAAATTTGGGTTTTGGGTTAAAATTTGGGTTTTTGGTCCAAATTAGATTTTTGGGTCAAAATTAGGGTTAGAATTTGGGTTTTGAGTTAAAAAATGGGTTTTGGGTCAAAATTAGGGTCTTGGGTCAAATTTAGGGTTTATGGTCAAAATTAGGGTTTTCGGTCAAAATTAGAGCTTAGGGTTAAAATTTGGGTTTTTGGTCAAAATTAGTATTTGGGGCTTGAATTAGGGTTTTGAGTTAAAAATAGGGTTTTGGGTCAAAATTAGAGCTTAGGGTTAGAATTTGGGTTTTTAGTTAAAAATGGGGTTTTCGGTCAAAATTAGGGTTTTGGGTCAAATTTAGGGTTTAGGGTCAAAATTTGGGTTTCGGGTCAAAATTAGGGTTTCGGGTCAAAATTAGGGCTTAGGGTTCGAATTTCGGTTTTGAGTTAAAAATTGGGTCAAAATTAGGGTTTAGGGTCAAAATTAGGGCTTTGGGTTAAAATTGGGGTTTTAGGTTAAAATTAGGGTTTTGGGTCATAAATAGGGATAGAAATAGGGTTTTGGGTTACAATTAGGGTTTCGGGTCAAAATTAGGGTTTTGGGTCAAAATTAGGGCTTAGGGTTAGAATTTGGGTTTTGAGTTAAAAATGGGGTTTAGGGTCAAAATTAGGGTTTGAATTAGGGTTTTGGGTCAAAATTATCGTTTGGGGTTTGAATTAGGTTTTTGAGTTAAAAATAGGGTTAGAATTAGGGTTTTGGGTCAAAATTAGGGTTTAGGGTCAAAATTAGGGCTTTGGGTTAAAATTAGGGTTTTAGGTTAAAATTAGGGTTTTGGGTCATAAATAGGGATAGAAATAGGGTTTTGGGTTACAATTTGGGTTTCGGGTCAAAATTAGGGTTTTGGGTCAAAATTAGGGCTTAGGGTTAGAATTTGGGTTTTGAGTTAAAAATGGGGTTTAGGGTCAAAATTAGGGTTTGAATTAGGGTTTTGGGTCAAAATTATCGTTTGGGGTTTGAATTAGGTTTTTGAGTTAAAAATAGGGTTAGAATTTGGGTTTTGGGTCAAAATTAGGGTTTAGGGTCAAAATTAGGGTTTTGGGTCAAAATTAGGGCTTAGGATTAGAATTTGGGTTTTGAGTTAAAAATAGGGTTTTGGGTCAAAATTAGGGTTTAGGGTCAAAATTATGGTTTTGGGTCAAAATTAGGGTCTTGGGTTAGAATTTGGGTTTTTGGTTAAAATTTGGGTTTTCGGTCCAAATTAGTTTGCAGGGTCAAAATTAGAGCCTTGGGTTAAAATTTGGGTTTTGGGTTAAAATTTGGGTTTTAGGTCCAAATTAGATTTTTGGGTCAAAATTAGGGTTAGAATTTGGGTTTTGAGTTAAAAAATGGGTTTTGGGTCAAAATTAGGGTTTATGGTCAAAATTAGGGTTTTCGGTCAAAATTAGAGCTTAGGGTTAAAATTTGGGTTTTGGGTTAAAATTTGGGTTTTTGGTCAAAATTAGTATTTGGGGTTTGAATTAGGGTTTTGAGTTAAAAATAGGGTTTTGGGTCAAAATTAGAGCTTAGGGTTAGAATTTGGGTTTTTAGTTAAAAATGGGGTTTTCGGTCAAAATTAGGGTTTTGGGTCAAATTTAGGGTTTAGGGTCAAAATTTGGTTTTCGGGTCAAAATTAGGGCTTTGGGTTAAAATTAGGGCTTAGGGTTGAATTGTTTTGAGTTAAAATTTGGGGTTTGGGTCAAACTTTGGTTTAGGGTCAAAATTAGGGCTTTGGGTTAAAATTGGGGTTTTAGGTTAAAATTAGGGTTTTGGGTCATAAATAGGGATAGAAATAGGGTTTTGGGTTACAATTAGGGTTTCGGGTCAAAATTAGGGTTTTGGGTCAAAATTAGGGCTTAGGGTTAGAATTTGGGTTTTGAGTTAAAAATGGGGTTTAGGGTCAAAATTAGGGTTTGAATTAGGGTTTTGGGTCAAAATTATCGTTTGGGGTTTGAATTAGGTTTTTGAGTTAAAAATAGGGTTAGAATTAGGGTTTTGGGTCAAAATTAGGGTTTAGGGTCAAAATTAGGGCTTTGGGTTAAAATTAGGGTTTTAGGTTAAAATTAGGGTTTTTGGTCATAAATAGGGATAGAAATAGGGTTTTGGGTTACAATTTGGGTTTCGGGTCAAAATTAGGGTTTTGGGTCAAAATTAGGGCTTAGGGTTAGAATTTGGGTTTTGAGTTAAAAATGGGGTTTAGGGTCAAAATTAGGGTTTTGAATTAGGTTTTTTGGGGTTTGAATTAGGTTTTGAGTTAAAATAGGTTAGAATTTGGGTTTTGGGTTAATTGGGTTTGGTCAAAATTAGGGTTTTGGGTCAAAATTAGGGCTTAGGATTAGAATTTGGGTTTTGAGTTAAAAATAGGGTTTTGGGTCAAAATTAGGGTTTAGGGTCAAAATTATGGTTTTGGGTCAAAATTAGGGTTTAGGGTCAAAATTTGGGTATTTGGTTAAAATTTGGGTTTTGGGTCAAAATTAGGGTTTTGGGTCAAAATTAGAGCTTTGGGTTAAAATTTGGGTTTTGGGTTAAAATTTGGGTTTTCAGTCCAAATTAGGGTTTTGGGTCAAAATTAGGGCTTAGGGTTAGAATTTGGGTTTTGAGTTAAAAAAATGGGTTTTGGGTCAAAATTAGGGTTTTGTGTAAAAATTAGGGGTTTGGTCAAAATTAGGGTTTTGGTTAAAATTAGGGTTTGGTTAAAATTAGGGTTTTGGTCAAATTAGGTTTTGGGCAAATTAGGGTTTTTGGTCAAAATTAGTTTAGGGTTTGAATTAGGGTTTTGAGTTAAAATAGGGTTTTGGGTCAAAATTAGGGTTTGGGTTAAAATTAGGGTTTTGGGTAAAAAGGGTTTAGGTCAAATTAGGGTTTGGGTCAAATTAGGGTTTTGGGTCAAAATTAGGGTTTGGGTAAATTAGGTTTTGGGTTAAAATTAGGTTTTGGGTCAAAATTAGGGTTTTGGTTAAAATTAGGTTTTGGGTTAAAATTAGGGTTTGGGTCAAATTGGGTTTTGGGTAAAATTAGGGTTTTGGGTCAAAATTAGGGTTTGGGTTAAAATTAGGTTTTGAGTTAAAATTAGGGTTTGGTCAAAATTAGGGTTTTGGTCAAAATTAGGGTTTTGGGTCAAAATTAGGGTTTTGGGTTAAAATTAGGGTTTTGAGTTAAAAATAGGTTAGAATTAGGTTTTGGTAAAATTAGGGTTTGGGTCAAATTAGGGTTTTGGGTCAAAATTAGGTTTAGGGTTAGAATTTGGGTTTTGAGTTAAAAATAGGGTTTGGCAAAATTAGGGTTTTGGGTCAAATTAGGGTTTGGGTCAAAATTAGGTTTTGGGTAAATTAGGGGATTATTGGTTAAAATTAGGGTTTGGGTCAAAATAGGGTTAGGGTTTTGGGTAAAATTAGGGTTTTGGGTTAAAATTAGGGTTTTGGGTCAAAATTATTAGGAAATTAGGGTTTTGGGTTAAAATTAGGGTTTAGGGTCAAAATTAGGTTTGCAATTAGGGTTTTGGGTCAAAATTAGGTTTAGGGTCAAAATTTGGGTTTTGAGTTAAAATTAGGGTTTTGGTAAATTAGGGTTTGGGTAAATTAGGGTTTGGGTCAAAATTAGGGTTTGGAAATTAGGTTTTGGGTTAAAATAGGGTGAAAATAGGGTTTGGTAAATTAGGGTTTTGGGTCAAAATTAGGGTTTGGGTCAAAATTAGGGTTGGGTAAAATTGGGTTTGGGTTAAAATAGGGTTTTGGTTAAAATTTGGGTTTTGGGTCAAAATTAGGGTTTTGGGTCAAAATTACTTTGGGTTAAAATTTGGGTTTTGGTTAAAATTGGGTTTTGGTCAAATTAGGGTTTGGGTCAAAATTAGGGCTTTGGGTTAGAATTTGGGTTTTGAGTTAAAAATTGGGGTTTTGGTCAAAATTAGGGTTTGGTCAAAATTAGGGTTTTGGGTCAAAATTAGGGTTTTGGTTAAAATAGGGTTTTGGGTCAATTTTGGGTAAAATTAGGGTTTTGGTCAAAAATAGGGTTTTGGGTCAAAATTAGGGTTTGGGTTAAAATTTGGGTTTTGGTTAAAATTAGGTTTTGGGTTAAAATTTGGGTTTTGGTAAATTAGGGTTTTGGGCAAATTAGGGTTTAGGTTAAAATTAGGTGGTAAAATTGGTTTGGTCAAATTAGGGTTTAGGTTAAAATTAGGGTTTGAGTTAAATTGGTTTTGGGTCAAAATTAGGGTTTGGGTCAAAATTAGGGTTTTGGGTCAAAATTAGGGTTTGGGTTAAAATTAGGGTTAAATTAGGGTTGCAAATTAGGTTTTGGGTTAAAATTTGGGTTTGGGTTAAAATTAGGGTTTTGGTCAAAAATAGGGTTAATTTGGGTTTTGGGTTAAAATTTGGGTTTGGGTCAAATTAGGGTTTTGGGTCAAAATTAGGTTTGGGTTAAAATTGGGTTTTGAGTTAAAATTAGGGTTTTGGGTCAAAATTAGGGTTTTGGTCAATTAGGGTTTGGTCAAAATTAGGGTTTTGGTTAAAATTAGGGTTTGGGTTAAAATTAGGGTTTGGGTTAAAATTAGGGTTTAGTCAAAATTAGGGTTTTGGGTCAAAATTAGGGTTTGGGTAAAATTGGGTTTGGGTTAAAATTAGGGTTTAGAAATTAGGGTTTGGGTAAATTAGGTTTTGGTCAAAATTAGGGTTTTGGGTAAATTAGGGTTTAGGGTCAAAATAGGTTGGGTTTAGGGTTAAAATTGGGTTTGAGTTAAAATTAGGGTTTGGTAAATAGGGTTTGGGTCAAAATTAGGGTTTTGGGTCAAAATTAGGGTTTGGGAAGGGGCAAATGGTTTAGGTTAGAATTAGGGTTTTGAGTTAAAATAGGGTTTTGGGTCAAAATTAGGGTTTGTCAAATTAGGGTTTTGGTCAAAATTAGGGTTTTGGGTCAAAATTAGGTTTTGGGTTAAAATTAGGGTTTTGGGTTAAAATTAGGGTTTTGGTCAAAATTAGGTTTGGTCAAAATTAGGGTTTTGGTCAAAATTAGGGTTAGGTTAAAATTTGGGTTTTGAGTTAAAGGTTTGGTCAAAATTAGGGTTTTGGGTCAAAATTAGGGTTTTGGTCAAAATTAGGGTTTGTTAAATAGGTTTTGGTTAAAATTGGGTTTTGGTCAAATTAGGGTTTTGGGTCAAAATTAGGGTTTTGGGTTAAAATTTGGGTTTTGGGTTAAAATTTGGGTTTTGGTCAAAATTAGGGTTTGGGTCAAAATTAGGGTTTAGGAAATTTGGGTTTTGGTTAAAAGGTTTTGGGTCAAATTAGGGTTTTGGTCAAAATTAGGGTTTATGGTCAAAATTAGGGTTTGGTCAAAATTAGGTTTTGGGTTAAAATTGGGTTTTGGGTTAAAATTTGGTTTTGGTCAAATTATTTTTGAATTAGGGTTTTGAGTTAAAATAGGGTTTTGGGTCAAAATTAGGGTTTAGGGTTAAAATTAGGTTTTGTAAAATGGGGTTTTCGGTCAAAATTAGGGTTTTGGGTCAAATTTAGGGTTTAGGGTCAAAATTTGGGTTTAGGGTCAAAATTAGGGCTTTGGGTTAAAATTGGGGTTTTAGGTTAAAATTAGGGTTTTGGGTCAAAATTAGGGTTTAGGGTCAAAATTAGGGCTTTGGGTTAAAATTGGGGTTTTAGGTTAAAATTAGGGTTTTGGGTCATAAATAGGGATAGAAATAGGGTTTTGGGTTACAATTAGGGTTTCGGGTCAAAATTAGGGTTTTGGGTCAAAATTAGGGCTTAGGGTTAGAATTTGGGTTTTGAGTTAAAAATGGGGTTTAGGGTCAAAATTAGGGTTTGAATTAGGGTTTTGGGTCAAAATTATCGTTTGGGGTTTGAATTAGGTTTTTGAGTTAAAAATAGGGTTAGAATTAGGGTTTTGGGTAAAAATTAGGGTTTAGGGTCAAAATTATGGCTTTGGGTTAAAATTAGGGTTTTAGGTTAAAATTAGGGTTTTGGGTCATAAATAGGGATAGAAATAGGGTTTTGGGTTACAATTTGGGTTTCGGGTCAAAATTAGGGTTTTGGGTCAAAATTAGGGCTTAGGGTTAGAATTTGGGTTTTGAGTTAAAAATGGGGTTTAGGGTCAAAATTAGGGTTTGAATTAGGGTTTTGGGTCAAAATTATCGTTTGGGGTTTGAATTAGGTTTTTGAGTTAAAAATAGGGTTAGAATTTGGGTTTTGGGTTAAAATTACGGTTTCTGGTCAAAATTAGGGTTTCGGGTCAAAATTAGGGCTTAGGATTAGAATTTGGGTTTTGAGTTAAAAATAGGGTTTTGGGTTAAAATTAGGGTTTTGGGTCAAAATTAGGGTTTTGGGTCAAAATTTGGGTATTTGGTTAAAATTTGGGTTTTAGTTAAAATTTGGGTTTTGTCAAATTAGTCAATTAGATCTTTGGGGTTAAAATTAGGGTTTTTGGTCCAAATTAGGGTTTTGGGTCAAAATTAGGGCATAGGGTTAGAATTTGGGTTTTGAGTTAAAAAATGGGTTTTGGGTCAAAATTAGGGTCTTGGGTCAAATTTAGGGTTTATGGTCAAAATTAGGGTTTTCTGTCAAAATTTGGGTTTTGGGTTAAAATTTGGGTTTTTGGTCCAAATTAGGGTTTTGGGTCAAAATTAGAGTTTGGGGTTTGAATTAGGGTTTTGAGTTAAAAATAGGGTTTTGGGTCAAAAATAGGGTTAGAATTAGGGTTTTGGTTAAAATGGGGTTTTGGTCATTAGGTTTGGTCATTAGGTTTGGGTAATTAGGGTTTCGGGTCAAAATTAGGGTTTTGGGTCAAAATTAGGGTTTTGGGTAAATTAGGGTTTGGGTTAAATGGGTTTTGGGTTAAATTGGTTTTGGTAAAATTAGGGTTTGGGTTAAATTAGGGTTTTGGGTTAAAATTAGGGTTTTGGGTTAAAATTAGGGTTTTGGGTTAAAATTAGGGTTTGAGTTAAAAATAGGGTTTTGGGTCAAATGTAGGGTTTCGGGTCAAAATTAGGGTTTTGGGTCAAATATTTGGTTTGTAATTAGGGTTTTGGTCAAAATTAGGGTTTGGTTAAAATTAGGGTTTTGGTCAAAATTAGGGTTTTGGTCAAAATTAGGTTTAATTAGGTTTGGGTCAAAATTAGGTTTTGAGTTAAATAGGTTAAATTGGTTTTGGGTTAAAATTGGGTTTGGGTCAAAATTAGGTTTTGGTCAAAATTAGGTTAGGGTTAAAATTGGGTTTGAGTTAAAATTAATTAGGTTTTGGGTCAAAATTAGGGTTTTGGGTCAAAATTAGGGTTTAGGTCAAAATTAGGGTTTTGGAATTAGGGTTTAGGGACAAAATTAGGGTTTCGGGTCAAAATTAGGGTTTTGGGTCAAAATTAGGGTTTAGGGTTAAATTGGGTTTTGAGTTAAAAATAGGGTTTTGGGTCAAAATTAGGGTTTGTCAAAATTAGGTTTTAAAATTAGGGCTGGTTAAAAAAAAATTAATTTGGAATAGGTTTGAGTTAAATTAGGGTTTTGGGTCAAAATTAGAGCTAGGGTTAGAATTTGGGTTTTTAGTTAAAAATGGGGTTTTCGGTCAAAATTAGGGTTTTGGGTCAAATTTATTTGGGTCAAAATTTGGGGTAGTGGTCAAAAATAGGGCTTAGGGTTAGAATTTGTGTTTTGAGTTAAAAATTGGGTTTTGGGTCAATATTAGGGTTTTGGGTCAAAATTAGAGCTTTGGGTTAAAATTAGGGTTTTGAGTTAAAAATCGGGTTTTGGGTCATAAATAAGATTAGAATTAGGGTTTTGGGTTAAAATTAGGGTTTCGGGTCAAAATTAGGGTTTTGGGTCAAAATTAGGGCTTAGGGTTAGAATTTGGGTTTTGAGTTAAAAATGGGGTTTAGGGTCAAAATTAGGGTTTGAATTAGGGTTTTGGGTCAAAATTATCGTTTGGGGTTTGAATTAGGGTTTTTGGTCAAAATTAGGGCTTTGGGTTAAAATTAGGGTTTTGGGTTAAAATTAGGGTTTTGGGTCAAAATTAGGGTTTTAGGTTAAAATTAGGGTTTTGGGTCATAAATAGGGATAGAAATAGGGTTTTGGGTTACAATTTGGGTTTCGGGTCAAAATTAGGGTTTTGGGTCAAAATTAGGGCTTAGGGTTAGAATTTGGGTTTTGAGTTAAAAATGGGGTTTAGGGTCAAAATTAGGGTTTGAATTAGGGTATTGGGTTAAAATTATCGTTTGGGGTTTGAATTAGGTTTTTGAGTTAAAAATAGGGTTAGAATTAGGGTTTTGGGTTAAAATTACGGTTTCTGGTCAAAATTAGGGTTTCGGGTCAAAATTAGGGCTTAGGATTAGAATTTGGATTTTGAGTTAAAAATAGGGTTTTGGGTCAAAATTAGGGTTTAGGGTCAAAATTATGGTTTAGGGTCAAAATTAGGGTCTTGGGTTAGAATTTGGGTTTTTGGTTAAAATTTGGGATTTCGGACCAAATTAGGGTGCCGGGTCAAAATTAGATCTTTGGGTTAAAATTTGGGTTTTTGGTCCAAATTAGGGTTTTGGGTCAAAATTAGGGCTTAGGGTTAGAATTTGGGTTTTGAGTTAAAAAATGGGTTTTGGGTCAAAATTAGGGTCTTGGGTCAAATTTATGGTTTATGGTCAAAATTAGGGTTTTCGGTCAAAATTAGAGCTTAGGGTTAAAATTTGGGTTTTAGGTTAAAATTTGGGTTTTTGGTCAAAATTAGTATTTGGGGTTTGAATTAGGGTTTTGAGTTAAAAATAGGGTTTTGGGTCAACAATAGGGTTAGAATTAGGGTTTTGGGATAGAATTAGGGTTTCGGGTCAAAATTAGGGTTTTGGGTTCGAATTAGGGTTTTGAGTTAAAAATAGGGTTTTGGGTCATAAATAGGGTTAGAATTAGGGTTTTGGGTTAAAATTAGGGTTTTGGGTAAAAATTAGGCCTTAGGGTTAGAATTTGGGTTTTGAGTTAAAAATGGGGTTTTCGGTCAAAATTAGGGTTTTGGGTCAAAATTAGGGTTTAGGGTCAAAATTAGGGTTTTTTTTTATTTGGGTTTGGGTCAAAATTTGGGTTTTGGGTTAAAATTTGGGTTTTTGGTCAAAATTAGGGTTTAGGGTTTGAATTATGGTTTTGAGTTAAAGGGCAATAAACAAAGAATTAGGGTTTGGCAAAAAGGAATAGGGTTTGGTCAAAATTAGGGTCAAATTAAAATTGGGTTTGAGTTAAAAAGGTTTGGGTAAATTAGGGTTTGGGTCAAAATTAGGTTTTGGTCAAAATTAAATTAAAATTGGTTTGGTTAAAATTTGGGTTTGGTCAAAATTAGGGTTGTTAAATTAGGGTTTTGAGTAAAATGTTTGGGTCAAAAATAGGGTTAAAATTAGGGTTTTGGGTTAAAATTTGGGTTTTTGGTCCAAATTAGGGTTTTTGGTCAAAATTAGGCCTTAGGGTTAGAATTTGCGTTTTGAGTTAAAAATGGGGTTTTCGGTCAAAATTAGGGTATTTCGGTCAAATTGGTCAAAATTTGGGTTTGGGTCAAAATTAGGTAAATTAGGCTTAGGGTTAAATTTGTTTGAGTTAAATTGGGTTTTGGGTCAAAATTAGGGTTTAGGGTCAAAATTAGGGCTTTGGGTTAAAATTGGGGTTTTAGGTTAAAATTAGGGTTTTGGGTCATAAATAGGGATAGAAATAGGGTTTTGGGTTACAATTAGGGTTTCGGGTCAAAATTAGGGTTTTGGGTCAAATTTAGGGCTTAGGGTTAGAATTTGGGTTTTGAGTTAAAAATGGGGTTTAGGGTCAAAATTAGGGTTTGAATTAGGGTTTTGGGTCAAAATTATCGTTTGGGGTTTGAATTAGGTTTTTGAGTTAAAAATAGGGTTAGAATTAGGGTTTTGGGTTAAAATTACGGTTTCTGGTCAAAATTAGGGTTTCGGGTCAAAATTAGGGCTTAGGATTAGAATTTGGGTTTTGAGTTAAAAATAGGGTTTAGGGTCAAAATTAGGGTTTAGGGTCAAAATTAGGGTTTAGGGTCAAAATTAGGGTCTTGTGTTAGAATTTGGGTTTTTGGTTAAAATTTGGGTTTTCGGTCCAAATTAGGGTGCTGGGTCAAAATTAGATCTTTGGGTTAAAATTTGGGTTTTGGGTTAAAATTTGGGTTTTTGGTCCAAATTAGGGTTTTGGGTCAAAATTAGGGCTTAGGGTTAGAATTTGGGTTTTGAGTTAAAAAATGGATTTTGGGTCAAAATTAGGGTCTTGGGTCAAATTTAGGGTTTATGATCAAAATTAGGGTTTTCGGTCAAAATTAGAGCTTAGGGTTAAAATTTGGGTTTTGGGTTAATTGGGTTTTTGGTCAAAATTAGTATTTGGGGTTTGAATTAGGGTTTTGAGTTAAAAATAGGGTTTTGGGTCAACAATAGGGTTAGAATTAGGGTTTTGGGATAGAATTAGGGTTTCGGGTCAAAATTAGGGTTTTGGGTTCGAATTAGGGTTTTGAGTTAAAAATAGGGTTTTGGGTCATAAATAGGGTTAGAATTAGGGTTTTGGGTTAAAATTAGGGTTTTGGGTAAAAATTAGGCCTTAGGGTTAGAATTTGGGTTTTGAGTTAAAAATGGGGTTTTCGGTCAAAATTAGGGTTTTGGGTCAATTTTAGGGTTTAGGGTCAAAATTAGGGTTTGAATTAGGGCTTTGGGTCAAAATTAGAGCTTTGGGTTAAAATTTGGGTTTTTGGTCCAAATTAGGGTTTTGGGTTTGAATTAGGGTTTTGAGTTAAAAATAGGGTTTTGGGTCATAAATAGGGTTAGAATTAGGGTTTTGGGTCAAAATTAGGGTTTTGGGTCAAAATTAGGGCTTAGGGTTAGAATTTGGGTTTTGAGTTAAAAATGGGGTTTTCGGTCAAAATTAGGGTTTTCGGTCAAAATTAGAGCTTTGGGTCCAAATTAGGGTTTTGGGTCAAAATTTACGTTTGGGGTTTGAATTAGGGCTTTGAGTTAAAAATAGGGTTAGAATTAGGGTTTTGGTGTCAAAATTAGGGTTTAAGGTCAAAATTAGGGTTTTGGGTCAAAATTATAGCTTTGGGTTAAAATTTGGGTTTTGGGTCCAAATTAGGGTTTTGGGTCAAAATTAGAGCTTTGGGTTAAAATTTGGGTTTTTGGTCCAAATTAGGGTTTTCGGTCGAAAATAGGGTTAGAATTAGGGTTTTGGGTTAAAATTTGGGTTTCGGATCAAAATTAGTGTTATGGGTCAAATTTAGGATTTAGCGTCAAAATTAGGGTTTGAATTAGGGTTTTGGGTGAAAATTAGGGTTTCGGGTCAAAATTAGGGTTTCGGGTCAAAAATAGGGCTTAGCGTTAGAATTTGGGTTTTAAGTGAAAAATAGGGTTTTGGGTCAAAATTAGGGTTTTGGGTCATAGGTTTGGGTAAAATTTGGGTTTTGGGTAAATTAGGGTTTTGGTCAAAATTAGGGTTTAGGGTTAAATTAGGGTTTTGAGTTAAAAATAGGGTTTTGGGTCAAAAAGGTTTTTAATTGGTTTGGTCAAAATTATAGTTTTGGGTCAAAATTAGAGTTGGGTTAGAATTTGGGTTTTGGTTAAAATTGGGTTTGGGTCAAAATTAGGGTTTGGAAATTAGGTTTAGGTCAAAAGTTTAGGTTTTGGGTTTTGAGTTTATTATATGGTTTTGGGTCAAAAATAGGGTTAGAATTAGGGTTTTACGTAAATTTCGTGTTTCGGGTAAAAATTAGGGTTTGAAATAGGGTTTTGGGTCAAAAATAGGGTTAAAATTAGGGTTTTGGTTTAAAATTAGTGTTTCGGGTCAAAATTAGGGTTCTAGGTCAAATTTAGGGTATAAGATCAAAATTAGGGTTTAGGGTTTGAAATAGGATTTTGGGTCAACTTTAGAGCTTTGGGTTAAAATTAGGGTTTCTGATCAAAATTAGGTTTCTGGGTCAAATTTAGGGTTTAGGGTCAAAATTAGGGTTTGAATTAGGGTTTTGGGACAAAATTAGAGAGCTTTGGGTTAAAATTAGGGTTTTGGGTTAAAATTAGGGTTTTGGGTCTAAATTAGCGTTTGGGATTTGAATTAGGGATTTGAGTTAAAAATTGGGTTTTGGGTCAAAATTAGCGTTTGGGGTTTGAATAGGGTTTTGAGTTAAAATTAAGGTTTCGGGTGAAAAATAGGGTTTTGGGTCAAAATTAGGGCTTTGGGTTAAAATTTGGGGCTTTGGGTTAAAATTTGGGTTTTTGGTCCAAATTAGGGTTTTGGGTCAAAATTAGGTTTGGGTTAAATTTGGGGGGTTTTGGAAATTGGGTTTGGTTTTGGTTAGAATTAGGGTTTTGGGTTAAAATTTGGGTTTCGGATCAAAATTAGTGTTCTGGGTCAAATTTAGGATTTAGGGTCAAAATTAGGGTTAGAATTAGGGTTTTGGGTTAAAAATTCGGGTTTTGGGTCAAAAATAGGGCTTAGCGTTAGAATTTGGGTTTTAAGTGAAAAATAGTGTTTTGGGTCAAAATTAGGGTTTTGGGTCAAAATTAGAGCTTTGGGTTAAAATTTGGGTTTTGGATTAAAATTTGGGTTTTGGCTCCAAATTAGGGTTTTGGGTCCAAATTAGCGTTTAGGGTTTTTTTTAGGGTTTTGGGTTAAAAATAGGGTTTTGGGTCAAAAATTGGGTTAAAATTAGGGCTTAGGGTTAGAATTTGGGTTTTGGGTAGTCAAAATTAGAGTTTGGAGTTTGAATTATGGTTTTGGGTAAAAATTAGGGCTTAGGGTTAGAATTTGGGTTTTGAGTTAAAAAATGGGTTTTGGGTCAAAATTAGGGTCTTGGGTCAAATTTAGGGTTTATGGTCAAAATTAGGGTTTGAATTAGGGTTTTCGGTCAAAATTAGTGCTTTGGGTTAAAATTTGGGTTTTTGGTCAAAATTAGTGTTTGGGGTTTGAATTAGGGTTTTGAGTTAAAAATAGGGTTTTGGGTCAAAAATAGGATTAGAATTAGGGTTTTGGGTTAGAATTAGGGTTTCGGGTAAAAATTAGGGTTTTGGGTCAAAATTAGGCCTTAGGGTTAGAATTTGGGTTTTGAGTTAAAAATGGGGTTTTCGGTCAAAATTAGGGTTTTGGGTCAATTTTAGGGTTTAGGGTCAAAATTAAGGTTTGAATTAGGGTTTTGGGTCAAATTAGAGCCTTGGGTTAAAATTTGGGTTTTTGGGTTAAAATTTGGGTTTTTGGTTAAAATTTGGGTTTTTGGTCCAAATTAGGGTTTTGGGTCAAACTTAGCGTTTGGGGTTTGAATTAGGGTTGAGTTAAAAATAGGGTTTTGGGTCATAAATAGGGTTAGAATTAGGGTTTTGGGTTAAAATTAGGGTTTCGGGTCAAAATTAGGGTTTTGGGTCAAAATTAGAGCTTAGGGTTAGAATTTGGGTTTTGAGTTAAATGGTCAAAATTAGGGTTTTGGGTCAAATTTAGGGTTTTGGGTCAAATTTAGGGTTTAGGGTCAAAATTAGGGTTTCGGGTCAAAATTAGGGCTTAGGGTTCGAATTTCGGTTTTGAGTTAAAAATTGGGTTTTGGGTCAAAATTAGGGTTTAGGGTCAAAATTAGGGCTTTGGGTTAAAATTGGGGTTTTAGGTTAAAATTAGGGTTTTGGGTCATAAATAGGGATAGAAATAGGGTTTTGGGTTACAATTAGGGTTTCGGGTCAAAATTAGGGTGTGGGTCAAAATTAGGGCTTAGGGTTAGAATTTGGGTTTTGAGTTAAAAATGGGGTTTAGGGTCAAAATTAGGGTTTGAATTAGGGTTTTGGGTCAAAATTATCGTTTGGGGTTTGAATTAGGTTTTTGAGTTAAAAATAGGGTTAGAATTAGGGTTTTGGGTTAAAATTACGGTTTCTGGTCAAAATTAGGGTTTCGGGTCAAAATTAGGGCTTAGGATTAGAATTTGGGTTTTGAGTTAAAAATAGGGTTTTGGGTCAAAATTAGGGTTTAGGGTCAAAATTTTGGTTTTGGGTCAAAATTAGGGTCTTGGGTCAAATTTAGGGTTTATGGTCAAAATTAGGGTTTTCGTTCAAAATTAGAGCTTAGGGTTAAAATTTGGGTTTTGGGTTAAAATTTGGGTTTTTGGTCAAAATTAGTATTTGGGGTTTGAATTAGGGTTTTGAGTTAAAAATAGGGTTTTGGGTCAAAAATAGGGTTAGAATTAGGGTTTCGGGTCAAAATTAGGGTTTTGGGTTTGAATTAGGGTTTTGAGTTAAAAATAGGGTTTTGGGTCATAAATAGGGTTAGAATTAGGGTTTTGGGTTAAAATTAGGGTTTTGGGTAAAAATTAGGCCTTAGGGTTAGAATTTGGGTTTTGAGTTAAAAATGGGGTTTTCGGTCAAAATTAGGGTTTTGGGTCAATTTTAGGGTTTAGGGTCAAAATTAGGGTTTGAATTAGGGTTTTGGGTCAAAATTAGAGCTTTGGGTTAAAATTTGGGTTTTTGGTCCAAATTAGGGTTTTGGGTTTGAATTAGGGTTTTGAGTTAAAAATAGGGTTAGAATTAGGGTTTTGGGTCAAAATTAGGGCTTAGGGTTAGAATTTGGGTTTTGAGTTAAAAAATGGGTTTTGGGTCAAAATTAGGGTCTTGGGTCAAATTTAGGGTTTATGGTCAAAATTAGGGTTTGAATTAGGGTTTTCTGTCAAAATTTGGGTTTTGGGTTAAAATTAGGGTTTTGGGTCAAAATTAGAGTTTGGGGTTTGAATTAGGGTTTTGAGTTAAGAATAGGGTTTTGGGTCAAAAATAGGGTTAGAATTAGGGTTTTGGGTTAGAATTAGGGTTTCGGGTCAAAATTAGGGTTTTGGGTCAAAATTAGGCCTTAGGGTTAGAATTTGGGTTTTGAGTTAAAAATGGGGTTTTCGGTCAAAATTAGGGTTTTGGGTCAATTTTAGGGTTTAGGGTCAAAATTAGGGTTTGAATTAGGGTTTTGGGTCAAATTAGAGCCTTGGGTTAAAATTTGGGTTTTTGGTTAAAATTTGGGTTTTTGGTCCAAATTAGGGTTTTGGGTCAAACTTAGCGTTTGGGGTTTGAATTAGGGTTTTGAGTTAAAAATAGGGTTTTGGGTCATAAATAGGGTTAGAATTAGGGTTTTGGGTTAAAATTAGGGTTTCGGGTCAAAATTAGGGTTTTGGGTCAAAATTAGAGCTTAGGGTTAGAATTTGGGTTTTGAGTTAAAAATGGGGTTTTCGGTCAAAATTAGGGTTTTGGGTCAAATTTAGGGTTTAGGGTCAAAATTAGGGTTTCGGGTCAAAATTAGGGTTTCGGGTCAAAATTAGGGCTTAGGGTTCGAATTTCGGTTTTGAGTTAAAAATTGGGTTTTGGGTCAAAATTAGGGTTTAGGGTCAAAATTAGGGCTTTGGGTTAAAATTAGGGTTTTAGGTTAAAATTAGGGTTTTGGGTTAAAATTAGGGTTTCGGGTCAAAATTAGGGCTTAGGGTTAGAATTTGGGTTTTGAGTTAAAAATGGGGTTTTCGGTCAAAATTAGGGTTTTGGGTCAAATTTAGGGTTTAGAGTCAAAATTAGGGTTTGAAATAGGGTTTTGGGTCAAAATTAGAGCTTTGGGTTAAAATTAGGGTTTTTGGTTAAAATTTGGGTTTTTGGTCCAAATTAGGGTTTTGGGTCAAAATTTGCGTTTGGGTAGGCAACACAGGAACCACAACACATGCCAAGGCCACCACAACACCAGGCGAAGCTGACATGGATTCCTGTCTGACTGTTCGATGACCACGAGCACGGAGCCAGCCAGCACAAACATCCCGACCACCACTCACACGCCATCACGTTTGCAAGACACAGTACAACCGAACGAACCAAGACCCGCATTGCCATCGGCACGCAAGCACATGGAAGCAACGAGAAGCACCGCATTCGCATCGCCATCCATTTTCGGGGCTAGTTGATTCGGCAGGTGATTTGTTACACACTCCTTAGCGGATTTCGACTTCCATGACCACCGTCCTGCTGTCTTAATCGACCCACACCCTTTGTGGGGTCTAGGTTAGCGCGTAGTTGGGCACCGTAACCCGGCTTCCGGTTCATCCTGCATCGCCAGTTCTGCTTACCAAAAATGGCCCACTTGGAGCTCTCGATTCCGTGGCACGGCTCAACAGAGCAGCCGCACCGTCCTACCTATTTAAAGTTTGAGAATAGGTTGAGGGCGTTACGCCCCCGATGCCTCTAATCATTGGCTTTACCAGATAGAACTGGCCCGCGGGCTCCAGCTATCCTAAGGGAAACTTCGGAGGGAACCAGCTACTAGACGGTTCGATTAGTCTTTCACCCTCTCTGGCGACCCCTTCCAGGGGACTTGGACCCGGTCCGCCACTGAGGCCGCTTCTCCATACTACAATTCAGACGCCGAGGGCGGCCGATTCTCATGGTGGCCTCCTCCCGGTTTGCTCGCCGTTACTAAGGGAATCCTTGTTAATTTCTTTTCCTCTGCTTATTGATATGCTTAAACTCAGCGGGTAGCCCCGCCTGACCTAAGGTCCCGTCGTGGGCAGCCAACGGTCGCTGATGGGTCAAAGAGTCCCAAATCCGGTAGGGGTGACACACACGATCGATCTCAAGCTTTTACTCAACCACCATCCATCGCAGCACACTCCACCACGGACTAAATTTTCAGTCAACCGTGAGGCATCCCTCACGGGAAGCCAACATTCGCCCCTTTACTATGCCTAGCAATAGGGCTGAGGCATTGGGGCAACGATGTGCGACACCCAGGCAGGCGTGCGCTTGACCTAATGGCTTCGGGCGCAACATGCATTCAAAGACTCGATGGTTCACGGGATTCTGCAATTCACACCAAGTATCGCATTTCGCTATGTTCTTCATCGATGCAAGAGCCGAGATATCCGTTGGCGAGTGTCTTTGGGATACACGTGTCGCAACGCCACCACACAGGCACCGTCTCCGGTGCCGACGAGGGACGGGCTAGACAATCTCGATTTCCTTAGCGCATTCGGTGCCGGGGTTTTGTTAATGGGCCAGGATGGGCCCGCATGAAGAGGGCACCTCCTAACACTAGGGGGACCGAGGCGCCATGCACCTCAATCCGCACCCAAGGAGTCAAACAAATTCATGGGTCGCACTACTTTGTGAGGATTCGACAATGATCCTTCCGTAGGTTCACCTATGAAAACCTTGTTACGACTTCTCATTCCTCTAAATGATAAGGTTCAGTGGACTTCTCACAATGTCGCCGACAGCGAACCGCCCACATCGCCGCAATCCGAACACTTCACCGGACCATTCAATCGGTACTAGCGATGGGCGGTGTGTATGATGAGCCTCTGGTTGACCGGTTTTATAACTAGTAAAGACCATGGCTTTGTGCTAATTTTATCTCATTTTCACCCAAATTAGACTTGATTGTCCTTAAGCAGCATTTTGAGTCTGTAAAGTATTTTTAAGTTAATTTAGTTGATTTAGAGTTAAATAAAGCACTGATGCTATTTACTATTTTCAGGTTAATAAAAAGAAATAATTCTGGAGTTCCTCGCCCCGCGAGAAGGATGCTCGCCTCGCGAGCCTGAAGGTGACTGTTCCAGAAATTACAATCCTCTCTGTCTCGCCCCGCGAACACTTGACTCGCCTCGCGAGTAATCCAACCCTGGAAGACCAGAAGCCATCACGGTTTACCCGTGTTGAAGGTCACGGCTGTGACAGTTTGGAATCTGAAGAGTCTCGCCTCGCGAATGATAAGCTCGCTTCGCGAGAGAACCAAAAGCTGAAGACTGTTCGCATTATTCGCCTCGCGAAGGTGTGCTCACCTCGCGAGCCAGTGAAAACCAGAAGTTGTATATAAGTCTGTTTTAGGCAGAACTGAGCAGTTTTTAGCTTGTCTTTTGTTTTTTTTTTAGTTTAGATAGCTGCGTTATTTTTGTTATGGAGAGCTAGTCTCCTAGGATTAGTCTACTGTAATTGGTTTCCATTTACACTTGAGGTTCTGTAATTCCTGTTTTTATTTGTTTTTCTCTTTTCAATGCTATGCTATATGTTTCTGTTTGCTTAATTCTGGAGTGTATAGTGTTGTATTGATTTATTTTCGGTGATGTTATGTTCCCATACATAATCGCGTTTGCTTAATTCGCGTGTGTTCGTTTCGTGTTCGCTTAGTTCACGAAGGGCTTAACCCCGTTTGCTTAATTCGGGAATAGGGACATATATCTGTAGTAGTGGTTTCGCTTGTAAATTGTTGCTACAACCGGGAGGGGATTAGAATCTGCTTAGGGCTTGGAATTTGCATGAACCGATGATAGTTGGGAAACCGAGAACAGTAGGTTAATCGCTTTAGTTATTTGATAATCTTTTTAACTGCTCTGTTTTCATTGCTTTGTTTTGTTTTCTTATTTGCATCCTCAATCCAAAACCCCCCAAAAACTAACTTTTTCTGTTAACAACAACACCCAAGAGTCCTTGAGAGACGATACTCGAGTGGTCGCTCCCTATCTACATATTTTGTAAATCGCTCGCTTTTTGGCGCGTGGCGACAGCGCGTTCAAAAATTGGCGCCGTTGCCGGGGACTCTTGTTGTTATTAGCAGAAAATAAAAATTTAAAAATTTAAAAAAAAAAAAACTTTGCTGAATTAGTTTTGTCTGCTTTGTCTGGTCTGTGAATTTTAGTACACCCCATGGATAATTACATGTTTGGTTATATGCCTAATGGTTATTATGAGCCACCACCATGCACATATTATCCTAACTTTACTGGAAGTTATGAGTTTAGCAGTGGTTTTGACATGATTGGAGTAAATGAGGAGCAACCTTCCTATTCTAGCCAACCTAGTGGAGGACAGGGCATCTTGGAGGAGATAGCTTCTCTGATACAACAACAAATGACAGAATTCCAACCAAGTCTTCAACGGATGATAGAGGAAAATCAACGGATGGCAGAGCAAAATCTTGAATCCCAACAGAGGGGAGATGCTGAATCTCAGAAGTTGTCCATTCTAATTGATCAAATTGTCGCCAACTCGGCTGCACTGCTAAATCAACGCCTCCTTGAAGAACATACAAATTCACAAGTAGTTATTCTTGACAATACCTCTGAGGATAATGTTGATAATGATGTCAAGAATACTTCTGCTGATGAACTGTGTGATGAATCTCTAGATATTCACTCTACCCCTGATTCTATCTATTATAGTGCATGTGCTGATTGTACTGACACTGCTTTGTGTATAGCATGTTTTGAAAGGTATGAAGAGCAAAGCATCCATATGGAACAGGAGACAGATGAGGTTGAGGGCCATGTTCACATAGAAAGTGAGGATCAGGAGGACATCTGCTTCACCGTGCTTGAGGATGATGAAGAACCTTTGGAAGTAGATGATTTAATTAAATCAAATGCATGTGTTGAGAGTGATGGGGTGGATGAATTAAGTGCTGGATTTCCAGACATTCAGACCTTTTCTGATTCAGTTTATTGTACCATATGTACTGACTCTACTAACACTAACCTTTGTGTGGTGTGTGCTGAAATTTCTGCATGTATAGCAGGTGATAAATTTGTTAGTGCAGTGAAAGAAGAATGTGCAGAAGATGAAGCAACACCAGAGATCCTAGCTACCTATTTGCCACCTCCCACTGCGGAACAACCGGTGATGGATTTCAAACCTCTGGATTTTGCACCATGGCCAGTTCAAGAGGTTGAACCCCGATTTTATTGGGAGGATTTTATGGACAAAGTTGAGAAAGAGGTCAACTGTCACCCGAAGGGGAGTGAGAAGTCCGCCGCACTTGGCGGAGGTACCATGATTATCAGGCACCCGCTCTCATACTTATGCTGTAGGCCATGGGATCCGGGAGGATCATACTTCAATTTGAGCATTCTGTGGCCACTGTATCACAGACAGTGGGATCCTGGTGGAACCGCCCCCAATGAGTTTTCTCTAAACCTTCTCCTTTTTAATTTTCTTTTCCTTGCTTTATTTCTGTTTTGTTTTCAATAAAGCTCCTGAATAATTTGAGAAGCTCAGGAGTATGTGTGTTTGAGTCTTGTGTTGGCAAGTTTAATTGGTTTTGATTAATTCTGCATAGATGATTGCATGATTTGTGATTGATATGTGATGATTCCCCCTAGGTTGGAAAAATTTTTGTTTTTGAAAAGTGATTCCCATGTGAAATTGAAAACTGAACTTTGAGATATTTTGTTGTGATAGCATGATTTATGATAAGTTTGGGGTGATGGGAAGCACACACTAGGGATAGAATCTCGTTCAAACAATTTGCAAAAATGTCCAGGTGAGGATTTGAGCCTCCAGCATGTTTTTAAACTGTGTGAAATCACTTTCAAGTTGCACTTTCCCGAATTTGCTTGAATCTCTTTATGGTTTGCATGTCTATGTGTTTGCATCAGATGATTTAGGCATTTTCTTTGTAAATAACTACTTAGCCTAAAATAACCATCCCTAATGCATGTTCCTTTGTTAGCCCCATTGAACCTGATTAACCTGTTAATTCTTGATGACCTGATGTTATGAGCTAAAATCTGGAAAAACCATGTTAACCCGATCTTAGGATTAGGAGAGCATGGAATCTTGAAAAGACAAAGGTTGCAAGAAACTAAGTTTGGGGTTGCTACAAGGATATGATGTGTTGTTTGGGATTGGGAAAAAGAAAAAAATATAATAAAAAGGTTGAAAAGAAACAAAGGAAAAAAAAAAGAGGAAAAAAAAAGAAAAAGTGTAGAAATGTAAAAAAAGAAAAAAAAAGAAAGTATTTGAATAAAAAGGCTGTAGTCACCCAAGACAAATGAAAAAAATGAAAAAAGGAACTTGAGTTTAATTTCAAAGTGTAAAAAGTTCATGCTCTCTTAGTTCCTAGGGTCTTCAGCCTAGTACCTTTGTAGATCCTACCCTTAGCCAGGCCCCATTACAACCCCTAAAAGACCTTTTGATGTTGCATGCATGTTTTCTGTGGGAATCATTTTGAGATGAAAATCAAATTTATGGGAAATGCTTTTAAAAGTGAAATTGAGTGAAATGTTGATTGCCTAGACAAACTGAGCGTTTGAGTGAAACACTAAACTCCCTTGTGAGGAAGGCAATTGTTTGAATTTGGTGATCTCCCTCTTGTGTGTAACTTGGATCCCCTGCTTAGATTAATGATTGTTTGAATAGTGAAGTTCTCAAATGTTTAGAATAAATGATTGTGGGGATTGCTTTGTTTGAGAGGGGGGAACATTGAAGAAAATTATTTTGATAAATTGCTTGAAATTTGTGCAAAGTTGATTAAATCTTTTAAGCTTGCCATGTCTTGAGTCTTTCTGAGTTTTTAAGTTTTAGTTTGCTTGGGGACAAGCAAAGTTTAAGTTTGGGGTATTTTGATGAGCCTCTGGTTGACCGGTTTTATAACTGGTAAAGACCATGGCTTTGTGCTAATTTTATCTCATTTTCACCCAAATTAGACTTGATTGTCCTTAAGCAGCATTTTGAGTCTGTAAAGTATTTTTAAGTTAATTTAGTTGATTTAGAGTTAAATAAAGAACTTATGCTATTTACTGTTTTCAGGTTAATAAAAAGAAATAATTATGGAGTTCCTCGCCCCGCGAGAAGGATGCTCGCCTCGCGAGCCTGAAGGTGACTGTTCCAGAAATTACAATCCTCTCTGTCTCGCCCCGCGAACACTTGACTCGCCTCGCGAGTAATCCAACCCTGGAAGACCAGAAGCCATCACGGTTTACCCGTGTTGAAGGTCACGGCTGTGACAGTTTGGAATCTGAAGAGTCTCGCCTCGCGAATGATAAGCTCGCCTCGCGAGAGAACCAAAAGCTGAAGACTGTTCACATTATTAGCCTCGCGAAGGTGTGCTCGCCTCGCGAGCCAGTGAAAACCAGAAGTTGTATATAAGTCTGTTTTAGGCAGAACTGAGCAGTTTTTAGCTTGTCTTTTGTTTTTTTTTTAGTTTAGATAGCTGCGTTATTTTTGTTATGGAGAGCTAGTCTCCTAGGATTAGTCTACTGTAATTGGTTTCCATTTAGACTTGAGGTTCTGTAATTCCTGTTTTTATTTGCTTTTCTCTTTTCAATGCTATGCTATATGTTTCTGTTTGCTTAATTCAGGAGTGTATAGTGTTGTATTGATTTATTTTCGGTGATGTTATGTTCCTATACATAATCGCGTTTGCTTAATTCGCGTGTGTTCGTTTCGTGTTCGCTTAGTTCACGAAGGGCTTAACCCCGTTTGCTTAATTCAGGAATAGGGACATATATCTGTAGTAGTGGTTTCGCTTGTAAATTGTTGCTACAACCGGGATGGGATTAGAATCTGCTTAGGGCTTGGAATTTGCATGAACCGATGATAGTTGGGAAATCGAGAACAGTAGGTTAATCGCTTTAGTTATTTGATAATCTTTTTAACTGCTCTGTTTTCATTGCTTTGTTTTGTTTTCTTATTTGCATCCTCAATCCAAAACCCCCCCAAAACTAACTTTTTCTGTTAACAACAACACCCAAGAGTCCTTGAGAGACGATACTCGAGTTGTCGCTCCCTATCTACATATTTTGTAAATCGCTCGCTTTTTGGGTCGTGGCGACAGCGCGTTCAGTGTACAAAAGCCAGGGACGTAGTCAACGCGAGCTGATGACTCGCACTTACTAGGAATTCCTCGTTGAAGACCAACAATTGCAATGATCTATCCCTATCACGATGAATTTTCAAAGATTACCCGGGCCTGTCGGCCAAGGCTGTAGACTCGTTGAATACATCAGTGTAGCGCGCGTGCGGCCCAGACCATCTAAGGGCATCACAGACCTGTTATTGCCTCAAACTTCTGTGGCCGGAGCGGCCATAGTCCCTCTAAGAAGCTGGCCGTGGAGGGTTACCTCCACATAGTTAGTTAGCAGGCTGAGGTCGCGTTCGTTAACGAAATTAACCAGACAAATCGCTCCACCAACTAAGAACGGTCATGCACCACCACCCATAGAATCAAGAAAGAGCACTCAGTTTGTCAATCCTTACTATGTCTGGACCTGGTAAGTTTCCCCGTGTTGAGTCAAATTAAGCCGCAGGCTCCACTCCTGGTGCTGCACTTTCGTCAATTCCTTTAAGTTTCAACCTTGCGACCATACTCCTCCCGGAACCCAAAGACTTTGATTTCTCATAAGGTGCCAGCGGAGTCCTAAAAGCAACATCCGCTGATCCCTGGTCGGCATCGTTTATGGTTGAGACTAGGACGGTATCTGATTGTCTTCGAGCCCCCAACTTTCGTTCTTGATTAATGAAAACATCCTTGGCAAATGCTTTCGCAGTTGTTCGTCTTTCATAAATCCAAGAATTTCACCTCTGACTATGAAATACGAATGCCCCCGACTGTCCCTGTTAATCATTACTCTGATCCCAAAGGCCAATACAATAGGATCAGAATCCTGTGGTGTTATCCCATGCTAATGTATCCAGAGCGTAGGTGACCGCGCTGTCGCCACGCGCCAAAAAGAACGAGCGTTTACAAAATAATGTAGTATAGAGCGACAACTCGGATCGTCTCTCAAGGACTCTTTAGTTGTTGTTATTATTAACAGAAAAAGTTAGAAAAAGTCAGAATTGGGGGTTTTGGATTGAGAACTAAATTAAGAAGCAAAACAGAAAACAAAGCAAGAAAACAGAGCAGTTACCAAATAAACTAAGCGATTAACCTACTGTTCTCGGTTTCCCAACTATCATCGGTTCATGCAACCCTAAGCAGATTCTAATCCCCTCCCGGTTGTAGCAACAATTTACAAGCGAAACCACTACTACAAATATATGTCCCTATTCCCGAATTAAGAAAACGGGGTTAAGCCCTTCGTGAACTAAGCGAACACGAAACGAACACACGCGAATTAAGCAAACGCGATTAATTATAGGAACATGATATCACCGAGATAAACCAACACAACACAATATACTCCTGAATTAAGCAAACAGAAATATAAAGCATGGCATTGAAAAGAGAAAAGCAAATGAAACAGGATTACAGAAACCTCAAGTCTTAACAGAAACCAATCACAGTAGATTAATCTAGGAGACTAATTCTCCATTACAGACATAAGCAGAAAAGAAAAGAAAAGGAAAATAAACTATTGAAACTACCACTACTCCTACTGACTCCTCCTCTGCCTAACTATGACTCCTATTTATACAAATTCTCTCCAGACCTCTCAATATCTGAATACTCCTTTAATTCATTTCAACCTCTGCCTCTTAGCTTTCCAAAGCCGCTTAATTTGCTTAATTATGAGTTAAGATGAGGGAGTTATGTCCACATTCAACTCATAGGGCAGCTGAAACGTCTCTGACTTCACATGAATTAAAGCCCTTCAAAACGTCTCTGTTTGGAATAATGGTCTTCATGAGAGTTAAACCTCTTTGTTTGATCTTTCGTTTGCCACCGGTTTCAGTTCAAACCGACATCTACAGCCCAAGTTATGGCCCAATCTTCATGACCAGTTCAGGTTCCAGTGACAGCAATTATGTTCTGACTTCCAGGCTCGCGAGGCGAATGGATGCTCGCGAGGCGAACGCTTCAACTTCAAAACTGCCACAGCCGTGATCTTCAACACGGGTAAACCGTGATCGTCTCTGACTTTTCAGAGTTGCAATACTCGCGGGGCGAGAGATCCTTCGCGGGGCGAGTGGCTCCAGATTTATTTTATTTTATTTTATTAACCTGAAAAACAAAAAATAAAAGTAAATACTTTATTCACTCTAAATCAACTAAATTAACTTAAAAACAATTTACAAACTCAAAATATTACTTAAGGACAATCAAGTCTAATTTGGGTGAAAATGATATAAAATAAGCACAAAGCCAAGGTCTTTACTAGTTATAAAACCAGTCAAACAGAGGCTCATCAGTAGGCTTGCTTTGAGCACTCTAATTTCTTCAAAGTAACAGCACAGGAGGCACGACCCGGCCAGTTAAGGCCAGGAGCGCATCCCTGGCAGAAGGGACGAGCCGACCGGTGCACACCAGAGGCGGACCGATCGACCCAACCCAAGGTCCAACTACGAGCTTTTTAACAGCAACAACTTAAATATACGCTATTGGAGCTGGAATTACCGCGGCTGCTGGCACCAGACTTGCCCTCCAATGGATCCTCGTTAAGGTATTTGGATTGTACTCATTCCAATTACCAAATTCTATAACACCCCGATTTTTGCTGCTTCCTAATATCGATAATAAATATATAAACATATATATATTTTTATCCGGGACTTAGAAAATGATTTTGGATAAACCAAGGTCACTTCCTTGTTATACTTATTATCATAAGGTTACGGGGAAGTTTTTGGTTGAAAATTCAGACGGAAACCGGTCTGCCGTTTTCTGTGTTTTCACTGACAGTAAGAGTTTACTGCTCAGAAGACCTAATTTTAACTCGTGAACGAGATGAAAAATGTTTTTATCGTATTTACTATGATACTGGAAGTTTTAAAAATTTTGGTAAAAAAATTAAAATATTATATTTGTTGCGGGCGTATACGTCGAGATATCTCTAGGAAAAGCTTGCGCCAGATGAAACCCGGAGTCGGCAACGGAGCTGAGATAATGGATTTGACCGACTTGACGAGCATTTATGACGAGCTTATCCGAGTCATAATGGCCATAATGTCGCATTTATGGCAAAGGGAATTTTTGCTATGAAATGACCATTTTACCCTTGTCTTTTTATGACAATTACAAGCCATGCCATTGGAAAATTTGACCAAATGTTACCCAAAACCTATGGCTCATTCCTCCATTCCAAGTATTTGGACATCCCTTTTTCCTAGCCATAAATGAGCATTTATGGGAAGTGGATGAGTCATAGGCAAAGTCACATTCTCATCATTCTCCCGAAATTTCCACGAAATTATGACTCTTATCTGTTCTGAATCTCGAAAAACTTTTAACATGAAAGTTGTTCATCTTTCTCTCTTCTTTCCAACGACATAAATATCATCAAAAACGGACAAGTATAGTGAAAGATATGTCTAAATTACCGAAACTGCTCTAAATCTTCATCATTCTTTATCTTTCTCTCTAAACTTCTCGAGAACACATAGAAAACCAAGGTTAATTAACCATGATTTGCAACACAAAATATCTTCTCCCTAATATGTGGGGTAAGAGGCAGCCACATCTCTTCAAATTTATGACCACATATTTTATTAACCATGATTACAAATAAACCCTAGTTAGGTTACTATTAACTATAGCTAAGTTATTATATTATTTTCTAACTTAACCTTGATCAAATAAACTCAACCATGGTTCTTTTATCTCATTGAACCACATGTTTTCTCCTCACACCCACCTCTAAACCGTGCCCATCATCCACACTTGAATCATTTTGTTTCATTTTCCAACTTCATCATTTTGTCTCTCTCAAAACTTCATGTTCTTCATTTTCTCTCTTTTTCTCTCTTAACCAAAAAGCTTGAGTTTGTGAAGAAAGCTGCCATTTCTTGCTCATTTCTTGTTCTTCAAGAGGTGATTCCTACTCTCTACCTTCATTTAATGTCATGTTCTTCATAATTTTTCATGTTTTGAAATCTTAGATCACTATGTTCAAGTTAGATTCAAGCTTATGTTCATAACTTTGAAAAATCACCATAAATCATAGAAAAATCCTAAAAATGTGAAACCACTTTCTATGTTCTTATTATTATCTCTACTATCGTGATATATGATATTGTTTCAAACAAAAGTTTCCTTCCCCTATTTCTAGCCTAGGCCGAATCATACAAAAAAAATGGGTGTAGAAATTTGATTTCTTGTCATGGAAGTGATCATGTTAATCATCTATTGAACATGTATTAGTGATGAATCTAGGTTCTTATATCAAACTAAGATTTCTAGCCATAATTTCATGTCTTGGTCGAATCCTAGAGGAAAGGATGGATGGAGTTTTTGTCCTTGCTTATGATGTATGACCATGTCTTTCATCATACATACTTGTATACTTGTTGAATCCTAGTTGGTTCATGAAACTAAAAACCCTAACCCTATGTTCTTGTGTTGGCCGAATCTACCAATTTGAGGATTAGGATGGTTTTGATTCTTAACCTTGTTGTTTAGCCTTAATCCATTTCTTAAGTATATTAGGATCATTAATCCACGACTTAAGCAAATTTGGAGATTTTGAGCCACAAAACCCTAAGACGCCGTGACCTATTAGAGAGGATTAGGTGTTTGTTTAGCTTGTTTTGATTGGTTGTTTGGATGTGTTGTTGAAGGTTAATTGTTTTACGACGTACGAGGGTTTCCGACAACCGACGGAGTTCTGTTAATTTCACCGAGGAGCTTCAAGAGGTAAGGGGAGCTTACCTGAGGGATTTTCTCAATAACTATTTGTTTGTAGTGTGGTTTATATGACTTATATGTGGTTGTGGTTAGTTGTTTATGTTGTTTACGTTGTGTTGTTTATCTGTGTATCGGTGTTTGATCTGCTTTTAATTTATTTAATTATCTGCAGTTGTATACTATATTGCTATGATGCATGATCTGCCTGGGGATATAATTCTGTTAATTGTTGTTGAATGTTATTTGTGAGTGTTGTTTGAGAAGCCAGACAGTGGTCAGTGCACAACCGATTAATCAGATAAAAGCTTTAATAAGCTGTGAAAATTATATTCAATGTTTAATGGGAAATGTTGAAATATAATAGTGGTGGAAAATATTATTTTGGGAAAATAAGGAGTTTTGAGAAATATTATTATTTTAATAATTTATTAGTGTAAAAGTAATTTATGAGTCACAATGAGAGCGAAACCGTGAAAATATTTTTGCACTGCTAATTTTTATGTAAGGAATTCCGGAATATTAGAAAATGTTATTTTATGAAATTAATTGGTGAAAATAATTTGATTACGATTTTAGAAAATTATTTAAGTGGAAAAAGCTAAGTTTTGGCTTAAAAAGCTTTAAAAGAGATAATTGACGGCAAATTTGGAAAAGTGTCGACGGCAAATATCTTGAAACGGCAAGTCGTATTTTAAGTAAGTTTAAAATCTCAAGTGACTCACTTGGGGAAAACTAAGTTTTAGTATTTAAAGACTTTATTGAAGAATGTTCCATGTGAAAAGATTCTCCGAAAACAAAATTAATTCAACCGTGTTGAAAGTGGTGTGGAACTTAGTAACCGAGACGTCGGGGTACTAAGGTTCTTTGTTGTTATGGACTTGGGGTCCTTTGGACTTTGAGGTCCTGTAGACTTGGTGTCTACTGTATACGTTGTGTATACTGTGTTTAAACATTTAAGATGTTTTCTACTACCACGAACCTAAGACTGATTGCAAGGTCGAGAGGTGTCGTGATTGAGCACTCGGACTGTGAGGTCCCGTGTTTTAATAAAAGTTTTAAGGATGTTAAAACTGTGTGAGTCGTAAGCCATTTTGAGCTTCGGCAAGAAAAGATCGAACACAAAGAAAAGCGTCAAGAACAGAGTGTTTTGCATGCATTTGGCAGACGTGCCTGTATTCTGACTGCGTGCCTGGTGTTCTGGCTGCGTGCCCGGTGTTCTAGCTGCGTGCCTGGGAGTCTGATCAACTCATTACTTGTTGGGATATCTCATGAGATTAGGTGTGAATGTTTAGATGATATATTGAAGTGTTCATGCATAGTTTTCCAATGTTGATGTTTGGGGCGTGAAACCCAATGATAAACTGTATGCTATAATTGAGATGTTTATGTATATGTGCATGTGTCTACTTTTGTACGAGCATTTAGTTATCGTGTTAAATACATATATTGACGTCTCACCCTTACAAACATATCAGAGTCGCACAAGGGATAAGATCTCTACAAGAAGGAGGAGGTTGTTTAGTTCGGGGCATGCTATTGCTGCTTCTATGGGTGGTAGTGTCAGTTAGTTACGACCAGCTTAGGTCCTATTGTGTTATATTATGTTTTAAGAATAAATTAACTGGTAAGGATCTAGGTGTGAAAACATATGAGGCAGTATAGTTGTATATCTTATATACAGTATGTATTTAAGTGTGGTTTGATTTCGTTGTTGTTGTTTTGAGGTTAAAAAGAAAAAAAAATTATCACCATATTTTGAAAAGATAAACGTTGATAAAACGTTATTTTCCGATAGTAACCAGCAAATTAAGTTTTATTTCCGCAAACGGGTAACCATGTGATGACTCGAGTTAGGGTGTCACATTAGTGGTATCAGAGCTGGTCGAGTCTTTCGGGATCTTTGGGGAATAGGTCTGTTGTGTTGATGTTGTGTTTTCTGAGTTAAGTTTTGTTTGAATTGCTTCTTAGAAGTAATGTGTGTTAATACACCAATCCACGTTTTATTTTCTGGTTGCGGTCTAACTGATTTTGTTCTACAGGTCAGTTATGGAACTCGCACCAGAAGGTGGACGTGGACGAGGACATGGACGCGGTCGTGGAAGAGGCCGTAGAGGTGGACGTGTTGGCGGTCATGGTAACATGAATGAAGAGTATGAAGGAGGAGTGGATTATGCAGCTCAAGCAATGGAAAATGTGGCAGCGGCGATTGCAAATCAAACTGCAGCTATGAATATTCAGAATCTGCAAGCTGCGGAAGGCAAGGCTTTGATTGTGTTTCGAAGTCAAAATCCTTCATAGTTTGGTGGGGATGCTGATCATGAGAAAGCCGATTTATGGATTCAGGAGCTGGAGAAAATTTTCGAGTTGGTGGTCACGCTTGCAGAAGTTAAGGTCACTTATGCTGCTTTCCTACTGGTAGGAGATGCGGAGTATTGGTGGAAAGGTGCCAGGCTACTGTTGGAGACTGATCATCAAGACATTACTTGGAACGTTTTTCGAACTGCATTCATGGATAAGTATTTTCCGGAGAGCGTTAGAATCGAGAAAGAGATGGAATTTTTGGGATTACAACAACAAGACATGTCTGTGGGAGAGTATGCGGCTAAGTTTGAATCGCTTGCCAAATACTTCCGTTTCTTTCAAGCACAACCCAATGAGAGCTGGAAGTGTGAGAGGTTTGAAGAGGGCTTAAGGTTTGAGATTAAGGAATCTGTTTTACCTCTGCAACTTCGAACTTTTCAAGCTTTAGTCGAAATGAGTCGGAAGATTGAGCAGATGAGGAAAGGAAGAAATGATAAGGGAAATGTTGGAGGACCCACTAGATCCAAGGATCAATCTGAGAATCAGGGAGAAAAGCAAGTGCAGAGAAAACCTTATTTCCGACCACCAGGGAATGACCAGAATATACAACAACATCATTCGAATTTTGTTGCGACGGGGAGTAGTGGCCAAAATAATCAAAATCAAAGTCAAGTTAGAAGGTGTTTCAGCTGTGGAGATACAAGACATATGTTGGATACTTGCCCTGTGAGGGGAGCTAAGTGTTTCAACTGTGGTCAAGTGGGACATTTGGCAAAGAATTGCAATGCACCAAAGGGAGCTAAGTGTTTCAACTGTGGTCAAATGGGACAGTGGGCGAAGGAATGTAATGCGCCAAGGCGTGGATCGACTGTCAATAACACCAATGCTGTCAAGCCAAAGACCGCGGGTAGAGTATATAGTGTGTGGGGAGCTGAAACTTCAAACCATAACGGTAACCTCTTAACTACACTATTTATTCGGGTACAATTCATACTTTGTTTCGATGGATTGTGTGTGTATGTGTTGAAATTACTTGTTTCTGTGATTATCATGAGATGATTATTTCAAATTTCAACTATTCAATTGGTCACTGTGACATTTAGTATGTTTGACTGTCCTATTTTGTTCGGGATAGACGCTTTCTTGACAAAACGAGTTTCTCGAGGAGACTCAGTCTGGTTACTTCTACAATTTGGGGGAGAGTGACCCAATCTGTATTTTGTCGGATTGATATCCTTTTAAAAATTGTTATGTTCTTGCGAAAGGAGAAACTTTCTTAGATTCATGTTTGTAAAAGTGTACCGATCATACATTTTTACTTCCCTGAATTTGTTAAAGAATCTTTATGCACAGAATATTCTCGTATTCTTCTCAGATTGATGAAATTCTTTTACATACTTTCTTGTGAAAGTAAGGCTTCAGGATCTTTCATTCCAGTCTAGCTTCGTGTCACGAAATTTCGAGGACGAAATTTTTTTTAAGTGGGGTAGTAATGTAACACCCCGACTTTTCCTGCTTCCTAATATCGGTAATAAATATATAAACATATATATATTTTTATCCGGGACTTAGAAAATGATTTTGGATAAACCAAGGTCATTTCCTTGTTATACTTATTATCATAAGGTTACAGGGAAGTTTTTGGTTGAAAATTCAGACGGAAACCGGTCTGCCGTTTTCTGTGTTTTCACTGACAGTAAGAGTTTACTGTGTGACACCCTAAAACCTGGCATCACATGGTTACCCATTTGTGGAAAAGAAACCTTTTTAAAACGCTGGTCGCCTTCGGAAATATAACCTTTATTAGAAGGTTACTGAAAAGGGTACTCATTTTTTTTTCTTTTTTTTTATAATAGTAAGCGGTAGTTAAGAAACAATGATGAACACTCAGAACATGTGAATAAACATCATGCATATAAATATATAGCCGACCCACTTAGGATCTTAGGTTTTTGGTTACAAGATAGGCCTTATCGAACTGGCCAACTCATACTGATACAAAAACTGAAGAAGTAGGTAAAAGATAACATCACACCGGGAATAGGGAAATCGGGCATAAGGCTCAAAAGATGGCTCTAAAAGCCAAGGAACCATCGGGGCAACTCCAGAATCCAACAACGATCTATCCATGCCTCCTGCACGCGGAGTGACCGCAGAAGCTACCTTCAGATGAGGGACCACTAGCCGGATCAATAACGTCGCCGCCATCATCGATAGGGATGTCGTCGTTGCCGGGGTCCTGTGGATGATACTCTGGCTCCTCCTCCTCCTCGTCCTCGACCTCTATGAACTCATAGGGTTCTTCCTCAGGATCCTCTTCCACTGGATCCTCTTCGAGCGGTTCGACTGGGTCAAGGTGCTCATGAAGAAGTCTGGTGACCTGTAGCGTGTGGAGGTAGAACCATGGAGGTGGAAGCACCACAGTCCTAGTCTAGACGGTATGGATCCTCCGTATGGGTACTCCGTTGGCATTTGTCTCAATAGTCGTGATCGGTCCCCGATAAGTCGCAGTCGTCGTTCCTTCATGTATGGTCCAACTCCCCGCCGCCCCAGCGTGATCGAAGACCTCTTTCCTCGAGTTCGTTGGTGCCAGGGGAACGTCCGGATCCATCTAAGAGCACGTGCGTTCCCGATGCAAGGAGAAAAGAACAAAACATATAGTTGTGCAAGAGTGAGATACCGTCATAAGATATATCCCACAACAACCATATACATGATACATACATCACAGAATCATATAAGCAGTTGAATCATGCATATACACAATATATCAGTGTTATATCAAAGGGCATCAAACCCGCACAGTCAATCTTTCGAAAATATGCATGGCACTTCAATGTCAGGCTCTAACTTAATCTCATGAGATATTAACACCGTTTTTCACTGGAGAAAAATTAGAGTTGGTCAATCTCTAGCCCACCGGGCAGTTGCCTCCTTACCCTCATGCATTAAGGTCTCAGGACGAGCAACGTCACATGTGCCTCTTCACTCGGTTTACATGGACAGACTCCCAGATACCATCTTTGTATCTGATATAAACATCAATAGCACGTCTGCTTGGGGAAATGCACATGAGAAAATGTTTTATTTAAAAGGATTTCTTTGTGTTCATTCTTTTCACCGTCGCTGCTCAAAGCTAACGACTTAAATCATCATTTCCCCATCACTTGAAAACTCAGAAGCATAGGACTCATAGTCCGAATGCTCAATCACAATGCCCAAGACCGTGGCCGCAGTCAAGGGTTGTGGTCGTAGAAAACAACCTTCACCTTTAATCATGTTCATCACACGCGGTTAGAATACACAGTCCAACACAACGTGATTAGGACCTAAGTCCATCACAACGAAACCAGAACGAACTGTCCTCAATTTCGAGAATTGGACTCTCAGTCCATAACATCATAACCAGGACTCGTAGTCCCGAATTAACACTGATCCAAGATCACGTGCGCATAACTGAATACTAGAGGCAACGTCTCGCGTACTAGATTTTCTTTCTTAAGTACTTATTTTTCGTTCAGTGAAAAACAAATTCAAAACCGAATCCTCGATAACCTATCCAGGTCATCGAAAAGTTTCTAAAATATTTAGGAAAACATTTTCTTTGAAAATCTTTTATAAAGCATCTTTGAAATTCTTTTATCTTTGAAATATTTCCCCCCAATAGGATATTGCCAAATAATCTTGAAAGTTTTCACTTGAAGACACATAGTTCGAAAATGATTTTTCTCTTGTATAACAATAGTTCACCAAAACCATTTTAGCATTTAAAACAAGTACTTTAAGTTTAAAGAGCTTTTGGAAAAGAACACCAATCCCTTCATCTTCAAAGCTTATTAAGGTTTTTAATCCTTATAACGGTTGAGCACAGACGCACGTCTGGCTTAGCAAACTTTTAATCAACAACAGTATATATCATCAGTTCAATGCTAATATCACAGTTGAAAGTAGTTCATCACATATATGCATTATATCATTTAGAACAAGTACAGTTCAACATCAGATAATAGCATAACAGTTCAAGTACATTAGATAATCAAGTAAGCTCAATCAACATGTAAATATCCAATTAAACACATACACACATGCATACAGCTATTGAATATCTTTAGGAAATCCCCTCTTACCTTAAGAAGGTAAGAGAATGCAAGAAAATAAACAGTTTCGCGGACGTTCTTCAAGGTTGGTTAGGATGCAAGTCTAGGTTTCAAGACACAAGGTTCAAAGGATTAGAACTCAACCAAGAACTTAGGGTTAGAAGTTTCCAAAACATATGCAACTTAGGGATTTATGATCCTCAAGTGCTAAGAGTTTAAAACATGATTACTTAAAACAAAGTTGAACAAAAATCCCACCAAGTTACACTTTGATGGAGATTCGGACTTGACCAATAAAATAGGCTAGGAACATTTAAACTTTCCAATCTCTTTGGTTTAGCATCCATTAATAGTAAGGAGCTCAAAACCATGATCACTTTGGATAAATGAAAAACGAAACACACTAGGTCCATAACCTTTAAGATTCGGCCATCCTTGGGTTTTTATGATAAAAATCTTTAATTTCTTCCAATCTCTTAGGCCTTTTAGCATCCAATAACTTATGGAGCTCAAGTCTATGATCATCTTGAAAGCAACATAGGATTTTAAATAACAAAGCTCATAAGCACATAAAGTAGGAACAACATAGGCTTATAAATAATTAAAGTATAATGACATAAGTAAATGAATCATAAATGACATAAACATAAATGACATAAAGTAAATGACATAATGTAAATGACATAAAGTAAATGGCATAAATATAAATGACATAAAAGTAAATGACATAATGTAAATGACATAAAGTAAATGACATAAATTAAATGGCATTATTATAAATGACATAAAGGTAAATGACATAATGTAAATAACATAAATATAAATGGCATGAAAGTAAATGACATAAAAGTAGAGTAAAAATCTTTAAACTTTCCAATCACTTTAGACATAGCATCCTTTAACATAAAGGAGCCTTGGTCCATGATCATTTTGGGAAAACAAATCTTTAAACTTTCCAATCACTTTAGACATAGCATCCTTTAACATAAAGGAGCCTTGGTCCATGATCATTTTGGGAAAACAAATCTTTAAATACAAACTCATATTTGTAAAAGTTGAAACAATATCCATCTAAACCGTATGCATGGTTCGGCCTCATTAGAAAGTAGAGGTTAGGAAACTTTGTTTTACACAACCTTTTAGTATGTTAAACTACAAGTAAATACAAGACCATAGAAATTGGTTTCAACTCAAAAGGAGTTTTCTACCATTTTTGAGAGATTTTTGAAGATAAAAGCTCATATATGACATAAAGAAGAAACTTTAGAAAAAGATGAAGTTTTTAAAGAAAAGAATACATGAGAGTATTACCCTAAACAAGAGGAACAACTTTGATGAATAACACTTAGTGAAAAGGGGAATAAAAACAAGAGCTTTGGAAGCTTGAAGTTATAAAGATGAAAGCTTAAGAGTTGAGTAGGAGAAAGGAAAGTGATGAAGTGGAGTTGATGAGTGATATTTATAGAGGAAAGGGGAGGGTGCACGGCCTTGAGAGGGAGAAGAAGAAAGAAGATGAGTCGCTTGAAGAGAGATTAAAGAGTTAATGTGATGTGATGTGATTGGAGAGAGAAAGTTGAAAAGTAAGATTTTGGAATGAAGTAAGGATTTACTTTTTCCTTAGGTGTGTCATAAGCATTTAATGAGACTCCCCATCAAGCCTTTTCTCCTCCTTTAGGGTTCCTTTAACTGCTTAAATACGTAACCGGTTGCACATCCGATTGTATTTTCTGAAGGTTTCGTCCGGATAAAATATTATATTTTATTCCCGGACAACAAAATTCGAAAATTTACCCAACCCACACAAAACATCATAAAAACACTAACTGTCTCGTTCACGAATTAAAATTTTGTTTCTAGCTCAGTGAACTTGTACCGGTAGTGAGAACCCAGACCGGTTTTCGTCTGAATTTTCGACTGAAAATTTTATTGTGACTTCATATGGTAAAACAACACAAGAAAATGATTTTATTTTAAATAAAATCATCTTCTGGATTTTATCGAAAATAAATACATTAAAGCATGTATTTATCGATAAAGAAGCATACGAAAAACGGGGTGTTACATACTGCTCAGAAGACCTAATTTTAACTTGTGAACGAGATGAAAAATGTTTTTATCGTATTTACTACGATACTGGAAGTTTTAAAAATTTTGGTAAAAGAATTAAAATATTATATTTGTTGCGGGCGTATACGTCGAGATATCTCTAGGAAAAGATTGCGCCAGATGAAACCCGGAGTCGGCAACGGAGCTGAGATAATGGATTTGACCGACTTGACGAGCATTTATGACGAGCTTATCCGAGTCATAATGGCCATAATGTCTCATTTATGGCAAAGGGAATTTTTGCTATGAAATGACCATTTTACCCTTGTCTTTTTATGACAATTACAAGCCATGCCATTGGAAAATTTGACCAAATGTAACCCAAAACCTACGGCTCATTCCTCCATTCCAAGTATTTGGACATCCCTTTTTCCTAGCCATAAATGAGCATTTATGGGAAGTGGATGAGTCATAGGCAAAGTCACATTCTCATCATTCTCCCGAAATTGCCACGAAATTATGACTCTTATCTGTTCTGAATCTCGAAAAACTTTTAACATGAAAGTTGTTCATCTTTCTCTCTTATTTCCAACGACATAAAGATCATCAAAAACGGATAAGTATAGTGAAATATATGTCTAAATTACCGAAACTGCTCTAAATCTTCATCATTCTTTATCTTTCTCTCTAAACTTCTCAAGAACACATAGAAAACCAAGGTTAATTAACCATGATTTGCAACACAAAATATCTTCTCCCTAATATGTGGTGTAAGAGGCAGCCACATCTCTTCAAATTTATGACCACATATTTTATTAACCATGATTACAAATAAACCCTAGTTAGGTTACTATTAACTATAGCTAAGTTATTATATTATTTTCTAACTTAACCTTGATCAAATAAACTCAACCATGGTTCTTTTATCTCATTGAACCACATGTTTTCTCCTCACACCCACCTCTAAACCGTGCCCATCATCCACACTTGAATCATTTTGTTTCATTTTCCAACTTCATCATTTTGTCTCTCTCAAAACTTCATGTTCTTCATTTTCTCTCTTTTTCTCTCTTAACCAAAAAGCTTGAGTTTGTGAAGAAAGTTGCCATTTCTTGCTCATTTCTTGTTCTTCAAGAGTTGATTCCTACTCTCTACCTTCATTTAATGTCATGTTCTTCATAATTTTTCATGTTTTGAAATCTTAGATCACTATGTTCAAGTTAGATTCAAGCTTATGTTCATAACTTTGAAAAATCATCATAAATCATAGAAAAATCCTAAAAATGTGAAACCACTTTCTATGTTCTTATTATTATCTCTACTATCGTGATCTATGAGATTGTTTCAAACAAAAGTTTCCTTCCCCTATTTCTAGCCTAGGCCGAATCATACAAAAAAATGGGTATAGAAATTTGATTTCTTGTCATGGAAGTGATCAAGTTAATCATCTATTGAACATGTATTAGTGATGAATCTAGGTTCTTATATCAAACTAAGATTCCTAGCCATAATTTCATGTCTTGGCCGAATCCTAGAGGAAAGGATGGATGGAGTTTTTGTCCTTGCTTATGATGTATGATCATGTCTTTCATCATACATACTTGTATACTTGTTGAATCCTAGTTGGTTCATGAAACTAAAAACCCTAACCCTATGTTCTTGTGTTGGCCGAATCTACCAATTTGAGGATTAGGATGGTTTTGATTCTTAACCTTGTTGTTTAGCCTTAATCCATTTCCTTAAGTATATTAGGATCATTAATCCACGACTTAAGCAAATTTGGAGATTTTGAGCCACAAAACCCTAAGAGGCCGTGACCTATTAGAGAGGATTAGGTGTTTGTTTAGCTTGTTTTGATTGGTTGTTTGGATGTGTTGTTGAAGGTTAATTGTTTTACGACATACGAGGGTTTCTGACAACCGACGGAGTTCTGTTAATTTCACCGAGGAGCTTCAAGAGGTAAGGGGAGCTTACCTGAGGGATTTTCTCAATAACTATTTGTTTGTAGTGTGGTTTATATGACTTATATGTGGTTGTGGTTAGTTGTTTATGTTGTTTACGTTGTGTTGTTTATCTGTGTATCGGTGTTTGATCTGCTTTTAATTTATTTATTTATCTGCAGTTGTATACTATATTGCTATGATGCATGATCTGCCTGGGGATATAATTCTGATAATTGTTGTTGAATGTTATTTATGAGTGTTGTTTGAGAAGCCTGACAATGGTCAGTGCACAACCGATTAATCAAATAAAAGCTTTAATAAGCTGTGAAAATTATATTCAATGTTTTATGGGAAATGTTGAAATATAATAGTGGTGGAAAATATTATTTTGGGAAAATAAGGAGTTTTGAGAAATATTATTATTTTAATAATTTATTAGTGTAAAAGTAATTTATGAGTCATAATGAGAGCGAAACCGTGAAAATATTTTTGCACTGCTAATTTTTATGTAAGGAATTCCTGAATATTAGAAAATGTTATTTTATGAAATTAATTGGTGAAATTAATTTGATTACGATTTTAGAAAATTATTTAAGTGGAAAAAGCTAAGTTTTGGCTTAAAAAGCTTTAAAAGAGATAATTGACGGCAAATTTGGAAAAGTGTCGATGGCAAATATCTTGAAACGGCAAGTCGTATTTTAAGTAAGTTTAAAATCACAAGTGACTCACCTGGGGAAAACTAAGTTTTAGTATTTAAAGACTTTATTGAAGAATGTTCCATGTGAAAAGATTCTCCGAAAACAAAATTAATTCAACCGTGTTGAAAGTGGTGTGGAACTTAGTAACCGAGACGTCGGGGTACTAAGGTTCTTTGTTGTTATGGACTTAGGGTCCTTTGGACTTTGAGGTCCTGTAGACTTGGTGTCTACTGTATACATAGTGTATACCGTGTTTAAACATTTAAGAAGTTTTCTACTACCACGAACCTAAGACTGATTGCAAGGTCGAGAGGTGTCGTGATTGAGCACTCGGACTGTGAGGTCCTGTGTTTTAATAAAAGTTTTAAGGATGTTAAAACTGTGTGAGTCGTAAGCCATTTTGAGCTTCGGCAAGAAAAGATCGAACACAAAGAAAAGCGTCAAGAACAGAGTGTTCTCCATGCATTTGGCAGACGTGCCTGTGTTCTGGCTGCGTGCCTGGTGTTCTGGCTGCGTGCCTGGTGTTCTGGCTGCGTGCCTGGGAGTCTGATCAACTCATTACTTGTTGGGATATCTCATGAGATTAGGTGTGAATGTTTAGATGATATATTGAAGTGTTCATGCATAGTTTTCCAATGTTGATATTTGGGGCGTGAAACCCATTGATAAACTGTATGCTATAATTGAGATGTTTATGTATATGTGTATGTGTCTACTTTTGTGCGAGCATTTAGTTATCGTGTTAAATCCATATATTGGCGTCTCACCCTTACAAACATATCAGAGTTGCACAAGGGATAAGATCTCTACAAGAAGGAGGAGGTTGTTTAGTTCGGGGCATGCTGTTGCTGCTTCTATGGGTGGTAGTGTCAGTTAGTTACGACCAGCTTAGGTCCTATTGTGTTATATTATGTTTTAAGAATAAATTAACTGGTAAGGATCTAGGTGTGAAAACCTATGAGGCAGTATAGTTGTATAACTTATATACAGTATGTACTTAAGTGTGGTTTGATTTCGTTGTTGTTGTTTTGAGGTTAAAAAGAAAAAAAAATTATCACCATATTTTGAAAAGATAAACGTTGAGAAAACATTATTTTCCGAAAGTAACCAGCAAATTAAGTTTTATTTCCGCATACGGGTAACCATGTGATGACCCGAGTTAGGGTGTCACAGACTCAATGAGCCCGGTATTGTTATTTATTGTCACTACCTCCCCATGTCAGGATTGGGTAATTTGCATGCCTACTGTCTTCCTTGGATGTGGTACCGTTTCTCAGGCTCCCTCTCCGGAATCGAACCCTAATTCTCCGTCACCCGTCACCACCATGGTTGGCCACTATCCTGCCATCAAAAGTTGATAGGGTAGAAATTTGAATGATGTGTCGCCGTCACAAGGACCGTGCGATCGGACGAGTTATCATGAATCATCAAAGCAACAGGCAGAGCCTGCGTCAACCTTTAATCTACTAAATGCATCCCTTCCAGAAGTCGGGGTTTGTTGCACGTATTACCTCTAGGATTACTACGGTTATCCGAGTAGTAGATACCATCAAACAAACTATAACTGATTTAATGAGCCATCCGCAGTTTCACAGTCTGAATTAGTTCATACTTACACATGCATGGCTTAATCTTTGAGACAAGCATATAACTACTGGCAGGATCAACCACGTAGCATCCACCAACAACTATGCCCGAAGTGCAAGTGTTGTCACCGCAAGCGGAAAAGCAACCCAGGCACCACGGCAAGCATCGTTCATGGCAAACGATAATATTCCGAGGGACTCGACAGGGCACAATCAAGAGCCCACATTAGCCACATGCACCGCATCCAGAAGAACAGTAGATACCAATGACAACATGAGCTGCACAACACACAACACAAGTGAAACACTAGTACTACTTTCAAATCCACTAAACCTCACAAAGGAAGCCTAGATGGGCCGAGTCTTACGAGTCACATGAATACCGCCAAATGGGTAGGCAACACAGGAACCACAACACACGCCAATGCCACCGCAACACAAGGCGAAGCTGACATGGATTTCTGTCTGACCGTTTGATGACCACGAGCACGGAGCCAGCCAGCTCAAACATCCCGACCACCACTCACACGCCATCACGTTTACAAGACACAATACAACCGAACGAACCACGCCCCGCATTGCCAACAGCAAGCAAGCACATGGAAGCAACGAGAAGCACCGCATCCGCATCGCCAGGCGCGACCAAAATCCGAAGCCAACATTTTTAAATCGGTTGACCAACAACATCGCGAGGATCCTTTCCAACATCGCGAGGGTCCTTTTTACTGCGCCTTCACCTAACACCACGTCCATCAACAACCAAGGTCGAGGAGCCACGCACCCACAACCTCGCCACACCATCAAGTACCCCAAAAAATTGATAAATATCGAAAGCCAACATTTTTTAAAAATCAAAAACATCGCGAGGATCCCTTGAGATGCGCCTTCAGCCGAACTGGTGTTGGGCACCCCTAACAAGGCCACTTCAGGACGATCACCAGTCTCTTGGTGCTTCGACACGACCCCAAAAGGCATCACCTAACATCACGTCTATCCACAACCAAGGTCGAGGAGCCGGGCACCTACAGCCTCGCCACACCATCGAGAACCCCACGAAATTGATAAATATTGAAAGCCAACATTTTTAAAAACAAAAAACATCGTGAGGATCCTTGCCGATGCGCCTCAGCCGATCTGGTGTTGGGCACCCCTAACAAGGCCACTTCAGGATGATCACCCGTCTCTTGGTGCTTCGGCTCCGCCCCAGAAGGCATCACCTAACACCACGTCCATCCACAACCAAGGTCAAGGAGCCGCGCATCCACAGCCTCGCCACACCATCGAGTACCCCACCACGAAATTGATAAATATCGAAAGCCAACATTTTTAAAAACCAACAATGTCGCGAGGATCCTTTTCGATGCGCCTTCAGCCGATCTGGTGTTTGAGCACCCCCTCACAAGGCTGTAAGACTAAGCCGTCATTCATGTTTTGATGTATGACAAACAAAGTTTATTTTACATAAGATTTTTGATTTTGACTATGTACTCATTACGTGTTAAATTGCATGCAAGATCACTCATGAACAAAGCAAAACAAGCTGACGTCCAACCAAGTAAAACAAGTAGACGAAGGGATAAAAAGCTGGCGTCCACTAAAGTACAACAGGAAGAGATCGTCCACTAAAGTACAACAAGAAGAGCTCGTCCAATGAAGTAAAACAAGAAGAGCTCGTCCACTGAAGTACAACAAAAAGAGCTCGTCTAACAAGAAGAGTGCGTCCACTGAAAGTAACAGGAGCTCGTCTGCTGATGTGGCACATATAGCTCGTCTAACAAGAAGAGCGGGTCCACTGAAAGTAACAGAAGAGATCGTCTGCTGACGTGGCATAAGGAGCTCGTCTACTGAAAATAACAAGAAGAGCTCGTCCACTAAAAGTAACAAGAAGCGCTCGTCTGCTGACGTGGCACATGGAGCTCGTCTACTGAAGTAAAAAGGAGAGCTTGTCTACTAAAAGTTCCAAATGGAGCTCATCTATTAATGATACACACTTTGGACTTACTAAGATCTTAATGAGAGGCTCCGTCCACTAACATGGCATATGAAGCTCATCTTCAAGTAGGAGCACGTCCAATCACCTTGTGTTAGCACTCCCGTCTATTGACGTGGCAAAATGGACGCGGCTATTTGCTATTCTTTCAGATAGAAACGAATATTTTACTCTTCAATTAGAATTGGCTATCCTTTCAGATGGAAACGGCTATTTTTAAGAAGGACGCAAACTCTACAAGAATCAACATAATCTCATTTCAAGAACAAGAATCAAGAAAACATATTTTGTTAAATCAGATCCAAATCTGTTTTAAATGATCCCAACGACTATAATTTGTCTTCTATATAAAGAGGGATCAAAGGAACACTTTTCAACAACCTTACTCATTCTGATTGTGAAACTACGAAAGATCCAAAAGTGCTTCATCTTTGAGAGAAAAGTGTGAAATTACTTAGAACTTCAATTTGTATAATCAGACTTTTAGAGTCTTTCTTCTACTCAATTCTTTTCGTGAATTAGTGTGATTAAGAGAGGGTATCTCTTAGGCTTGAACAAGGATAGAAGGGATCCTTGGGTATAGAAAAGCAAGTGTGCTTTTTGGTGAATTTTCGAGCAAGGAGGTTATCCTTGTGTTGCTGTAATTGGAATTTTGTAATTGCTGATTATAGTGGAGAAAACCACAGAGGTGTGGGACTGGACGTAGGCTTACCAGAGGAGGTAGCTGAACCAGTATAAATCGGTTTGTGTGTTCGTCTCATCTCTAAACTCCATATACTTGTTATATGCACTTGTATGTTGTGAATAAGTTTTTAGGAATACTTGTTAACTTGAATCTTTGATCTGTAAATCTGTGTTAAACCTGTTGTTACTTCTTATAATTCTTCTTAACATCATCACTTGTTACATAACCTGATTCTTGGGAATTAAAATTGAGTGAAAACCATTTTTCTTTAAGAAAACACTGTTTTGCTTTAAATTGTTGAAAAAGTTTTCAATATCTCAATTCACCCCCCCCCCCCCCTCTTGAGATCGTAGCCACTACCAACAATTGGCATCAGGGCTAAAACTCTTGTTACAAAGCTTAATAGCTTCAAGAGATGGCTACAAATGATATCTTGGGTGATGGGGCTTCACTCACTAGACCCCCTGCCTTTAATGGCTCCCAATACATGTATTGGAAAGAGAGAATGCTTATCTTTCTTGAGGCTACTGGCTTAGATGTATTAGATGCTGTTGAAAATGGTCCCTATGTTCCATTTATTTTTTATGCTATGCGAAATAAACAAACTAAACCAAAAGATGACTGGAATGATGATGATAAAAGAAGAGTTAGTTATAATGCTAAGGCAAAAAATATTATAACAGCTGCTTTGAATTATGATGAGTTTTTTATGGTCTCCAATTGCAAAACGGCAAAGCAAATTTGGGATACTCTTCAACTCACTCATGAAGAAACCAACGATGTAAAAAGAGCAAGAATGAATGCACTAGTCCATGAATATGAACTCTTTCACATGAAGAATGGTGAGGAGATAGATGAACTGCAAAAGAGGTTTACACACATTGTAAACCAGCTAGAAGGACTCGGACATACAATCATAGATGAGAAAAAAATTAACAAGTTAATGAGATGTTTGAGTCGTGAATGGCAGCCAAAAATTATTGCAATTGCTGAAGCAAAGGATCTAGACACCATGTAGATTGCTACTTTATTTGGCAAGTTGAAAGAACATGAATTGGAACTCAATAGATTAAAAAGTCATGAAGATAAGGAGAAAAGGAAGAAAGGACTCTCACTCAAGGCTCATATCTCCAAAGAATCAATAGAAAGTGATGAAGATGAACACCTTGATGAAAGTGAAGAATCCGAAGAAGAAGGCATGAGATTGCTTGTGAGGAAATTTAGAAGATTCATCAAAAAGAATAGAAACAAGAAGCAATTCAGTTTTCCTATGACAAAGAACATGAACAAAGGTGAAAGCTCTTCCTCAACAATCAAATGCTTTGAATGTGGAAAGCTTGGACACTACAAAAATGAATGTCCAAAGCTACAATAGAAAGAAAAGTATGAGAAGAATGACAACAAAGAAAAGAAAGGAAGAAAGCCTAGAAGAGCATACATAGCTTGGGAAGAAAATGATATGGATTCCACTAGTAGTGAATCTGAAAATGAAGAAGCCAACCTATGTCTCATGGCAAATCAACAAAGTGATAGTGAAACCGAGGTAAATGATTCTTCTCCTACCTATGATGAGTTAGAAGATGCTTTTGATGAATTGCATGAAGAATATGTTAAAATTGGTAAACAACTTATATCTTCTAGGAAGATCATCGTAAAACAATGTAGTGACTATGCATCTTTACAAATAAAGCTTAAAGAACTAGAAACTAAAAATTCACAATTACTTGCATCTAGTTCAATTTGCACAAAATGCACTACACTAGAAAAGGAAGTTAAAAAACCGAATACAACTCTATCTAAGTTTACTTTGGGTAGAGATAACTTGTATACCATATTAGGACAACAAAAGGGTGTGTATGACAAATCTGGAAGGATATAAGCCAATGGTACATGAAAAATCTTTTAAGAAGCTTTTTGTTGCACCGATTTCCTCAACTAGTCCTTTTGTTAAATGCTATTATTGTCTAAAGAAAGGTTTTACAACTGCTACTTGTAGACTTAGAAAGAACATACATGTTGGAATTAAACAAATTTGGGTTCCAAAAGGAACATATGTTGCTACTAACACCAAAGGACCCAACCAGATTTGGGTACCTAAAGGAAAAGTATAAAAAAATCTGTTTTGTAGGTGTGTTTGAAGGCCAAAACCTCAAGCTGGTTGTTGGACAGTGGCTGCTCCAAACACATGACCGGAGACATCACAAAATTTACATCTTTCACTCCCAAGGAAGGTGGAAATGTCGTCTATGGAGACAACAACAAAGGAAAAATTCTTGGTGTTGGAACAATAGGAAAAAGTCCAGCGATCAAGATTGAGAATGTTCTCTATGTGGAAGGGCTCAAACAATCTACTAAGTATAAGCCAATTATGTGATAAAGGCTACAAGGTAAACTTTAACTCAAATTTGTGTATGATCGAATCTATTCATGATAATAACATAAAATTGATTGGAAATAGAATCAATAACATCTATATGCTTGACTTAGACAATTTAATTTCCAATGATGCATGTTGCTTAATTTCCAAAGAAGATGAAAATTGGCTTTGGCATAGGAGAATAGCTCACATTCATATGGATCACTTGAATAAATTGATTTCCAAAGAACTTGTAATTGGTTTACCAAATAAAAAGTTTGTTAAAGAAGGCTTATGTGATGCATGCCAAAAGGGTAAACAAGTGAAAACCTCATTTAAGGCTAAAAACACTGTTTCAACTAGTAGACCCTTACAATTGCTGCACATGGACCATTTTGGACCTTCTAGGACAAAAAGCTTTGGTGGAAATCTTTATGCTCTTGTAATTGTTGATGACTTCTCTAGATTTACTTGGACCTATTTCTTAGCACAAAAGAATGAAGCTTTTAAAGCTTTTAAGAAAATGGCTAAGGTTGCTCAAAATGAGAAAGACGTGAAAATTGTTTCAATTAGGAGTGACCATGGAGGAGAATTCCAAAATGAGGAGTTTGATAACTTTTGGGATGAACATGGTATAAAACACAATTTTTCAGCTCCTAGAACTCAACAACAAAATGGAGTAGTTGAGAGGAAAAATAGGTCACCTGAAGAAATTGCTAGAACCATGTTAAGTGACTCTAATTTACCAAAGTATTTTTGGGCTGATGTTGTGAGTACTGCATGTTATGTTTTAAATAGAGTACTATTAAGGCCAATTTTGAAGAAAACTCCATATAAACTTTACAAGGGAAAAAAACCTAACATTTCTCATTTTCATGTCTTTGGTTGTAAATGTTTTGTGCTAAATAATGGCAAGGATAATCTTGGGAAATTTGATCCCAAAGCTGATGAGGGTATTTTCCTAGGTTATTCATTAACTAGCAAAGCATATAGAGTGTTTAATAAGCGTTCTTTATCAATGGAAGAATCTGTTCACATAACATTTGATGAGTCTAACCCCAAAAGGTTGGGAAAGGACATTTTTGATGATGCAGAAACTCTTGAGGATGAAGTGAAATCTGATGAAGGAAAGGAGAGCAACAAGGAAAAGGAAGATGAAGAGAGCAATAAAGAACCTCAAGCAGAACTTCAACAAGAAAATCTTCCTAAGGAGTGGCAAGTTTCAAAGAATCATCCCCTAGACAATATCATTGGTGAGATCACCAAAGGGGTAACCACTAGAAACTCTTTAAGGAATATTTGCAATACCATGGCGTTTGTATCTCAAATAGAACCAAAATGTGTTGGTGATGCTATTAATGATGAACATTGGATGATTGCAATGCAAGAGGAGTTAAATCAATTTAAAAGGAACAAAGTTTGGGATTTAGTTCCAAAACCCAAAAGTAACCAAATAATCGGAACTAAATGGGTGTTTAGAAAAAAAAATGGATGAGAATGGAATAATAGTAAGAAACAAGGCTAGACTAGTAGCTAAGGGATATAATCAAGAAGAAGGAATTGATTATGATGAAACATATGCTCCCGTAGCTAGATTAGAAGCCATAAGAATGCTCTTAGCCTATGCTTGTATAATGAACTTTAAACTGTACCAAATGGATGTGAAAAGTGCCTTTTTAAATGGAATAATACAAGAGGATGTATATGTAAGCCAACCCCCTGGCTTTGTTGATAGTGAGTTCCCAAATCATGTCTATTAACTGACTAAAGCCCTCTATGGACTCAAGCAAGCTCCTAGAGCTTGGTATGAGAGGTTAAGCAATTTTTCTCCTAGAGAAAGGCTTTAAAAGAGGAAAAGTTGATACAACACTATTTACTAAAACAAAAGCACACAATATCTTACTTGTTCAAATATATGTTGATGACATTATTTTTGGTGCTACTAATGAGTCTTTATGCAAGGAATTTGGTGAACTAATGCAAAGTGAATTTGAAATGTCCATGATGGGAGAGCTTACCTTCTTTCTTGGACTTCAAATTAAACAATGCCAAGATGGAACCTTCATAAGCCAAACAAAGTATTGCAAGGAACTACTAAAGAAGTTTGGAATCGAAATCACAAAGGAAATGGCAACACCAATGAGTCCAGCCTGCTACTTGGACAAAGATGAACATGGTAAATCTATAGATGTATCCAAGTATAGAGGTATTATTGGATCCTTACTTTATCTCACTGCAAGTAGGCCAGATGTAATGTTTAGTGTGTGTATGTGTGCAAGGTATCAAGCTAATTGATCGCGCCGTCGCGCACGCGCCAAAAAGAACGAGCGGTTTATAAAAATGTAGTTTAGGGCGACAACTCGGATATCGTCTCACAAGGACTCTTGAGTGTTGTTGTTAACAGAAAAGTCAGAAAAAGTCAGATTTTGGGGGGTTTTGAGATTGAAACTAAATAAAGAAAACAGAACAGAAAAACAATGCAGTAAAAAGTAATTACCAAATAAGCTAAAGAACGATTAACCTACTGTTCTCGGTTTCCCACTATCATCGGTCTATGTAAATTCCAAGCCCTAAGCAGATTCTAATCCCCTTTCAGTTGTAGCAACAATTAACAAACAAAATCACTACTACAAATATATGTCCCTATTCCCGAATTAAACAAATGGGGTTAAGCCCTTCGTGAACTAAGCGAACACGAATCGAACACACGCGAATTAAGCAAACGCGATTGTATATAGGAACATAACATCACCGAAATAAACCAACACAACACTATACACTCCTGAATTAAGCAAACGAAAACATATAGCATGGCATTGAAAAGAGAAAAGCAAATGAAAACAGGAATTATACAGAACCTCAAGTGTGGTAATGGAAACCAATTACAGTAGATTAATCTAGGAGACTAGTTCTCCATTACAGAAATAACACAGCTATCTAAACTAAAAGAAAACAAAATAAAACTAACTAACTAAGACTCCTCAGTTCTGCCTAAAACAGACTTATATACAAGTTCTGGATTCCACTGGCTCGCGAGGCGAGCACACCTTCGCAAGGCGAATAATACGAACAGTCTTCAGCTTTTGGTCTTCTCGCGAGGCGAAGAACAGCTCGCGTGGCGAGGAATGGAAAAGTCATGGCTTCTGGTCTTCAGTCTCGTGAGGCGAGTCATGTGTTCGCGAGGCGACCCAGAAAGGTTTGCAAATTCTGGAACAGTCAGCTCTCAGGTTCGCGAGGCGAAAGCCTTCTCGCGGGGCGAAAACTCTAGAATTATTTCCTTTTATTTACCTGAAAACAAGAAATAACAGTAAGTACTTTATTCGACTCTAAAACAACTAAATTAACTAAAAAATACTTTACAGACTCAAAATGCTGCTTAAGGACAATCAAGTCTAATTTGGGTGAAAATGATATAAAATTAGCACAAAGCCATGGTCTTTACTAGTTATAAAACTAGATGAGCCAGAGGATCAAAATACCCCAAACTTAAACTTTGCTTGTCCCCAAGCAAACTACAACTCAAAAATCAAAAAGACTCAAGACATGGCAAGCTTAAGTGACTCAATTAACTTTGCATAAATTCAAGTAATTCATCAAAATAATTTTTCCTTCAATGTTCCCCCCTTTCAAAACAAAGAAATCCCCACAATCCTTTATTCTAATCATTTGAGAATTCTACCATTCAAGCAATCATCAATCTAAGCAGGGGATCCAAGTTACACACAAGAGGGAGATCACCAAATTCAAACAACTGCCTTCCTCACAAGGGAGTTTAGTGATTCGCTCATTCGCTCAGTTTTTGTCAGGCTAACAACATTTCACTCAGTTCACTTTCCAAGAACACTTCCCATAAATTTGATCTTCATCTCAAAATAGTTCCCACAGAAAACATGCATGCAACATCAAAAGGTCTTTTATGGTTGTAATGGGGCCTGGCTAAGGGTAGGATATACAAAGGAACTAGGCTGAAGACCCTAGGAACTAAGAGAGCATGAGCTTTTTACATTTTGAATTTAAACTCAAGTTCCTTTTTTCATTTTTTTCATTTGCCTTGGGTGACTACAGCCTTCTTATTCAAATACTTTCTTCTTTTTTTTTTCTTTTTACATTTTTACACTTTTCTTTTTTTCCTTTTTTTTCTTTTTCTTCCTTTGTTTCTTTTTTTTTTCATACAGAATGACATGTCAAATCCTTGTAGCCACCCCAAACTTAGTTTCTTGCACCCATTCTCTTTCTAAGATTCCATGCTCTCCTAATCCTAAGATCGGGTTAACATGGTTTTCCAGATTTTGGGCTTATAACATTAGGTTATCAAGAATTAACAGGCTAATCAGGCTCAATGGGGCTAACTAGGGAACATGCATTAGGAATTGGTTATTTTTAGGCTAAGTAGTTATTTACAAAGAAAATGCCTAAATCATTTGAAGCAAACACATAATCACGCAAACCATAAGGAGATTCAAGCAAATTCAGGAAAGTGCAATCCAAAAGTGATTCTCACAGTCAAAAACATGTTGGAGGCTCAAATCCTCACCTGGACATTCATGCCAATTGTTTGACAGAGATTCTATCCCTAGTGTGTGCTTCCTATCACCCCAAACTTATCATAAATCATGCTATCATAACAAAATCTCAAATTTCAGTTTTCAATCACATGGGGATCACTTTTCAAAACAAAAAAAAAATCTTTTCAGCCTAGGGGGAATCATCACATAAATCATGCAATTAATCTGTGCAAAATCAATCAAAATCCAGCAAACTTGCCAACAAAGGACTCAACACAACTCCTGAGCTTCTCAAATTATTCAGGAGCTTTATTAAAAGAAAAGGGAAAAAAAAAACAAAACAAAACTACAACTAGTTCCCTCTCCCACACTTAAAACATACATTGTCCCCAATGAAACAACATGACTATAAAATCAGAGTGAGGGAAAGGAAAGGATACTCCCTGATCAAGTGCAGTGTATGCGGGAGCTGCCACCTGGATCCCATTGCTTGTAGCATAAGGCCAAAGAGATAGAGTTCATTCCATGGTCCCATAACTTGCAGCCTTGATATATGAGTGAGCACTTGACAATGATGGTGACCTTGTTCAATGCGGCTGACTCATCACTCCCTCTAGGGTCACAGATGACCGCTTTCTCAACAAAATACTCCCAATAAAATTTGGCTTCAATCCCTTGAACTGGCCATGGTGCAAAATCCATTTCCTCTGGTGGTTTCGCAGGGGGAGGTGGCAGGTAGGTAGGGAGGGTCTCCGGCGCTGCTTCATCGTCTGCTTGTTCCTCATTCACTGCTCTGACAATTCCATCACCTGCTAAACATGCAGCAATCTCAGCACATACCACACAATGGTTAGTGTTAGTACAATCAAGACATGAAGAAATATCATCAAAGTCAGAAACAAATAGAAAATCAGAAAACAAGTCCTCATGGGTGTCCTCAATAGTCTCAGGAAGCAGCTCTATGTGGAAAACGGAGTGCTCCTCCGGGGGATTCTTCATAGCATCAAAGATGTTAAACTTTGAAACTATATCACCAAACTCCATAGACATGGTCCCATCATTAACATCAATCTTAGTCTTAGCTGTCTTCATGAATGGTCTGCCTAAGATTATTGGTGATCTAATGGAATTTGTCTCTCCTGCCATGTCTAGGATGTAGAAGTCCGCAGGGAAGATCAACTCATCAACTTGCACCAGCACATCTTCTACCATTCCCATGGGGCGGGCACTGGTCCTGTTGGCCAACTGGATGGTGAGACCTGTATACTTCAAGGGCCCAAGATCAAGGTTATTAAAGATGGAGGTAGGCATGACATTTATGGATGCTCCCAAGTCCAGCAAGCAATTTTCAAACTTCCTGTCCCCAATAGTGCATGGGATAGTAAATGTGCCCGGATCCTTGCACTTCTGTGGTAGTGCCTGAGTGGGGGCTAAAACAGCAACTCTCTCTGGTGCAGGATTAGACTGGATAAGAGCTGAAACATTTCTTCCCAAGTTATCTCTCTCATTACCTTTCAACTTCCTCTTGTTGGTGCATAGATCCTTCAGAAATTTTGCATACTTGGGCACCTGCTTGATCACATCTAGAAGGGGAATATTCACAGCTACCCTTCTGAACACATCTAAAATTTCCCTGTCCTTGTCTTCACCACCAATCTTCTTATTTTTCTGCAGTCTCTGTGGGAAAGGGATTGGTGGTCTGTACACTTTCTCAACTTCAACTTCAACAGTAGGCTCAGGAGTTACCTCAATAGTTTCTTCATCTTTTCCAGAGGTGGCCTCAACAACTTTTCCAGATCGCAGAGAAATGGCACTCACATTAGGATTGGAGACATTGGGATTTATCACTGTTTGTGCAGGCAGTTGACTGGATCCTTGACCTTGCTGTATGTTGTTTATGGATGTGGACAGCTGTCCAATCTGGGTCCTCAAATCTTGAATGCTAGCATCTGGTCGCTGCTGAGTCTGTGTCTGTGAGGCCTGGAACTGTCCAATTTGCTGCTGGAAAAGTGTAGTCATTTGTGCAGTCACTTGTGTAGCCATTTGCTTGCACATGTCCTCTAGGGAAGGTCCGGAAGGTGCAGAAGTGGTCACTTGAGGAGGATTCTGAGGTGCCATCGGTTGTTGTTGGGATGAGTTCCCATACCGCAGATTAGGATGATTCCTCCAATTGGGATGGTACCTATTTGTGGAGAGGTCTGGAGTCTTTGACGGGTTTCGATATGCCTTGATTGTACGGATGGACTGCATAAGCTTGAGGCAATTCAGTAACTGACCCTTCTCTCAGAATGGGGCATGCTTCAAACGGGTGCTTAGGAGAACTGCACATGCCACACAACCTTGTAGGCTGAACCCTATCCATTGCCATTTTCTCCACCAAAGAAGTGAGCCTATCCATTCTATCTTCAAGGGCCTGGTTGGAAGAAGAGCTATGGACCTCATGCACACCTCTTGTCTCAACTGAATTTCTTCTGGTAGTAAACTGCTGGGAATTCAGTGACATATTTTCAATGAGTTGCTTGGCAGCAGCTGGGGTCTTATCAACAAGTGCTCCCCCACTAGCAGCATCCAAAATATTCCTATCCATCGACAGTAACCCTTCATAAAAGTACTGGATAAGAAGTTGTTCAGAAATCTGATGCTGGGGGCAACTGGATACCAAATGCTTGAACCTCTCCCAATATTCAGCTAACGACTCATTTCCTTGTCCGATGCCACATATTTCTTTCCTTATTGACGCAGCTCTGGAAGCAGGAAAATATCTCTCTAAGAAAACCCTCTTCAAATCATTCCAGGTGGTGATAGAGTTTGGCTCAAGATACAACAGCCAATCCTTTGCAGCTCCCTGGAGTGAGAACGGAAAAGCTTTCAGCTTGATGCTATCCTCAGTTACTCCCTCTGATCTCGAGGTTGTGGAGCAGACAACCTGAAATTCCTTCAAGTGCTTGTGTGGATCCTCACCTGCAAGACCATTAAACTTCGGCAACAAGTGAATGAAACCAGATTTTAATTCAAAAGGAATATCAGTACCAGGATATGAAATACACAATCCATTGTAATTTACATCAGGGGCAGCAAGCTGTCTTAATGTCCATTGGTCACCCATATTATCAAAAACAGTTTTAGAATTAGAATCACTACTAGTGCTAGCCCGAAATTCTCTACGGAGTGTGTGCAGTGTTCTTTCAATTTCAGGATCAAAATCACACAAGCCAGGGCAATTAGACCTAGTAGCCAGACCAATTCAAAACAGAAATGAAAATGAAAGAAAGAAAAGAGAAAGAAAAAAACAAAATGCGAAAAATAACAAACAAAAGTCCCCGGCAACGGCGCCAATTTTTGATCGCGCTGTCGCGCACGCGCCAAAAAGAACGAGCGGTTTTTAAAACTGTAGTTTAGGGCGACAACTCGGATGTCGTCTCACAAGGACTCTTGAAGTGTTATTTGTCACAAAAATAAGTTTTTTTTTGGGGGGGGGGGGGGGTTGGTTTGAGTGCAAATAAGAAACAAAGCAATGAAAACAGAGCAGTTGAAAAGATTATCAAATAGCTAAAGACGATTAATCTACTGTTCTCGATTTCCTAACTATCATCGGTTCATGAAATCTCAAGCCCTAAGCAGATTCTAATCCCCTTTCAGTTGTAGCAACAATTAACAAATGAAATCACTACTACAGATATATGTCCCTATTCCCGAATTAAGCAAACGGGGTTAAGCCCTTCGTGAACTAAGCGAACACGAATCGAACACACGCGAATTAAGCAAACGCGATTGTATATAGGAACATAACATCACCGAAATAAACCAACACAACACTATACACTCCTGAATTAAGCAAACAGAAACATATAGCATGGCATTGAAAAGAGAAAAGCAAATGAAAACAGGAATTATACAGAACCTCAAGTGTGGTAATGGAAACCAATTACAGTCGATTAATCTAGGAGACTAGTTCTCCATTACAGAAATAACGCAGCTATCTAAACTAAAAGAAAAGAAAATAAAACTAACTAACTAAGACTCCTCAGTTCTGCCTAAAACAGACTTATATACAAGTTCTGGATTCCACTGGCTCGCGAGGCGAGCACACCTTCGCGAGGCGAATAATACGAACAGTCTTCAGCTTTTGGTCTTCTCGCGAGGCGAAGAACAGCTCGCGTGGCGAGGAATGGAAAAGTCATGGCTTCTGGTCTTCAGTCTCGCAAGGCGAGTCATGTGTTCGTGAGGCGACCCAGAAAGGTTTGCAAATTCTGGAACAGTCAGCTCTCAGGTTCGCGAGGCGAAAGCCTTCTCGCGGGGCGAAAACTCCAGAATTATTTCCTTTTATTTACCTGAAAACAAGAAATAACAGTAAGTACTTTATTCGACTCTAAAACAACTAAATTAACTAAAAAATACTTTACAGACTCAAAATGCTGCTTAAGGACAATCAAGTCTAATTTGGGTGAAAATGATATAAAATTAGCACAAAGCCATGGTCTTTACTAGTTATAAAACTAGATGAGCCAGAGGCTTATCACTAATCCTAAAGAATCACATCTTACTGCAGTTAAAAGAATCATGAAGTATCTTTTAGGAACAAAAGAAATGGGGCTGTGGTATCCCAAGGGATCCACTTGCACATTAATAGGATATTTTGACTCTGACTTTGCTGGATGCAAGTTAGATAGGAAGAGCACAAGTGGAACATGCCATTTATTAGGAAATTCCCTAGTGTCCTGGTTTAGTAAAAAGCAAACTAGTGTGGCCTTATCCACGTTGAAGCAGAATATGTTGCAACTGGGAGTTGTTGTGCTCAAATCCTATGGATGAAACAACAATTAATTGACTATGGTGTGTATCTGGATCATATACCAATAAAGTGTGATAACACTAGTGCAATTAATCTAACAAAGAACCCAATTATGAACTCAAGAACCAAGCATATTGAAATTAGGCATCATTTTATCAGGGATCATATTCAAAGTGGTGATGTTGTGATTGAACATATTGATACAACCAAGCAATTAGCTGATATATTCACCAAACCACTAAATAAGGAGAGTTTCTTCTTTAGAAGAAAGGAACTTGGCATAATTGATCCTCAAATAATTGATATCAGATGTTATTTTTGATAATATAGTCAATATGGCAAGCAAGGCAGCACAAGTTGCTGAATATTATGAAGGACATGGTCAAGATGCTTTTATCTAGTCTCAGTTTAGACTAAGTGTCCTTAGGTGTCCGTAATTCCTGTTTTTTTTTAATTCGGTGTTTTGGTTGTCTTGATGTCTTGCATCTGTTCTGTAATGATTCATTATCAATGAATGCAAGACTATTTTTTTAGTTTGATTTCAATATTCTCCATAGTTTCTTTTTGATAATGACAAAGGGGGAGAAAGATGAACCATACAACCATTAATTATGTCTTGTATTTACTGTAAATTTTTTCTCTGATATGTAATTTTTTTTTTCTCTGATACCTAAGTATGAACTGCATTAAAAAGATATACTTGAACTTATAATAAATGCAAGATGTTTTTTTAATGATAATGATATGATAACACTTGATTTTTTTTTTTGAAAGATATCAATGACACAGGGGGAGGATGAAAATGACTCAAGAACCATGCTTACTGAACAGCTGCACTTTGATTTCTTAATAACTAAGGTTAAGTATGGTAAGGTTTGTCATAATCAAAAAGGGGGAGTTTGTAAGACTAAGCCCTCATTCATGTTTTGATGTATGACAAACAAAGTGTATTTTGCATAAGATTTTTTATTTTGACTATGTACTCATTACGTGTTAAATTGCATGCAAGATCACTGATGAACAAAGCAAAACAAGCTGACGTCCAACAAAGTAAAACAAGCGCTCGTCCAACACAGGGATAATATAAGCGCTCGTCCAATAAAGTGAACCAAGAAGACGTCCAACAAAGTAAAAAGCTGACGTCCACTGAAGTACAACAAGAAGAGAAGTACAACAAGAAGAGCACGTCCACTGAAGTACAACAAGAAGAGCACGTCCACTGAAGTACAACAAGAAGAGCTCATACACTGAAGTACAACAAGAAGAGCTCGTCTAACAAGAAGAACGCGTCCACTGAAAGTAACAGAGGAGCTCGTCTTCTGATGCGGCACATATAGCTCGTCTAACAAGAAGAGCGCGTCCACTGAAAGTAACAGAAGCGCTCGTCTGCTGACGTGGCACATGGAGCTCGTCTACTGAAGTAAAAAGGAGAGCTCGTCTACTAAAAGTGGCAAATGGAGCTCGTCTACTAATGATACACGCTTTGGACTTACTAAGATATTAAAGAGAAGCTCCGTCCACTAACATGGCATATGAAGCCAGTCTACAAGTAGGAGCACGTCCAATCACCTTGTGTTAGCACTCCCGTCTACTGACGTGGCAAAATGGATGCGGCAATTTGCTATTCTTTCAGATAGAAACGGATATTTTACTCTTCAATTAGACTTGGCTATCCTTTCAGATGGAAACAGTTATTTTTCAAGAAGGACGCAAACTCTACAAAAATCAACAGAATCTCATTTCAAGAACAAGAATCAAGAAAACAGATTTTATTAAATCATATCAAAATCTGTTTTAAATTATCCCAACGACTATAATTTGTCTTCTATATAAAGAGGGATCAAAGGAACACTTTTCAACAACCTTACTCATTCTGATTGTGAAACTACGAAAGATCCAAAAGTGCTTCATCTTTGAGAGAAAAGTGTGATATTACTTAGAACTTCAATTTGTATAATCATACTTTTATAGTATTTCTTCTAGTCAATTATTTTTGTGAATTAGTGTGATTAAGAGAGGGTATCTCTTAGGGTTGAACAAGGATAGAAGGGATCCTTGGGTATAGAAAAACAAGTGTTCTTTCTGGTGAATTTTCGAGCAAGGAGGTTATCCTTGTGATGCTGTAATTGGAATTTTGTAATTGCTGATTATAGTGGAGAAAACCACAGAGGTGTGGGACTGGATGTAGGCTTACCAGAGGAGGTAGCCGAACCAGGATAAATCGGTTTGCGTGTTCTTCTCATCTCTACACTCCATATACTTGTTATATGCACTTGTATGTTGTGAATAAGTTTTTAAGAATACTTGTTAACTTGAATCTTTTATCTGCAAATCTGTGTTAAACCTGTTGTTACTTCTTATAATTATTCTTAACATCATCACTTGTTACATAACCTGCTTCTTGGGAATTAAAATTGAGTGAAAACCATTTTTCTTTAAGAAAACATTGTTTTACTTTAAATAGTTGAAAAAGTTTTCAATATCTCAATTCACTCCCCCCCCCCCCCTCTTGAGATCGTAGCCACTACCAACAAAGGCAATTTCTAGACGATCACCGGCCTTTGGTGCATCGGCTCCGCCCCGAAAGGCATCACCTAACACCACGTCCATCCACAACCAAGGTCGAGGAGCCGGGCACCCACAGCCTCGCCACACCATCGAGAACCCCACGAAATTGATAAATATCGAAAGCCAACATTTTTAAAAACAAAAAACATCGCGAGGATCCTTTCTGATGCGCCTCAGCCGATCTAGTGTTGGGCACCCCTAACAAGGTCACTTCACGACGATCACCCGTCTCTTGGTGATTCGGCTCCGCCCCGGAAGGCATCACCTAACTCCACGTCCATCCACAACCAAGGTCGAGGAGCCGCGCACCCACAACCTCGCCACACCATCGATTACCCCACCACGAAATTGATAAATATCGAAGCCAACATTTTTAAAAACCAACAACATCGCGAGGATCCTTTCCGATGCGCCTTCAGCCGATCTGGTGTTTGAGCACCCCCTCACAAGGCAACTTCAGGACGATCACCCGTCTCTTGGTGCTTCGGCTCCGCCCCGGAAGGCATCACCTAACACCACGTCCATCCACAACCAAGGTCGATGAATGATGAGTGTGATTTCACCTCATATTTCATTGACATTTTGCATGCATTTTCATATAGTTTAGGCATTTCTAATTTGATTTTGGTTAGTTTTTACCTTGGAACGGGTAAGGCGGTTTTGTGATGTTTTTTAGCAGGAATTGAGGATTAAAATGCTCAAGATTAACCGTGATGGAGCTTGCATGAAGAAGGAGCTTGAAAAGCAAGAAAATGAGCCAAACAGAGCCCATCACGGTCCAGCCGTGACAGCCGTCACGGCCATGATCGAGTAGAGCTGAAAAGAAAGAATGGAAAAGTCAGAACTAGTCACGGCCAGGGCGTGATGTCCATTACGACTGTGACTTGCCAACTGACCCAGACCCTCACAGGCAGAACTGATCAAGGCTAGGCCGTGATGGTGGTCACGGCCGTGATAGACTAACCAGCGAAGCAAACTCCAAGACAGAATCCGTCACGGCCTGGCCGTGACAGGCATCACGGCCGTGACGTGCAATATCTGGATTTTTAGAAACTGATTTGATCTGATTTTGTGATTGCTTGGGATTCAAGTTACCCTAATCTATAAATAGAACAATTAGGCTCGAAAATAGAGGAGACTTTTGGGGACTTTTGGGCTTCTACCTTAGGCAAAATTAGGATTTCTCTTCTTCTTCTTCTTCTTCTCTTCTCTTAGGCTTTCATTCATGTTTTTGTTAATCAAGCTTTCCATGACCATGGCAATGCTTGAGTAGTAGTTTTATTTCTACGGATTGGGGCTATGCCCAAGATTTGTTTATGGTGACGAATTGACGTTTGGTCTCTTGCTAATTTCCATTTTGCTTTCTATTTGATTCCTATTGCTTTAATTACTCGTAAATTCGGTGGCCACTTATTTGCTTGTCGTAGATACTCTAAGGAGGAACCTAGCGGTGAACTTAGGTATCAGATCTATAGGAATCGAACTTAGGACTTAAATCACGAGAGTTAGAAGCGGTCCTTCGAGGGTTCACGAATTGTCACAAACCTTAAAGGGTTCAATTTAAATTCAATTACCACGAGAGTAGGGGTTGGTTTAATTGGGCACGGTTTTTGTAACCCGAGAGGCAGCATTAACTTATTGAGGATAAATTTGCCTTCAAAGAAATTTTTATAATTAACAAGGAGTAGTCAATTTGGTAACATGAATAATCTTGTTGGCAACCCAATTCCTAGGAATCCCTTTTGATCTGAAAAACCCCTAATTGATTTACTTTCCTATTTTAATTGATTGCGTTCTTAAATATCTGATTTTCTAGTTAATTCTGATTACAAAAATCAAATCTTTTCCAATTCTTTTTTTTTTATATAGTCCAGTTTAATTGATTTAATAATTAGTTGTTATTTGAGATCACGGTCTCTGTGGGATCGATCTTTTTATTACTTGATGATGAATCCGGTACACTTGCCGGAGTCCACACATAAAGTTTTTGGCGTCGTTGCCGGGGACTGTGCTTTCTTGAATCTCAATTTAATTTTTAAATTGATTTTTCTAGACCTTTTTTTTATTCTATTATTATTATTTTTTATTTTTTATTTTTTTTATATATTAAATTTTCTCTTTTTTTCATTTGTCACTTTTTCTTTTTTTTAGTATCTATCTCTCTCTTATAGGTGTTTTTCTCTTTTATGCAAAGATCCCTAAGTCTTGGAAACCTTATTGAGGTTGACCCTGAAATCGAAAGGACCTTTCATAGACGTAGGAGACTACAAAGACAAAGAGAGAGAGAGAGGTTGATTCCCATTCCACTCATGGCGATCTACCGGATACCAAACCACTGAAGGACTACGTAGCCCCAAATGCGAGGGGTTTACGAAATGGGATTGCTAGGCCAGAAATCGAGGCGGAGAACTACACTATACTGCCTATGCTAATTATCATGATTAGGCCACATCAATTCGGAGGATTACCCTCGGAGGACCCGGCTGATCATGTGGAGACATTCTTGGAGTTCACCGATGCAATTATAATTCATGGTGCCCCGATTGATGCTATATTCTTGAGGTTATTCCCCTCTTCTCTGGCTGGAAAGGCAAAAGCTTAGTTGAAGCAAGTTCCCTCTAATACGTTGTCAACTTGGGACCAACTGGAGCAGGCATTCTTGGAGAAATTCTTCCCTCCATCCAAGACTGCTTACCTACGAACTCATATCACCGGCTTCTTCCAAAAGGACGTAGAATGCTTATCCGAAGCTTGGGATCATTACAAAGGGTTGCTGGAGTCTTGCCCACATCATGGGCTCGAGAGGTGGTTATTAGTGCATACCTTCTACAACGGATTGGATTACTCTTCGAAGGTGTCACTCGACTCCGCAGCTGGTGGAGCCTTTATGAATAGACCTCTGACTGAAGCATTCAATATCATTGAAAACGTAGCCACCAACTACCACCAATGGGGTTCGGAAAGAGGTAATAACCCGAAAAAGCTTTCGGGGGGTAAGTTTGAAATGAATAGCACTGATCTAATTATGTCTAAATTTGACTCATTGAATAAACGCTTTGATAAGATTGAAAAGGCTAATGTGAGTTCAATAGGTGCTACTAATATTGTTTGAAGGAATGCAGGGACATGACATAATGGAGTGCCCACGTGGTATTGCTCCTGGATCCGATGCTTCGGGGGAACAAGTGAACTCTTGTCACAACTTCTATGACACGAACCCGAAGTTGCCAAACTATGTTCCCCCAAATTCTTACAACCAAGGAAGGAAGAATAGCCCTTACCTCTCCTACGGGAACTACAACAACACATTGAACCACGAATTCCAGGAAGCCCAAGGTAATAGGAAACCCGCATCAGGGTATCCTCAGGTACAAAAGTCTAGACTTGAGTCTCTTTTGGAAAATTTTGTTGAAACTCAAACAAAACAAAATGAAGAGTTTAGGCAACAAGGTAGGGCAGTCAATGAGGCAATAAAAGAGTTAGAATCTAAGGTAGATAACTTAGCTATCCATAATAAGATGTTAGAAACTCAGATTGCAAAACAAGCTAGTACATACTCTAGAACTAAGGGTACGTTTCCAAGACAACCCGAAGTTAATACCAATGAGCACTGTAATGCTATATACTTAAGGGATGATAAGCTTGGGGTAGTTGAAAAGGATGTGGAATGTGAGGAGGACATAAGCGAAGATGAAGAGATAGAGCCAAAGTATGTCCCTCCACCACCTTAACAACCCCCAATACCTTTCCCACAAAGGTTGGTCAAGAAAAATCAAGTAGAAATAGAAACTAAGAGCTTAATTGAGGAGCATAATGCCATGATAAAAACTAATATGCCTTCTAAACTAAAAGATCCAGGAAGTTTCTCTATTGCTTGCTCAATTGGAGAGGTGAAAATAGACCAAGCCTTATGTGACTTAGGGGCTAGTGCGAGTTTGATGCCGCTTACTATCTTTGAGAAGTTAGAAACCAAGAAATTTAGTCCATCCAAATCCTCTTTACAATTTGCGGATGACTCAACTAAAACTCCTCTAGGCATACTAGAGAATGTTCCCATAAAGGTAGGGAAAATTTTCATTCCTACCGATTTCATGGTATTGGATATGAACGAGAAATATAAATTCCCTATCATTCTAGGAAGGCCATTCTTGGTGACAACTGGAGCAATAATAGACGTAAAAAATGGCAATCTCTCTTTAAATGTAGAGGAAGGTAGGGTAGATTTTGATTTGACTAACTCATATAACAACCCTCCTTTTGAGAGTCATGTGTGCAGGATTGAGATAATGCCTCCAGAGATGAAGGAAGGGCCTAATATGGAAGCAACTCCCAAACTTTGCATGACGAATGATGCACCAAATAAAGAAATGGGAGTTACGCATCATGTGGAGTTAGAACTTCCGCCGGGAGGGAGTATGGCCATGAAACTCGGAGTGAAAAGAGCAAAGTGAAAGCGCAATTGGCTATATGAACAAAATAGGCTCTTTGAAGGACTTCCTTGGAAGAGAGGTGTTCTTGTACTTCCAAGCCCAGCTGATCCCGGTTGATTGAAGGGAGTATGGTCAAGCTTAAGACCGTAAATAAGCGCTTCTTAGGAGGCAACCCAAGTTTCCTTTCCCTTTTCCATTTGTTTTTGAATTTTGTTTTTGAATAATTTGAGAATATTAAGAGAATAAAGATCACTAATTGATGGTTTTGCCAAGTATTTTCAGGTTATGAAAGTAGTAAGAGCAAAAAGGCAAGGAAAAATAAAGTCAGAACTGATCACGCCCAGGCCGTGACGGTGGTCACGACCGTGATTAGCTAACAAAAGAAAATCAGAATGTATCACGGCCTAGCCGTGATGGAAGTCACGGCCGTGAGAGGCCAGCTCCTATAGACCCGAATTGATCACGGCCCAGCCATGATGTATATCACGCCTGTGATGGGGATTTGCTTGACACCAGAACTGGTCACGGCCTAGCCGTGATGAGCATCACGATCGTGACACGCTTTCCAGCAGCTCTATGACTGGCATGTGAGCTAGCACCCTCCACCACCTCGGTGAGTTGTTCCATTTTTCTCCTCTCTCCAACTTGATTATTTACATTGGGGACAATGTAAGTTTTTAAACTTGGGGTAGGGTATTTTTGAAATTTTTTGCATTTTTGCATTCTTGCACGTTGCATTCATTTAGGGTTAGTTTTGCATATGTTTTGCATGATCACATGATTAGATTGCCCCTTGCTTAAAGTATGCATCCAATTGTGAAAAACTTTATGCCAAATGAATTGAGATAGTGAATTTTTGAACCCAATTTTTGTATTCTTGTGATAGGCTAAAAATAAAAATGCTTGAGATGATCTTTTGATAGTTGATAATTAGCATGTGGTTCCTTAGATTTGTGTTTCTCATTGATTTTAAACTAATAAATGTGAGATTTTTGAGCCTAAAAGGGGTACTCACTAAATCTACCCCATTCTTTGTGATTGAGTGGTTTATTCCTCTTGCATTGTATTCTCTAGAACTTGACTTGAAACCGTTTTGAAACTTAAAAATTTTTGAAAAGATATTTGAAAATGATTGAGGCACTAGGTATTTTTCTGGCCTTCTGAGCTTTGATTGATTAAATGATACCCCTTAGTTGCCCAGTTTTGAGCCTAAAAGAATAAAATACTATCCTGGTACCATGATTTATTTTGATGAATGATGCTTGGTATGACACCTTTTAAAGTATTGCAAAAAGGGTAAAAAGGTAGTTTGAAAAATAAATTGTGGGATGAGAAAGTTAGAAAAATATTTCTCTTAAGTTGTAAATCTCCCTTTCTCCAAATAAATAAAATAAAATAAACAAAAAAAATGGAGAAGGGGATGAGAAAAAGAAAGTGAGAAATAAAAATAAAAAAATAGAAAAAAAAAAGGGGAAAGAAAGGTGGAAAAGTGAACTAAAGCCCAAAAAGGTATTTTAGAAGGTTGTCATGCTTTGCATTGTTTGATATTTTGTTTAGCCTTCTTGAATTTTCCTTTTCTTGATTTCCCCACCTAACAATTAATCCCATGACCCCATTACAACCAAAATAAAAGACCTCTTGATTCTTATGTGTTTTCATTAATAAAGTAGAGATTTGGTTAATAGTCAAGCTTATGGTAGAATACATTACTTGAGGAAATTGAGTGAATTGTCATATACCCTTAAACACTTGAGTGAGGTGAGAAGAGTGCCCGAATTATTGAGAGATATGAATTTAGGGAACCTAAGATTCTAATTGGACTTGAAATTGATTGTCTCTTGGGTACTTATTTGAATATGCCTGTCACTTGGATTAGTTACTCGGGTTCTTGGTTCACTATCCATGCTCTGATTGTTTATATTTTCTAGCCTTAGTGATTGCTTGAGGACAAGCAAAACCTTAAGCTTGGGGTAGTTTGATGAGTGTGATTTCACCTCATATTTCATTGACATTTTGCATGCATTTTCATATAGTTTAGGCATTTCTAATTTGATTTTGGTTAGTTTTTACCTTGGAACGGGTAAGGCGGTTTTGTGGTGTTTTTGTGCAAGAATTGAGAATTAAAATGCACAAGATTAACCATGATGGAGCTTGTATGAAGATGGAGCTTGAAAAGCAAGAAAATGAGCCAAACAGAGCCCATCACGGCCTAGCCGTGACAGCCATCACGGCCATGACCGAGTAGAGCTGAAAAGAAAGAATGGAAAAGTCATAACTGGTCACGGCCAGGCCGTGATGTCCATCACGGCCGTGACTTGCCAACTGAAACAGACCCTCACAGGCAGAACTGATCACGGCTAGGCCGTGATGGTGGTCACAACCGTGACAGACCAACCAGCGAAGCAAACTCCAAGACAGAATCCGTCACGGCCTGGCCGTGACAGGCATCACTGCCATGACGCGTAATATCTGGATTTTTAGAAACCGATTTGATCTGATTTTGTGATTGCTTGGGATTCAAGTTACCCTAATATATAAATAGAGCAATTAGGCTCGAAAATAGAGGGGACTTTTGGGGACTTTTGGGCTTCTACCTTAGGCAAAATTGGGATTTCTCTTCTTCTTCTTCTTCTTCTTCTTCTTCCCTTCTCTTAGGTTTTCATTCATGTTTTTGTTAATCAAGCTTGCCATGACCATGGCAATGCTTGAGTAGTAGTTTTATTTCTAGGGATTGGGTCTATGCCCAAGATTTGTATATGGTGACGAATTGACGTTTGGTCTCTTGTTAATTTCGATTTTACTTTCGATTTGATTCCTATTGCTTTAATTACTCGTAAATTCGGTGGCCACTTATTTGCTTGTCGTAGATATTCTAAGGAGAAACCTAGCAGTGAACTTAGGTATCGGATCTATAGGAATCAAACTTAGGACTTAAATCACGAGAGTTAGAAGCGGTCCTTTGAGGGTTCACGAATTGTCACAAAACTTAAAGGGTTCAATTTAAATTCAATTACCACGAGAGTAGGGGTTGGTTTAATTGGGCACGGTTTTTGTAACCCGAGAGGGAGCATTAACTTATTGAGGATAAATCCGCCTTCAAAGCAATTTTTATAATTAACAAGGGGTAGTCAATTTGGTAACATGAACAATCTTGTTGGCAACCCAATTCCTAGGAATCCCTTTTGATCTGAAAAACCCCTAATTGATTTACTTTCCTATTTTAATTGATTGCGTTCTTAAATATCTGATTTTCTAGTTAATTCTTTTTACAAAAATCAAATCTTTTCCAAATCTTTTTTTTATATAGTGCAGTTTAATTGATTTAATAATTAGTTGTTATTTGAGATCACGGTCTCTGTGGGATCGATCTTTTTATTACTTGACGACGGATCCGGTACACTTGCCGGAGTCCACACATCAAGGAACGGTGCACCCACAGCCTCGCCACACCATCGAGTACCCCACGAAATTGATAAAATCGAAAGCCAACATTTTTAAACACGAAATTGACAAAATTTTGAAAGCCAACATTTTTAAAACGGGAGCCAGCCACATTGCGAGGATCCTTTACGGTGCTCCTTCAACCGGTTTGGTGTTGGGGACCCCCACCTTGGTCACATTTGGAAGATCACGCGTCCCTTCGTGTTGCGGATCCACCCCGAAGGGCATAACCTAACACAATGTCCATCCACAACCAAGGTCAAGGAGCCACACCCATGAATCCTCAACACACCATGCAAAATCAATACAAAAATGGTCCTGCCCCGGGCCCACCTCTCGGGCACGCCCCGGGCCCACACGCGCCCCGGTCCACGGAGTCGGTCGGTCGGAAGAAGA